>JAQIUQ010004999.1:0-37500 GCA_030378365.1 Hybognathus amarus | reverse complement strand
TGTATCATATGCACATAATTAACAAAGTGAGAGTAAAGAGTACATAATGTATATAATGTAAAAGTATATATTATAACGTTAAAAAAGGTTTCTATTTTTTAAATGCTGTTAATTTGCTTACTTTCTAATCATCAATGAATCCTGATGTATCACGGTTTCCACTAACATTTTAAGCAGCACAATTGTTTTCAAAAATTAATAATAATCAGAAATGTTTCTTGAGCAGCAATTCCGCTGAATTTGAATGCGTTCAGAAGATAAATGGCGAACACTGAAGGCTGAAAATTCATGTACACAAGACCATCCCTAGTGTTGCACATCTCCTGCCACATTTTACTACATTTGCACAGTCTCTTTCAGCAGAAATCCTATAGGTCAAAAGCCTAGTTTTAATTGAATCCTTGTATTTCTGTCCTATGCGTAATGAACTGACTAGCAGACCATGTCAAAAACCTAGTTCTCTCTGGTAATGATAAAAGATCCAAAGTTTCATGACAGGAGTGTGCCGCCCAAGGTTCGCATCACTCTGACAGACCGAGAGAGAGAAGGGATGATGACAAAAACATAGCCAGTGTGTCGGCCATTTGTCATGAATGTTGACATAGCAGCACCTGTGTTAATCTCAGATCATATTCAGGTCAAGACATTCACTGTAATTTCAGAGAAATCACACAGATTTTACAATGTCAAATGTACACAGGGCAGCACGTGTTGAAGGCCATCTTTACATTTTCTCATTTTCCAGGGGAAACTAAAGCATTATGGAGAACTGCGGGGACTTCATAGTCGTCTTTGCTTAAGAACCAACATTGCCGAGCCGGGGAAAATTACTTTGCTCAGGCAATAAGAGCAAACATATTCGAGGGAAAAAAAGAAGAAAAAAGTCCAATGATTGGGTTAGACTGGTGGACGGTTGCCCATGGGCCATCTAGCATATGGTTAGATACATCAACTTTCAGTTTCGATACATGAGCTTGAGCAAGTTCAGACAAGCCACATCTTCCCTGTTGTTTGCTTATTTTCAATCCAGGATGGCTCAACGGGAGATTCATTGCACAAAGATGGGAACAATTTAATGAGCTGCTGTCAGCGAAATGTGGAGACGGTTTCGTATTATGTAAGTCCATTGGGTCAAAGGCTGGGCTGGTTAACATTGAGCCAGTCCCCTCTGGTGATGTTCTTACTACACCGTCTGCCAGTAAACTTATTTACTCCATTGGCAGCAATTCAATAGCAATCAAGAAATATTACAAATGATTTCATAAAAGTGTCCAATTTGTATTTTAAAGGAGTTCTTCACCTTAAAAAAAAAAACTCACCCCCATGTCATCCAAGATGTCCATGTCTTTCTTTCTGCAGTTGAAAAGAAATTAAGGTTTTTGATAAAAACATTTCAGGATTTTCTCCATATAATGGACTTCGAATGAGGTCCAAACGGTTCAGGGTCCAAATGAGAATTTCAGTACAGCTTCAAAAGGCTTTAAACGACTCCAGACGATGAATAAGGGTCTTATCTAGCAAAACGATTGGTCATTTAAAAAATAAAATTTTTTTAAAAGTTTTATAAGCACAAATGCTTGCCTTGCTCTGTTCTCTGTGATGCACGTTCGTCTGAACTTCATCAAAAATGAACAAATCTTTTTTGAGTCATTTCGTTCATCTCATTCGTTGAATGAATCAAAAGAGAGAAATATCCTGGAATATGTTCATCAACTTTCAAACCAAGCAACTTGGTGAATTTGTGTGACCACCGAAGCCAATGGGAAATATGCATGGAGAAATCTTGGAAAATCGCCTAGATCAGGGATTACTCTAGAGTTCAGATGCCAAGGGGGCCACATTTAAACCACATGAAATTTGAAGGGCCACAAATACAACTTGCATTGTAAGACTTTATTTATGACAATATTTACAGTTTTTACCTATTTTAGAAATGCAGTTAATTACTTATCTTGCTAGGTAAGTCTTCCAAGTCTTTTTGCTAAACCAATTTAAATTAAGCTAATACTGAACGTGAAAATAAAAAATCTGGAACAATAAAGTGGATTAACAGTTTTCTAGCAATGTTACTAGCAATTTTTTTTTAAAAGTTCATACTCGATACATTAAAAACCTCCCTGCAAGGTAAGTCTTGCTAGTCTTTGTCCAATTTAAAGTAATACTGGAACATGAAAAAAAATAAAAATAATGACATTTAAATGACATGTTTTTATACTCAGTGTGGCTTTACAAAGTTATTATTCATAGCCTCCTACTAGTAGCCTATGCTACTAGGCCCACTAGTCCAGTACATCTAACTTTTAAGTTAGTCAGAATTCGCTCAATAGCAGCTTTCACATGATCCATTTTTCATGCGAGCCGTGCCTTGTTCCGAAACTGCCAGTAACTGGAGGCTTGCAAGAGTGCCGTGAACTCGTTGACAGTGATGACAGCTCGTCATTTAATCGGAGCGCTTTTTGCTTACTTTCTGTTTATAACCCATTGACAATTTGAATCTTCAAGTTTTGTTTTTCATGCTGTTAAGAGGACAATCAGCCAATAATTACACATTGGAGAGTAGAGATGCGCGATCAGCTCTAACGTCACCCGAATCAGCTGTTAAAAACAAGACAGATGTTGTGCTCCATGTCACACGTGGCGCGCACAGTGATTTTGTCATTAATCATTTTGTACCCGGCACACTTTTGGAAACATTGAGGCACGGATGTAGCCTACCTAATACAAATAAAACATCTCCAGTTAACTAGCAGAGTATTAATTTAGTTCGCTCTTAAATAAGAGATCTAGCGCTAAAATGTTTTTGAAAACATTTCCACACACATCACAATAACGATGATTATTTTTTTATGAATAAATCACGGATTATCGAAAAGCATCCGCGGTATAGCCTGCTTACATAGGGTAATATTTGTGCAACCTTTGAACTCAGAAAAGTGCATTCATCTTTCGCATGACCGCGGGCCATAAAATGAATGCCGACGAGCCGCCTGTCGAGTACCTCTGGCCTAGATTCATAATGAAATAGTTAAATCATTTCACTTTCACGAACAAACTTTAATTCAAATAACTTCCCCTTTCTCTGACGACGCAAGGGTGGGGCGACATGTCGCTCACATGAGATCAGCCAATAGTAAATCACCACCATCCAATCATCCAATCAATTCCCATGGACAAAAAAAATAAATAGATCAAGCCCCACCCTGCACTTGTTCTTGTTCAGCGCAGTCTCATCCCAATTCGTCACATAACTGACGTTTTGGGACGTCTTTTGACCATTCGTCAATATACGACTTTTAGGGCCCCCTTAAACGTCGGTAGATGACGTTATCGGATCCTAACTCTACCCCAGACCTAAACCTAACCCTAAACCCAACTCGTCACCTAACTGACGTTAAAGGTAAAGCGTCAGTTGTATGACGACCCAGGATCGTCATCTACCGACGTTTAAGGGGCCCTAAATAGTCGTATATTGACGAATGGTCAAAGACGTTCCAAAACGTCAGTTATATGACGAATTGGGATGAGACTGTGTTATCTTGTTCAATACGCCATTCGACTCGGATATATGCCACAATACGGAGACAAGACTGTCGCAACTTCCGTGTCACGTTGACTTTTATCAGATTTAGTTTTTTCTCGCTTCTTAATACCATTCTTCAGAGGTTTTGCTATCTTCTTATTTTTAATATTTTGTATTTATAGAATTGTAAGGTAAAAAGCAATTACCTTTATTTACTTTTTTACGTCTGTGAAACAACTTCCATATATTATGAATACTTTATATATAAGTGTATTTTTTATTTTTAAATGTATAAGCTCCCAAATTACTCCAACTTTACCAGTAGCACCTCA
Organism: Hybognathus amarus; assembly: GCA_030378365.1. Classification (NCBI taxonomy): domain Eukaryota; kingdom Metazoa; phylum Chordata; class Actinopteri; order Cypriniformes; family Leuciscidae; genus Hybognathus; species Hybognathus amarus. Next base: position 33,648 of record JAQIUQ010004999.1, on the reverse strand, counting down.
TTGCAGTACACGAGATCCAGGGGCGGAGTTGGATCCAGATCTGAGGGGTGGAGTTAGGTAGGTTTGGGGGGGGGTGTTTGAGCTAGGTCGGTTTAGGTATATGTAAGAGGAGTTGGATCTGGATCCAACTCCTCCCAGTGGATTTCATGTTCTGCAGTGAGGACCATCTCAACAAAATTACAACAAAATTCAAACCAAAAATGATGTTTAATGTGGCGTGATAGAAAATTAACGGAAAGTGTGCGTGAAGTGAACCAATCTCTTTCTAGTAGGGCTGTAGTCAACCAAAGAAATCCTTAGTCGACCAAAGTCTTGTCCTGCGAACGATTCAGTCGACTAAAAAAACGTGATGTTTTGATTAAACATTTTTTAAACAATTGTCATTGAGCATTTATAAAACAACAAAACAAATAAAAACAAATGAAAACATCACAAATAAATAAAACTATAATAATAATACAATTCTTTGAAAATTAAGTGATTTTTTTAACTGCAAAAAGTGAAGAGCTCTGTCCGGTCTATAGTAACAGTCACAATCGCGCACCTGACCACACGCTGCAAAAAATATAACTGCTATCTGCCACATAATGAAAAATCCTAACAAAAGCTCTCGTTTATACAGGCTTCATATTCTTCTTTACTTTCAAAGCTATGGGTTAACTTTCGTCCTGACGATTAATGCGTTTTAAAACAACACGCACACAAAAAAAAAGCCTAAAAAACAATCCTAATAGGCTGTAGGACCGCGTATAGGTTTATTTTCGTTTTGTTGCATTATTTAGGCTATTTTCAAATGAGTCAAGTGTACAAATAAAAACTAAAACATATTAAGAAAACACAGCATGATATAGCCGTTAAAAGGCTGCTCATGTCTTTTGCGCGCTCAAGTTCGAATTTCAAATGTAAGCGCGCGACTTGGAGCAACGCGGTCGCCTCCCTCCACAGTCTTGTCGTCTTTGATTTAAAATGCAGCTGGTTGAAAAAAAATGCAACTGGTCGACCAATAAGAATGTCAGTTGACCAAGACGGCATTGCAACTACGAACAACTAAAGTTGACAGCCCTACTTTCTAGTTATCTAATACTAGTTAAAGAAAGCATCGTCACCAACCTGTTACTGATGTGTTTGAATAAATCTAAAATATCTGAAATATCTGATATTTGTGATATTTCCTACATTACCCCTAAGAACAATGTATGACAACCACAATTTAAATGATCAACTCTTTACAACAAATAGGAGAAACAACATCATAATTATGTAATTAGAAATCAGAGACTTTCATCTTCCATTCAGTGCACACACATCTTCATTTCTGAGGCAAAACGACACAAAATGATGGAGCAAATCACATGCTGTATGAACAAAACATGCAGCCAGTAGATGGAGCAATTCACACTTGGAAAATGTTATGAGCGCATTTACATCAGCATGAGTCTGACAGTCCTCCAGCTGCAGAGAGCTTCCCAATGAGGTACAAATCAGTTTGAGCATTGCATTATTGCCCTTTTCTTGGCTGGCAACCCAGGGAACTCAAGGGAAGCAATATCTCATGGGACAAAATACAAGAGAATGAGCAATGCCCTTTGTGCCAGGGTGGCCAGGGTTACTAGCCAAAGATCAAACGAAAAAGCATATAGTGTTTTTATTATGCAATGGAAGTTCACAAGCGGCCGCTGAATAATAGAAGGCCTAGTCATAATACATTACGCAGACAGTTTATCTGAGGTGATGTCTGTGAAGGTTTTTTTTTTGCGGAAAATGGATATTAGCATGCCATTGATGTGCATCATCTCTCTCCTCTTCCATTTCCAATTCGCCACAACTGTGATATTTAGCAAAAGGAGATTAGTGTGTATAAAGCAGAGAGCGGCATGCCGAGGATGTTTTCGGGCGATATTAAAAAATTTGCGAATAAATAACTCAAACGTCACTGGCAATGTGGCTGTCAGGGACACTCTCAGCGTTAATTAAATGCAGGGCTTTCAGGAAAAATGAGGAAGAAAGAACAAAAAGAGACTGTGTCATCTGTAGTCACTTCCTTTTATATATTCCTTTCCCTCTGTTTTTCTCACACGCTCCCCTCACTGCCTGAGCTTAGCATCCCGCATTCACAGTCTTCCCTCACAATTTCCCAGCGTGTCTCAATACGCCTCAACGTGTCTCAGTGATGGGTTATGCTTTGAAATAAAAAATATGTTTGCTCTGCAATGTGTCAGTCTGGAGGAACATCAAGGAAGGAAATAAATCTGACATTGAGGAAAGTGATAACCTTTTAGCAGCCTTGTAAAAATAACCATATCATTTGCTCATTCAATGAATAAAATGCACCGTCAGAAAATCCCCGGTCATTTTGGTAGCTTTTCCACTTGGGTGAAGACTAGCTTTAAAACACGAGCTTTAAAAAGCTTGTAATTAGCTTGTAACTTTTTGTTACCAACTCGAACCTCGAAAACGTTTCTATTCTCTTGGCAATTTCCTAGGAATTTGTGTGATGTGATCCATATGGAAAAATACACTCAAAAAAATGCTGGGTTGTTTTAACCCAACTTTGGGTAAAATATAGACAAACCCATTGGGTTAATTTTTTTAATTACATTTTTACATAATTACATTTGGGTTTGTCCATATTTCACCCAAAGTTGGGTTAACAACCCAGCATTTTTAGAGTCTAGGAAAAAAAACATGAAGGTCCACATTTAAACTTAAAGGGATAGTCCAACTAAAATTGTCATACTAACTATAAAGTAATTTATTTTATAGCTTTCCCAGCAGAGAATGATTGTCTGTATCTTATTGTGAAACTTAGTACTCTGATAAGCATTACCAGTATATAACAACACTCTAAAAATTGCTGGGTTGTTTCAACCTAAATCAAACCCAACTGTTGGGTTAAAAATGTAATTTAAAAAGTACAGTTGAAAGTTAAAGTTTAAATTACATTTTTAACTAAACATTTGGGTTTGTCCATATTTGACCCAAAGTTTGGGTTTTTAGAGTGTACTAGTCTTAGGAAAAAAACAAACATGAATGTCCACATTTAAACTTAAATGTATAGTTCACCTAAATAGTCATACTAACTATAAAGTCAATTATTTTAAAGAATGTAAACTGTCTGTATCGTATAGTGAAACTTAGTTCTCGATGAGCATTACCAGTATAAAACAACACTCAAAAAAAATGCTGGGTTGTTTCAGACCAAAATTTGGGTCAAATATGGACAAACCCAACTGTTTGGTTAAAAATGTAATTAAAAATATACAGTTGAAAGTTAAAGTTAAAATTTGTAATTACATTTTTAACCCAACATTTGGGTTTGTCCATATTTGACCCAATTTGGATTAAAACAACCCAGCATTGTTTAGAGTGATACTATTTTTAGGGGGAAATCATGAAGGTCCACATTTAAACTTAAAGGGATAGTTCACCCAAATAGTCATACTAACTAAAAGTAATTTATTTTTAAGAATGACTGTCTGTATCTTATAGTGAAATTTACACTTTAAAAATTGCTGGCCATTGGGTTTACATTTTTTGGGTTTGTCCATTTTTGACCCAAAGTTGGGTTAAAACAACCCAGCATTTTTAGATTGTAGTACTCAATAAACATTACCAGTATAAGACAAGTTATTTGAGCAAGTTATTTTACTACAAAAGATAAAACCTAATTGTGATCAAAAGTTGGACATGGGAATGACTTGCTATCGGCAAACTCCAGCTATGAAGATGTTTCAGAGCTAAAAATTACAGTAAACAAAACAGCAACAGTTACTTTGCAGGTGTTTAATTGCCAATTACGAGGTCTTCAAGCTACCAAACTAGTGAGGGTAAATTATGTTATGTTGGCATTTGTTCAGCAGGTGTGCGATTATCAACAGAGAGGATGTTTTTCAACGTTTTACTTGCCTCTCTCTGCAAACATTGGCTAAAAAGGTTTATCAAAAGGAACTTTGACTCAATGAATCATTTCAAATGTTTATCACAAACTCTGTTGCATCACTGATTTCAAACGGCATTCTATTACACTTTTCCAAGCCATGCAAAGCTAAATGCGACGCAGCGTAGCCACTCACCATCAGACGACAAGATGCCTCGACACTAAAATCTCTTTAATTGCAGCATCTACTCCGCTAACGTATCCTCAGAGAGCAATTTGGCGTTTCTCGTTGCATGCTATTGTGTGGATTTCATGAATGACATAACGCAAAGATTTAGACAGGAGAGACAAATGCACCGTGCCCACTTACAAACCACATGCTGGTTGAGAGCTCATTTGCACATTTGACTACATTATACCTCCCAGCTACCGGATATGTGGCTCTCATGGGCATTGAGGTTGAAGGAAAATGGATGTCCCTTGATGATACTTTGTGTAAAAAGTTAATCAAATATGTACAGTATTTTATAGCCTCCCAGTGTGTATTGTAATGAGCCTCCTGTTTATAGCAATCAGGCTACAAAGCAAAGGAAACAGGGGCATTAGGTCAAGGTATTTGAGGCGAAGGCTTTACACTTACTTTTGCATGAAAAATTAAGTGCCTTTAGGAGTTAATGTGATTCAAGGGAAAATATTTACATGGCAAAGGTCATCATACACATGTCTTAAATGGAGGTTTAGTTGCTGGGGGAAGAAATTAGAAGAAATGCCAACTTGCTTATGTGGAAACACTAGCATTTTTGCTGCCTAGATCTGGGGTTTTCAACCATTACAGATCTAGTGACCCCTATATATTACACACATACACTGTTTTTGCACATTAACCACCTGAAATACCTTCTATTGACCCTTGGATGAAAACCCTGGACCTCGATGATGCTGTACTCAGTCTGATACAAGTTTAGAAAGTAATAAGAATGATAAAATGCTGACAACCAATAAATCTAATATATATATCAATGTAATCATCACAAAAGGACAGAATGAGGAAAGTAGGGAGATGGCAGTGTTTCTACCAACAGTCCTGCAGTTTCTTCCACCAGGTGATCGTAATGAATCAACTTTTATTTGCTTGCTCAAATTGTTATGTTGTTGCTCATCATCTTGTTCATTTACAGCCTGACAGCAGACGGCATTAACGAACAGTCGGGGCTGGTGGATGATGCTGCAAACACTGCTGACTTGACAATTCAGACTCTAAAACAAAGTGTTGCCAAAGTTAGATCACATTCAGCTGTAGATTACTTTGGCATCAGTGGAAATCATTATTTATAATAGGCTGCATAAATCTTTAAGCTTCACTCTGAAATAAAAAAATGAAAGAGGAAATGACTGAGCAGTGAGACAGCTTGTATATAGCATGTACTATTTGCAGACAGCAGTAGCTAGATGAGACCACACAACACACCATGTTTTCTCAGCGCATGATTAAGAAAAGTCCATCATGAGTTGACCTAATGATCCAGTGTTTTCGTATGACTATGCTGAGGATTTCAAAATTTTGAATGGAGATGACAAAGGATGCACTTTTTAAAGCCTCTATAAAAATGGACTGCCTACTATAACTGCCAAGGAGCAGAAGATAATCTAAAAATAAACTTGACTTGGTTCTTTAGGGAGAAAACGTACTCGTCAGCTAATGCATTCACCCAACCGTGAACAATCCCCAGACAAAACACTTAGACAAATGTATAGACAGCAATTTAGCAGAGAAATAGGAGCCATAGGACCAGATTTACTTAACAGGGCAACTTAGCGTGAGCGCGCAAATCCAAAAAAAGTGGCAACGGGAGTGAAAAGTTCTGCATGTGATCTACTGACGACTTGCAAATTAAAGAACTGACGCAGCCGGATCATTTCTATTGAATGGAAGCTTGTTTCTGCCACAGAATGAAAAATAAAAAAGGTAATTGTGACTTTTCATCTCACAATTCTGAGTTTTTTCTCACAATTGCGAGTTTACATCTTGCAATTCTAACTTTATTTCTCAGAATTGCGAGATATAAAGTCAGAATTGTGTACTATAAAGTCAGAATTGTGAGATATATTTAGAATTGTGTGATATAAAGTCAGAATTGTCTGAAATGAAGTCAGAATTGCCATATATAAAGTCAGAATTGTGTGATATAAAAGTCGCAGTTGCCTGTTATAAAGTCAGAATTGTGAGATATAAAGTCGCAATTGCGTGTTATACAGATATAAACTATTCTGATGGAAAAAAGATTGACAATTGCGAGTTTATATCTCACAATTCTAAGAAAAGATGTCCGAATTTTCAGATATAAACTCGCAATTATGTGTTATAAAGTCAGAATTGCAAGATGTGAAGTCACAATTGTGCAAAAAAAAGTCTTGTGAGATTCTCTCAATTCCGTCTTTTTTTCTCACAATTGCTGCTTTATTTCTCATAATTGTGACTATATATCTCGCAATTGCGACTTTATTTCTCAGAATTGCAACTTTGTATCTCGCAATTGCTACTTTATTTCTCACAATTGCGACTTTATTTCTCAGAATTGCGACTATTTCACAGAATTGCGACTATTTCTTGCAATTGCAACTTTATTTCTCAGAATTGCAACTTTATATCTCGCGAATTGCGATTTTATTTCTCAGAATTGTGACTTTATTCTCACAATTGCGACTTTATTTCTCATAATTGTGACTTTATATCTCGCAATTGAGACTATTTCTCAGAATTGCAACTTTATTTCTCAGAATTTTACTTTATTTCTCACAATTGTGACATTATTTCTCACAATTGCAACTTTATTTCTAACAATTGCGACTTTATTTGCTCAGAATTGTGACTTTATTTCTCAGAATTGCGACTATTTCTCGCAATTGCGACTATTACTCAGAATTGCGACTTTATATTCGCAATTCTGAGATAAAAAGTCACATTTATTTATTTATTTTTATTCAGTGGTGAAAACAAGCTTCCATACTATAATGACCAACACAATCTATCAGTTTTTTGGGTGGTAAATAACGGAACAAACACATGTACACTGATGAGAGCAAACCTTAGTAAATCACCTTGGAATTTTAAATACTCTCCTCCTATATATTTTGCTTCTGAAAAGGAAACACCTACAAATCCATATGCATTAAGGTGTCTACACCTTTTCAGTGCTATATTTTTCACTGAATGTATTTAGTAAATCCTGACATTAGTTGTTAACACCAAAAATAAGGTTTGAACTGAAGCAAGCTGTTGGTACTATAACTGCCAAGCAGCAGAAGATAATCTAAAAATAAACTTGACTTGGTTCTTTAGGTGGAGAAAATGTACTCGTCAGCTAATGCATTCACCCAACCGTGAACAATCCCCAGACAAAACACTTAGACAAATGTATAGACAGCAATTTAGCAGAGAAATAGGAGCCATAGGACTAGATTCACTTAACAGGGCAACTAAGCGTGAGCGCGCAAATCCAAAAAAGTGGGAACGGGAGTGGAAAGTTCTGCATGTGATCTACTGACGACTCACATGTACATTGATGAGCGCAAACCTTAGTAAATCACCATGGAATTTTAAATACTCTCCTCTCATATATTTTGCGTCTGAAAGGGAAACACATACAAGTGCATATGCAATAAGTTGTCTACGCCTTTTCAGTGCTATATTTTTCACTGAATGTCTTTAGTAAATCCTGACAGTAGTTTAACACCAAAATAAGGTTCGCGCTGAAGCAAGCTGTTGGTAAATCTGGCTCATAATGTGGAGATACTAGCAGTCAAGAGTGCAGTACCAGAAGGAAGTGCACCTGAAATCCCACTAAAGTCGCAAAAGCAATCCTTTTTTCAAGTGAAAAGCAGTGCTTTTATGAGACCATCATGTGCTGAAAAAGACCGGAAGCTCTCCAGTACAAAGCCTCTCTGCACAAAGGCAACACACAAAGATGTTTTATAGCACAGAGTTGCTTTAACACAAAGCACTGTCTCCATCAAGAGATTAGTTTTCCCTTTGGAACATCTTAATCTCTGGTAATTTGAAATCTTCCCCTCGATGTTCAATTTCATTTCAGACCAACGCAGCCCTATTTCTTACAAATGGATGATAACATTAATCAAAAATGAAAATGCTACGCAGGATCCACACTAAAAAATAGGCGATAGCCACACTCTAAAAAAAAAGGTTCTTCAGGGGTTCTTTGCGGTGGTCATGGTGCTATATAGCACCACTAAGCCCAGTTTGGTTCTTCAGCGGTTCTTCAGTGGTTCTCTGGGATGGTTACCATGCTCTATGGAACCTCTTCTGGTTCTACATGGCACCATATGAAAAGGTAAGTGCCATATGGCACTTAAAATGGTTCCCCTATGATTACGAGCCAATGAACCACTTTTAGTGCTATTTAGCACCATTTTTTTTTAGAGTGCAAGGTACTCAAGAAAATATTTTGCACTTGGTGCTTCTTTGCACTTTTTTACTTTGTAGGTGGCCTTGATGGATACAATTTATCTGAGCTTTTGCATACATTTCTTTCTTTCTTTCTTTTTTTTTTTTTGCTTTCATTGCATTTAGTTTGCATCTGTACGCACATGCATGGTTGTTTTACATTTCTGTGTATACTGTGCTAGGTGTTTGCCGCTACACTGTTCGTGTTTTGCCCTCAGAACAAACCCTTACTGGCATCACACATTAGCTGTGTTCAGGTGCCTAAATAGCATGCTAACCATCATGGAAGAACATAAGAGGGTAATTTGAAGCACTCTACATACATAGGCAATTAATTTCAAGAGAGTTTTGCTAGACGAGTAATGCTAATGGCTTCATGCTCTAAATAACAAACAGCACAAAAACACTTTTTTACATTTTAAACACTCTTGCTGACAAAGAAATGCTAAACTAATTCAAGATGGAGTCCAATCCTGGTCAAGCTGTTGTTTATCTAGTTTAGCTTGTTATCCAGCTGAAAAGTGCCCTAAACGCTCTGAAACCACAGACCAGCCTGTAAATCCAGCACACCAGCCAGGCTGGAGGCTTTTTTTTCCTACAAGGGACTAAACTATTTCAGTTCATTTTTAAGCAAAGTCAAAGTTATTTTATGACATCTAATGCATTTACAAAAATTAGTCGTATAGTAAAGTGTTATAACATTGTGTATTTTTTATACAATTAATTCAAACAAACCACAGACACAAATACATACAAAAATATATTTAAAAAAATTTAATTATACTTCTAACACCAGTCTAAGTTGATTTACAATGATATTAGCTAGTTTAAGAGTTTTTTTATCTGGGTAAAAAGAAATACTGAAAAATACTTCTAGTCTAGTCAGAAGGGACTGAATCATTTCTGTAATTTTTTTTCTCTTCCATGTGGAGTAAAAGTATGTATTGGCGTTATTTTAAGTCATCTAATACAATAACAAATATAAGTCTTAAGGCCCTTGCACACTGAGGGCTCTATCTTGCACCCGGCGCAAATGACTTTATACACTGACGCATTTATCATTCCTATTTTGCACCCGCGCAAAGCAGGCTTTTTTCCTCCACAGACACACGTCTGCAAACTAGGAAATGAAGTTGCGCTCCCTGGGCGGATCGGCGCAAAAAGGAGGCGTGTGTCGGTGCAAACAATCCCTGGAGCTATTTTACACTTCCAGAAAACAATTGCGGCAATGACCAGAAAAAACCTGGTCTAAAGTCAGTGGCGCGTTGCGCGTACATTCAGATGCTATTTTAAGCTTGCATGCTTGACCATAATACAGAGTGTGAACAACGCCCATACACTGTAGATGATTCTCACATCAACACACATGCATTTTACTTTTTGCAAATGATACATTTTTATAAGGAAAAATATATAAACATGAGGGAAATCATTGTTGTGTCCATGACGATGGGAAAAATAGGCATAAAGCTTACACATTTACCAAATTATTATATGCATGTTTAACCGAAGCTAATTTAGGTGGGTTTGTCCCATCCCCAATGTCCCTTCTCTTTCTTTTTACGGCCCTGACGAGAAAATCGATCAGCTCGGATGTGAACCGATGCTGAAGCGTGCCTGATAAATACGCCATTAAAATAGAATTGCGCCATAGAACAAGCGCACCTCGTTCATTATGCTCTTAAAGGGAATGTGATATGACGCTCTTATTGGTTTATTTCCGTTACGCCCAAACCACACCTATGAATAATGAAGCTACTCCAGATCAACCCCTTTTAGATTTGCGCCAGGCGCAAGAGGCATTTATCCCGCCAGGAAAATAGCAACAGCACCGGGATCCGCCCACAAAGTTACTTGCGCTTTGACACTTGCATTTTAGATCGTTAAAATAGGGCCCTGAGTCTGAAATTCGTGTCCAAAATTTTCGCACGTTAAAAAATAAATACGACCTCACGTTATGTCAATCACACTTGCACACTGCCTCCGAAACATTTGTCCACCATAAAAAAAAAAATAGAGTAGGGCTCGATAGCAAGCAGTTTGAATGGAGTTTTAAGGATGTTTTGACAATTCAGAGCCACATAATCACGAATATGAAAAAACACATTCGAAAATTTCGGACTCAGTGTACAATGGCCTTTATAGTGACGTGTTATGATATTGTGTAATTTTTTTAATTGAAGTTAATTCAAGCTAACAACAGACAAAAATATGTCTAAAAACTATTTTAATTACAGTCCCACTGAAAGAAAAAGAAAACAATGCTTAAACCAGTCTAAGCTGACTTATGATGGTTTTAGCTAGTTTAACATGTCAACCTGGTAAAGCTGGTGTTCATCTGGTTTAGCTGCAGGGTAGCCAACTGAAAACTATCTTGTTATGTATTCACTTGTATTGCCCAAAATAAATTTCCCTTAAAGGGACAAATAAAGTATTAAGTATTGAGAAAAAGAAAAAAAAGTGCCCAAAACCAGTCTAAACAGCCAGGCTGTGAGTCCAGCAAACCTAAAGCTGGTTTAAATGTTTTTCTTCCTCAAATGGGACAGAACTCAAGTACTGAATGATATATTAGTTTTATGTATAATCTATATTTGTCTCACCTCATCAGCCATTTAATTTATTTCACTGAGCTTGCAGTGCATTCTGGGAGTGTTTCTCAGAAGTACACATGCAAGGCACCTTAGGAGGCGTCCTCCAGATCGAAACAGCCCTCACATCGGGAGCGCACCTGTGATGTCTAAAAATGCTGTCTCCGTTTCTGAACAGAGCAATCGTGCATGGAAGACAAACGTCCTCGGGTCTTTCCAACCGTGGCGAAATCCATCATTAGTGCCCGTGTCTGCTAGCATCTGTCCATCATGTGTTGTTAGCAGACCTGCCGGAGGTCAGAGGTGGAGCTGGATACTAGAGGCTGTGTTTTCCTCTCAGGTGAGACCAAGCTAAGATTAGAGCCTGATTTGACAGAGGGGTCGTTCTGCAGGAGATCATTTGGAGGAAATGCAGCTACTGTACATCCCTGGGATTAATAGAAAGGTTCCTCTGACAATAATAGAAATGGTTCAGGCATGCAGGGTGAAGTGCGGATGTCTGGACAGTCATAAAAATAGAATAGTTCTTTCTCCAAGACACTTAGTTTAATGCGAGATATATTGTACTGTATATTCACACGGACAGATTGATTATTTAACCACAGATTAAATTGATAATACTTGGATGTCTGTCTGTGTCTATTCATTCCATCCATCCTTCTATCTCTCCAACCATCATCCATCCAGCTCTCCATCCATCCATCCATCCATCTCCATCCATCCATCCATCCATCCATTTCTCCATCCATCATCCATCCATCTCTCCATCCATCCATCTTTCTATCTCTCCATTCAATCCATCCTTCCATCTCTCATCAATCCATCCATCTCTCCATCCATCATCCATCCATCTCTCCATTCATCACTCATCCACTCATCTTTCTTTCTCTCATCAATCCATCCATCCATCCATCCATCCATCCATCCATCCATCATTCTTTCCATCTATTCTATGCATTTCTCCATCCATCCATCAATTTCTCCATTCATCCATCCATCCATCTTTCTATCCATCCATCCATCAATCTTTCTATGTCTCCATCCATCTCTCCATACATTAATTTCTCCATCCATCCTTCTATCCTTCTATCTCTCCATCCATCCATGCATCCATCCACTCTCTCTCATCCATCCATATCCATCCATCTCTCATCAATCCATCCATCCTCCATCCATCTCTCCATTCATCCATCCATCTTTCTTTCTCTCATCAATTCACCCGTCCATCCATCCATCATTCTATCTCTCCATCCATCCATCCATCTCATCCATCCATCCATCTATCATTTCTCCATCCATCCATCATCCATCTATCTTTCTATCCATCCATCCATCCATCCATCCATCCATCCATCCATCCATCCATCTATCTATCCATCCATCCCTCCATCCATCCCTCCACCCATCCCTCCACCCATCCACCCATCCATCCATCCATCCATCTTTCTATGTCTCATCCATCTCTCTATCCATCCATTTCTCCATCCATCCTTCTATCTCTCCATCCATCCATGCATCTACCCATCCTTCTGTCCATCTATCCATCCATCCATTCATCCATCCTTCTGTCCATCTATCTAAGTTACTTCAAATATAATTCCATCAGATGTTAAACTGTTATATTTATGCACTTGCTTTGTTGCAAATGATGTAACAAACTAGGCTTTGGGCCAAAATCTGAAATTAAGTAGTGAATCTTGTTTTTCTTTTTCATGCCTCTTGTAATGCACATTCTGGTTCAGCTGAACCTTAATGCTTGGAGTGGTGTATCACCACCGCTCTTATTTTGATGCTACAATCCATTTGCAGGCTCAGGCCTGGCGATGACAGACCTCAGTACGGCACTTTCGCTAGTCCACGGGTGAGTTCACGCCTATCACACTTGTCCTTGTGCTCCCCGTGGACTGCCGTCTGAATGCTGAGCGGGAAATGAAACAGCATCTCCTGAGGGGTAAACACTGGCAGCCCCTCTAACGGAACAGAGCGTCACGATTGCTCACTTCAAGAGCCCTCCTTGCTCACATTTCTACCTATTATGACAAAATTCTAACGGGGCTCGAGGTGTAATCTGCGAACTGCTGGCAAGATGAGGATAAGTAGATTACATCAAGGTGTGGAAAAGATAATCTTGCTGAGGTGAATTTGGGTCAGTGAGAACATTGTGAGAATATGATCAGACCTGATTTAATGTTCCTCTCAAATTTTGATTTGATTTGATTTTTCTGTTGAAAGAGATACATTAATGAAGAAGAAAGCTAAGATATGAAATGTTATGAATATATATTGACTGACTAATTCACTATTTTGTCGAGGGGTTAAACTGACAATTGTCACCTGAGATTTGGTGCCAGATTTGGTCAAAATGACTATAGAATCATTATTTTATTTACACAGAGATTGGTAGTTCTAGCAGTAACAACATGTTGACTTTAGCAGTCTTTGTTGCATTATATGCCAACGGTGACGAGTTCAGAAAATGGGAAAAAGCACTTCCTGTGTGTTTTGCCTCAAGTTTGGACACCTGTAACTCAAGAAATGTTAAAGATATCTTAATATATTCTGGTTCATAACACACTTTTATTTCGGTATCTTCATTTTAAAGGCCCAATATGGTTCAATCCAAGAGATGTGGAGATCTTAATGGGGCTCCATGAGTAAAATGGCCAATTGCACACATTTTAATGGTCAAAAACCAAATGTGGGTCACTTTTCAAAAAGCTGAAACTTATTGTGTTTAAATAGAAATGTCAGAACAACACATGATGCTGAAACTAGAAATGTATCTTGTTTCCTTTTATCAAAATAATTGCATACAACATTCCTCTCTGAGCACCAGAAATTCACTGAAATGATCAAGTTGGGCCCAAGTCCAAGATTTGTGCATGTGTGCATGAATATTTAAACGAGTTTGCTGTTATATTCTTCTACTGAAGGAACATTATACACACGTATAATGTCATGTCATTGGTGGTTATTTCATTTCTCAACACATCATTTCCACTTTATCCAGTGATTGATCCACCATATAAGCACATGTAGTCTCAAATGAAATGGAAACCAGTCATAAACCTTTTACCCACTCCATTAAAGCGGCAACCCCTTACAAAAAGAAACCCAAAGTGGTCCTGATTACAGTGGATAATGATGAAGGCAGTCCCTGTAGCCAGAGCCAAGGGCACTGTGTCTGGAGATGAATACACTGAAAGTGTAAAGTCAGGGGAAGGCGTGAGGGACAAGTGCAGTAGAGAATGATCACAATAGGCCAGTGGTCTGACCACTTTGGCTTTGACTCTCTTGCCAGGCTGTTCGCACTTGATTTATGCTGTTTTCACAGGAAGTTGGGCCACGAGATAGAAGAAGTCGCACACAGCCTGACAATGGTTCACTCAGACATTCTGCAAACTTCAATAAACTGTGCTTCATAATCTAATAGCTGTAATTGCTGTGAGTCCTTAACATGGAAAGCAGGAAAATGCAAATAAATTGAAATGCAAGAGACTGTAATTCAAGAAAGGCTAAGAATAAAATAGCCGCATGCAAAGTTATTTTAGGGCTATGAGAGATTCTTTTCTTTTGGATAATGTCTGGCCTTTTATCTCTGGATTAACACCAGCACTTATGCTAAAATATTAATTCAAGGAAGTTCAGCTATACATGTGCATCTGGTGCATAAGCAGCACAACTGTTTTCCACGTTGATGGTAATAATCAGAGTTTCTTGAAATCATTATATTAGAATGATTTCTGAATGATCATGTGACACTTAAGACTGGAGTCACGATGCTGAAAATTCAGCTTTGACTCACATGGCATTTTAAAATACATTCAAATAGAAAGCATAAGCAAATAGTTTTTTAAAATGTTACACAATTCACACTAATGTCCTTCACATTCTGTTCAGGCCAGACTGAATTGATAAGGAATCCAAATAAATTGAAGCATTTCAGCCAAGGTGTTTTTCAAACTAATTTTAATAGCTGCCCTTTTTGGTCTGGCAAAAAAGTTCTGAAGGTTACTGTATGTTTTCATTATACACTGAGTTCTTTTATCTCAAAATATCAAGGGAAATTTGATTCCTCATGGTATAACCTCATTACGGAGTTATTTCTACCTGATCCGACTCTTAAAATCACTTTTATTACTATTACCTAATGTAGTCAGGCTGATTGGGTCACAGTAAAATAATGTTTTTAACTAATTTAGGGGGGGGGTAATTTAGATGTTACCACATGGAAATTATTTGTAGGTTACCAGACAGCACATTATTTTTTACAGTGTATTTCTGAATGGGAACTTAAGCAGGTGTGGATTGCAGGTATTTGGCCACCTTATTCAACAGCAGATGTTCATGCAATGGACTTCATCATGGTCAACAAGGCATGAAGCCTTTCCATGCTGTAGGGCTAATACTGTTATTAGCTTGTGAAATGGAACTCTAACCGCAGCTGCAAAATGACACACACGGCAAGAGGGAGAGAGAGAAACAGAAAGAGGAAACTACCATATTTGGTCCCTTCAGTCACACTTAGATTATGCATAATCGTGTCTTAGTTATATGAATAAAATGTCAAACGAGCTGGCATGCAGTTTAAACAAATATAGCACAAACACACTTTTCAAGAACTTTTCACAATTGATATATCACCAATCAATCAATCAATCAATCAATCAATAGTTCAATCACAGTATCAATAATGATCAGTGAAACTAAAAGTATAAAAAAGGGCTTTTTTTGACACCATTAGGTCAACTGATGGAGTTTTAGGACATTATTAGGTCACTGGATGGAGTTTTAGGACACCATTAGGTCACTGGAAGTTAACAAAAACTATAAAAAAGTCGTGTTTTAAATAAAATAATATAAAATAAATCAGTAACTAAAATATAAATAACTAATATAAAACATTAAAACACTTAAAGTAATTTTATTTTAGCTTGTTGCCACAACATTTCTCATTTTCATTTCATTTAATATACTAAAATAAATCTAAAATCTGAATAAAAAAACTACATTAAAAAAACTAAATTACTAAAACTTGAACTAAAATTAAAAAGAAGATGACAGTCTCAAAATGACACTTATGAAGTGACTGTAAAGATCTAATAAAGGCAGCATAAAAGTGATGCATACAACTTGTACACTAACAGTCTTCTGAAATATTCTCTGACAATCTTGAAGTTCTGATGTCACGTTTCTGGACAATTCAATAGAGAAGTTGAAGTATGAATTGTTTTTTTTGTCTAAATGATTCAGACGGAACTCACTGACTCAGCAATCTAGACTGAACTCACTCACTCAACGATCTCAGACTGAACTCACTGACTCAACAATTCAGACGGGAACTCACTGACTCAATGATTCAGGTGGAACTAACTGACTCAACGATTCAGACTGTACTCACTGACTCAACGATTCAGACTGAACTCACTGACACTACGATTCAGACTGAACTAACTGACTCAGACGATCTAGACTGAACTCACTGACACTTCGATTCAGACTGAACTCACTGACACTTCAATTCAGACTGAACTCACTGACACTTCAATTCAGACTGAACTCACTGACACTTCAATTCAGACTGAACTCACTGACTCAACAATCTAGACTGAACTCACTGACTCAACGATTCAGACTGAACTCACGGACTCAATGATCTGAGACTGTATCTCCCTGTCTCAGGCAGAACTCACTGACTCAACGATTCAGACTGAAATCACTGACTCAACGGTTCAGACTGAACTGACTGACTCAACGATTTCAAACTGTACTCATTGACTCAGTGATTCAAACTGTACTCACTGACTCAACGATTCAGGCGAAACTCACTGACTCAACGATTCAGACTGTACTCACTGACTCAACGATTCAGGACGAAACTCACTGACTCAACAAGCTTCTTGCAGTGGTGTTTGCATGTGGTAAGTTTCTTGACTAGAAGCGGAAGAAAATCCACATTGAAACAGACCATCAGTCATTACTGACGATACTCAACAAGCCACTGCACATGGCTCCAGCCCGATTACAACTCATGATGTTGAAGCTCCAGAAGTATGACTTTGTGATAGGCTATAAGAGAGTATCTCTTTCATGTGCCCCAATGAAAAACACAGAAATGTTAAAGCAGTGAGAAGGCCGACTTTAAAGTAATGTCTGTTGAGCACATCTCGCTATCAAGGCTCATTGAGTTGAAAGAGCCCAAGCCACAGATCCAACATTGCAACAGCTTTCCAGGACAATACAATAAGGCTGGCCAGCTGACAGGTAAAACTTGTACTTCGAACTCCACCAGTACCACCCATACTGAGATGAGCTGACAACGAAGGACGGGTCGTGATGAAAGGTATGGATTAGCAGAACGAGCACTGCGAAGTGCAAGAGTTGATGGAAAAATCAAAGCAAGGAAAAGATGTCTTCCTCGATCTGCTCGATTTAGAGAAACATACCTTGTGTGATGTAATTCTCGGATCACCAGAAGAAAGACTTCGGTCAAGACAAACACAGACAAGACTCCCAAATGACAGAAAGTTGCTAGTCCCTTCCACCAAAAACCATGGCATTGTCAAAAAACTACTTATCAACAGAAACTGTATTATGACAAAAGCAGCAAGCCACTCAGTCCTCTTTTTAAAGGTGAAGAAATCCGAGTTACAAACACCTCAGGGGTACAATAAAGTGGGAATCATCAAAGACATTTGCAAGGAACCAAGATCGTATTTGGTGGAATCAGGAGGGAGGGATAATAGAAGGAATTGTAGACACATTTTTACGAGTCCTGAAACTTTGCCACCACAAAATGTTGAATACAACCTAGTAGAACATCCAAAAGTGAACATTTTGTTGACCAGGAAAAGAAAGTTTCCTCTCCGATCAGCACAAGTGCACAAGTGACAGCTACTGACTCAGCCACTGTATCTGTGAAAAGCTTTATGTGACTCGATCAGGCAGAAGTGACCTGCTTAGAGACGGTTCAGCATTGGAGAAAGACTGTTAAATCATTTGTTCATAAAATGTGACATTTTAATTGTCAATAGTGTATTTGGTTACACATGCTTTGATTTTTGAGTTGATGTTGTTATGTGTTGTTATAAGCTTATGAGAGATTACTAAATAAAGGGGATGCAGAACATCAATGTTTTTTCACAATTGTACTTTTGGGAAATCCATAGTTAGAACGTGGAACGCGTATGGTGGTAGTTGGTCTAAAAACTACATGTGATTACCGTATTTTCCGCACTATAAGGCGCACCGGATTGTAAGGCGCACCTTCAATGAATGACCTATTTTAGAACATTTTCATATATAGGGCGCACTGGATTATAAGGCGCATAAGATACTGCAGTAGAGGTCTTCACGGGTCCAAAAATTCATGCCCGAACCGAAAGAGCCGAACCCTGTAATGTGCTACACCGAACCGACCTGGACCCGTCGTTCATTTCAAAAGTTCGGACCCAGACCCGTGCAGACCCGAGAAATGTACTGCCCGGACCCGAACCTGGACCCGTCTATTATTTGAAAACTGGACCCGAACCCGGCAGAAAGACACAAACCCGACTGGACCCGATTGTCATCACATATTATTTCACACGAGTTGCGAAAAATACAACTTTTTGTCTTACCTAATTTTAGTAGCCATCGTCTTACTTCCTTGTAACGTTACCTGACTGACTGTGATGCATTACAATCCACCGACAAGAAAGTTCTATCCATGTTATTTCTCTCGTTATTCCAAGCTTAATCCACTCATTATTTCAGCTTTAAATGTCCACTTGATGTCACGGTGATGGATGACAAATGCAACCTTGCACATGCACATTCTGAACTCTGAGTTAACTCGCATAAAAATCTCGGGTGCACTGTGAAGACCTCTATACTGCAGTCACACGTTTGACTGGGTTTGCGTTATGCAGCCCCTACTGTCAGATGTGCTAACGGGAATATCAGCGAGTGCGCGGCACCGGAGGTGAGGCGTTTGTTTTGGAAGCGTGAGCGCGTGCTAGGTGGGCACGTAACTTATTTGCAGCCTGACACGAGCGGCGGATCGCTGCAGCAACAGCTGGCTGTTTTTAATGCAGACGACCCGATTACTGTGAACGGGGAGTGCTTTATGAACATTTTGTGACGCGCAAGCAGTGCCGGGAACCGTGCGTCTGTTCATGTGTCTGTTAAGAGCAAGCGCCTGTGAGTGGGAGACGCACATAACCCCGAGGTCGAACTGGCTGTGTGACAAAGCGGGCATAAGATGGACACAAGCGTGAGTTGCGGGCAAATTTAGATAATGCAGAGCGTTGTTAACTAATTGATATCCATATGTAAGGCGCTCCGGATTATAAGGCGCACTGTCGTTTTTGAGAAGATGAAAGGCTTTTAAGTGTGCCTTATAGTGCGGAAAATACGGTAATATATCCATTTCTCCAGTAAAGAATAAAGGTTATACAAAACTGAGTTGTGTCCATCATTCAACAAGGAGAGAAGAATATCAGTGGGTATTGACCACATGTATGGTGCTTTTGGGCCCTTTTATGAACTTGACAGCAACAATTCCCATTCCCATGCATCAAATAATTGCAGCTATATTAAAAAAAAATATGCTGGGTTGTTTTAACTCAATTTTGGGTCAAATATAGACAAACCCAAAAGTTGGATTAAAAATGCAATTTAAAAACGTAACCCAATGGCTGGGTTTGTTCATATTTGACCCACAATTGGGTCCAGCATTGTTTAGTGTATGTTGAGCATAAGATACCTCGTTAAAACACATTTTAAAAAATTGGCCTCAAACTTCTTGGTGTATCTTTATTAAGATACACACACACTAACAATCAATTGATGAGTTTTGTTTTCCCAGAATGCAGCTGTACATACAAACGCTAGCAGAGCCTATGCTGCGCTTTGCACATTTACCACAAGATGTCAGTAACTCAAGCTAGACAGTGCAATGGATGGAGATGGAGCCAGGGAAGAGAGAGAGCCCTCTTTTCCTCTACCGTGGCTTTGCTCTTGGCAGAAAACACTGCACAGCAACAGACCAGACTGCTACTCCTTTACATCCACTGAGATCAGGAGAAAACGTCAGCCTGTCACTCTCTCTCCCTCTCTGGCTATTCAAAAACAAGCCACTTGGTATGTGAGACATCTTTCGGAGAAGCCACACGAATGGCGTGTCACTGTCCTCTTACAGGCCATTGGAATATGGACAGCAGTGACAGACTGTACTCTAAGCCTACAGTCGAATACTTGTAATCCCATGGTTGAATGAATTTCACTCTGCATTCCTAGAAAGTGCAATGAGAGTGACTGGATGAAGAGGAGAGCTTAGTTTGTGGGTTTTACAGCCTCCCAAATGATGACACTAGAATGGACGGTGGTAAGCGTAGAAGTCTAAAAGCATTGCATTTAAAAGGGATAGTACACCAGACAAATTTACAAAAACTACCCATTTTGGAGCTAGAGGGTCTATAGACACTATTAAGTGACCATTTGAGAAGAGACTAATAAAATGTATGCTTTTGATTGAGTATTTATTTTTTTTTTTTCATTTTTAGTGAAACTTTTTCATTTAAAATATCATCTATGTGAGCAAATCAGTGGATCTATGGTGATGCTTTTATTACCAGCTTTCCTGTAGTCCCATGCAATCACATTTCATGCATATGCATGACTTAAACACGGGATGAATTAGGTTTAAATCTCAGCGCCTCTTGATTTTCACATTCTGTCCATGCGTCAGTACAGTGACACCTCCATCACACGCCAAAACAAACGCCAAATGATTTATGCGCGACGGGATACACTTTGAGTGACAGGACGGGGATGAGTAATTGCTGGTGGCTGCTCTGGCTTCCTCTGTCCCATCCTCGCTACATGCTGATGACTAATTACACTGCTAGCTCCACAGGCTAAGCGTCTGCAATTACACCTGGCTTCACTCAGGGGTCTCACAACAGTCTGACACACATAGTGACACCCGGCGTTACTAGCATAAACCACTCGCAGCCTGACAGCCACATGTATGAATGCTTTCTGCACAGACGGAGGGGGCCTGAGGTGCGAGGAAAGAGAAGAGGAAATAAACAATATCTCAAAGTGAAGGTGAATGGAAAGCACGGTAGACTGAGTAAGGTTATTACTAAAAGAGAGGGGTATACAACGTGATCTCATGCAGATTGCGTATGTATCGTAAAGTAAAGTTTCTATCATATGTATATATAATTACGTTCTATATGGGCAGAAACGTATAATACTGAACTGTATTTACAGTACAAAACGTAAAATATTTACGTATTGACAGCACAAAAACGTAATCTACTTACGTATGAGCAAATCTACCGACATACACATTTGTACGCATCACAATATATGCATATTAATATTGTAGCATTATGTTTCAACTATGTTCGTATTCTTACGTACTTATTAATTAAGATTTCAGTCGCATTTATTGATGTAATACTCATAAATATTAACATTTTGCTAGTTTCGCCTGCATGGTGTTAAACAATACACTGTAAAACCTTAAAAATACATTCTTCAACGTTACTCGTTTAACCATTTGAAATATCAGTTTATTTACCTTGAGACACATAAAGCGTTTTCTCCTATAAAATACAACAAAAATTCCCAAAAGACATCAATTTGCTTGAGTTTGATGTTAATCCAAATCTTAGAAGTACCATATCGTTGTTAGCAAGAACCGACTCCTAATTCAGCCTTTTATCGTCTCCATTCTCAGCAGCGGCCATGGGGTTACATGCCAAATCACCGCAAGCTGTTGATGAATTCGATTCAGAAAATTCTGGCTCAGTCACGAGTTGGTTGTTGGTTTTGACAGTTCATTTGAAATAGAGAAAAACATGAAAACGGAGGCTGGATTAACATTTTCATTGATTAGTAATTTAATTTTACTGCTTCTGTACTTCATACACAACTATTACAATGCTGCCAGTGAGGACTGCGAACTGACGCTTCATCATGTGAACGGCTTTTGGTGCTAGACTTTCGACATTCTCGACAGTGAATAAATAGATTCTATGATTATACTTGTCTGTTGGCTTCTGTTTTTCTTCATAATTGTAGTTTGTTAGGTAGTTTTAAGGAATTGTTATGGGTAGGTTTAGGGTAGGTTGGTGGCTCAAAATATATTTAATGCTATATTGTTAATGAAACTACCATTTCCAAACGCATCTGTCCATTACGTTGTATCCTTTTTATATTAAGTATAAAATAGGTATGTTTAAGTTTTGGGATTAGGGTTACAGGATCTTACATTTATCTATAAATGGTAAAAAGGGAAATTATACAGATATATTTATGATATAAAATATACGTAAATCAGTTTACATTTTGTAGCTGTAAAAACGTAATAATGTTACGTTTAAATGTGCAGATACATCTATATAATACGTTTAGCATCCATCCAAACGTGCTAAAAAGTACATTTTCTTTGTTTGCAAAACGTTAAAATGCCTACGTGTAACAATGAGACCAGCTGCATGGCAAGAAGGATACTATAGGCGACCACTGATAAGAGTACATCAACAACAATTTTATTACATTAAAGAGGCTATATGGCTTCCCCAAAATAAATCTAACAATAGCCTTTTTATTTTACCATTTATGACTCAAACATCTCCTGATGAGCATACTGACACCTTGTCCGCTCACAGTGGGTGCACCTATAAGCTGCTGTATCCTATTTTTCCTATTTTCTGTCAGGATCGGACTTTTGCCGCGCTGTCTGCGGATGTGACGTAAGACGCGTTCATGTTAACGTTTCAGATCACTCTGCCATCACCGCTAGTCAGCAAGTAGCCTACACTCGAGTCGCAAGCAGAACAATTATCTCAAACAATATATGTATTTGACTGTTCTTACCTGTGTAAACATAATGTTGACCTCCATGTAGCGGATGGCATGCACGGTACAAGGCGCTGCGACCAGAAAGGAAGAGCAGTTCTGCTTTTTGGGCCACATGGTGTCAGTCAAGAGTTTAAATTTGAGGAAAACGCATGTAGCCTCTTCAAATTAGACAATAGCCTCTATGCACGAACCCTGATGACATGTGTCTGAAAGAATCTACAGTGCAGTCTCTACTTCACGAAGCGCGTTCTGCAGGCCAAGTGTATAGAGGCAAAACTTTTAATAAAATCCATTTTCTCAGAAGCGAGACAACGATTATAG
Organism: Hybognathus amarus; assembly: GCA_030378365.1. Taxonomy (NCBI): domain Eukaryota; kingdom Metazoa; phylum Chordata; class Actinopteri; order Cypriniformes; family Leuciscidae; genus Hybognathus; species Hybognathus amarus. The sequence goes on along the minus strand of JAQIUQ010004999.1, from coordinate 10,541 downwards.
AAACGCTGACGTTGCTCAGTCGAATTCGTATGAAATGAGAGAATACTAACCCTCAAAGTTGTTGATAAAGCTCGAAATATATAATTTTAAATAACTTCTCTTTCACTCTTGTGTGACAGCTAACTGCCTTCACAGTGTTGTTAACATCATTTCACGCGTAACCGCAGGACGTTTTATAAACAGCAAGTGTAATTTGACACTATTGCTTCACCTCACGCAAAATCGGCTTCTGACCATAGACTGACGCAGCACCGGATGTAAGCGGGCGTGCTGAGACAAACTTGGGAGCGATCGTGCATAGAGGCTATTGTAGACTAATATTGTAATAATGATCGGTAAATAAGTAAATGCTTTTTTTATTTAGATACAAACCAGTTAGTTATTATGAACCATGACACGTTCATTGTGCAGTGTCCTTGTTACATGTAATTACTGTAGTAATAACTATAATTGCATGCAACTAACCCTAAACCAACCCTCATCCTAATCCTAACCCTATAGTAAGTACATGTTAAATAGTAATAATCAGTACTCAAATGTATAATGACACTGTAACATGGACACCTTAAAAAAATGGTAACGCTTCCTTTTACAGTACAGTACTTACAGGGTACTTACAGTGTACTTACCTAGAAACTACTGGCTAATATAAGGTAAGTACATGGAACAGGGTTAGGTTTAGGGTAGGTTCAGGGTTAGTACTAGTTATTACCCAGTAATTGTAGTTATTAAAATACATGCATAGTATTTACATGGGTAACTGGACTGTAATAGAAAGCGTTACCAAAAAAATAAAGTTTTCAAAATGTGTCCGTTACACTACTTATACATTTAAGTACTAAGTAACTACATGTACATACTATAGGGTTAGCATTAAGGGATTGGTTGAAAATTAGGGTTAGAATGTATTTATGCATAGTTTATAGTTATTTATTACTACAGTAACTAAATGTAACATGTACTGTAACAATGACACCGCAAAATAAAGTGTCACCAATGAAGTATTGTATCAGTAATGAGGATTTGGATTCATCCCAGTGATTTTAATTACTGCTAACCAAATAATAATTGAAATGTATGCAAGTCTTTGTGTTACAAAACTACAATGTATGATTTTGGTGTAAGTTATTATTTTAAAGTAATGCGTTACAATATTGCATTACTCACTAAAAAGTAACTAATTATGTTTTTTATTTATTTTCTTATTTTTTTTTTTACGAAATCAAAAATTCTATTTTTGGCTAATGCAAAGGCTAATTAAAACCAAAAGTGAAATGAATAAGTCTCAAGCTGAAGGAAATGCACATTCACACCTGTACAGTAGAGGGCGCAACTCAAGAAAACCTTGCCATTCTGGACTCCAGAAGAACAGGAATACACACAGTATATTGCAAAAAATATATAAAAATAAATAAATTAACACAAATGTGATGTCAATTCCTAATTATAAATAAAATTTTAGTCTGGAGCTACAATAACCATCATGTTCACACAGTGACTCTGAACGTACTCCCGATTTCTCTAAACATGCATGAGACCAGAAGAGCGGTCAGTCATTTTTACTTTTTTTCTTTTTTTTTTCTTCTTCGTTTAACCTTTATTTAACCAGGTAAGCACACTGAGAACACTAGGGGTGGTTAATCTGTCTGATTTCCGATCGAATTCGATGTACGATTATTGAAGTCCGATTCGATTACAGTCGATTTTCGATTATTAACGATTCTCGATTAGCGATTATTGATTTTCCATTTTACAACAGTAAACAAAAATACACTAGACCAACATATGATTATATTAGCAGCAGCATCATTTTGGTATTAATTGCACTTTTTATTTGTTTGATATTCAATGAAAATGTAATGATGGTTAGTGAAGACATGCAAACATGCTTGTTGTCTACTACTTAGGCAACCCATTATCTTTAAATAATTTTTTGAACAACTGTGTTGCATTATAATGCAAAGGCACCTGGTTCTATTAATTGACAGCATTAAAATGCATTTTGTGATTTCCTTCAATTGAAAATCTTTGAAGCAAGTTTGTGGGGCTTGAAGGGCACCCGATTCAGAGAATCACCCATAAATTCAAAAGAACAGCATTTATCTGAAATAGAAAGCTTTTGTAACATTAAACAATACAGTTTAAAAGTTTGGAGTTGGTAAGAATTTTTCTTACATTTTTTGGGAGAAAGAAAAAAGAAATCTATACTTTTATTCATCAAGTATAAATTAAATTAAGTTGATCAAAAGTTACAGTGAAGACATTTAGAATGTTACAAATCGATTATCTGAATCTTTTGTGTGTGTGACTATAAATATTTTCCTTTAAATGTACAAAGTAATGACCCATAAAGAATTAACGTACAATATATTTTATTAGCATTCCAAAGAACCAACAGGAAAATAAACGTGTGCCTGAACTAGGAGCATAACTTTAACTTACTTGTAGTAAATTAATATTATAACGACCGGTACAGCCGAGTGTTTTTCCTCCTCTGGCTGGAAACGCGTCATATGGCTTGTCATATTTGTCGTGTTTCCGTCGTTAGTTTTATTCTACAAAGCTTACAACTAGCGTGGCTCTTGCCCAGTTCCTTTCCCTCTTCAACTTCAGAAGCCAAAATATTTCCACACGTCAGCTTTTAACCTAACAAGGAGGGTGTTTGGATCTTGCGCGCCATCGCGTCTCTGTTATGTGCACGCGTCAGACGGTCCGGTCACTGCACTTCCGTCTTCGCGTTCCGTCAATATTACGTTTTTATAAATATATATATAATTTTTTTTTTTTTTTTTTTTGGAAAATCGATTTTGGGATATTTGTGAATCGATTCAGGATCGTCCACGTCCGCATCGCGATGCATCGGAATCGATTTTTTTCCCCACCCCTAAGAGAACACTTCTCATTGACAATGGCAACCTGGCCCAAACAAGTTCAACAGCTTGTGGTGCAAACCGAAAAAAGTTGAACGGAGTTTACTTAGAAAAAGTTAACTCCGTTCAACTCGCGTGATACTCATTTTAAAACCGAGATACTCTACTTGTTACTCTGAAAAAAGCAATCTGATACACATACATGTAATATGTTAGCCCCAACACTGATTATGAGGAGTCGTTGAATAGTTCACTCAAAGGAGCCCTTTATAACCAAAACACCACAACACCACTCATTTACACATGTAAAGCTAAATGACTAATCAATGTACATAAGCACGTCATTGAAAGACGAGGTGAGACGACATGTTAATTTGTTGTCATTATATTTGATTAAATACAATGTTTATGAGCATTTACAGTATATTGGCTGTCGGCTGTTCTGAGCCTCTTTGGTTATTGAAAAATAAATATCAGTCAAGCATTATATATGATATTTTCAAACAGAATACCAGATGTTTGTGCAATCACAGTTTGAGGAGGCGCTTAATTGCCTGCCAACCAACGATCGTTTAAACCTATTTAGAAATTTGTTTTGATATATCCGAGGCAAAGCTGTAAATGATTCAGACAGATCTGTACATATTTAAAGATTAATCACTGAAATCTTCAGATGTGAGACTCAGTCCCTGGCATTGCTAGTATTATAATTAATTTAAACTGCACTCTTTTTAGAGTCCCAGCCAGGTCACATTAATAATCATTACTGATGTAAAATAGGGACGAAGACGTCTATCACCCATCAGCGATCTGAGACTCCATCTTGCCTCTGAAAGTTTCAGAGGCAAGATAAAGCGACAATGAATGAAGCAAGCGCGCGGCTGCGACATGAGTCTTAAATTTGATATACCTTAACACATCCTCAAAGAGCTTGCATTATGCGGTCATTACACTGATTAATCAGAATCATTAAATATAGGTATATAGGACATATATATGGACATATATAAATGTATACTGTATGGAATATAATCGGCTGTTAGGTGCAACAAAGTATCTAAGAACGATGGTCAGTAAAAGAGCAGTATATATCTCCCTTCAAACAGACAAGAGAGGGAGAGGAGAGAGAAAGAAGAGAGTGAGGGGGGGGGCTCAATCCCTAATTGCAATGCATAATTTAAGAAGGCTGAATAGCAACATGTAATTTGTCTGAGATGCCAGCAAACATGGCAATGCAAGACACAAATGTAAGTGCCTGCAGAATCCTGCATTATTTACTTCTTGAGCTGTTTAATTAAGCTCTGTCATTATTCTTCCTTCCTCTTCTCCACACCTACACCCCTCTAATATCTCCTCCCTGCAGGACAGCACGAGTGCAAGGAGAGGGAGAATGAGATGAGGAGAAGAAAATGAGAGGCTACAAGACAAACCAAAAAAAAAATAAATAAAAAGCCTCCTTGGGCAACCCAGGGTTTTCCTTTTGTGTTGTTTTATGACTTCCTGTTTAGGGTTACATATGTAAAAAAAAAAAAAATAATAAAAAATATATATATATATATATATATATATATATATATATATATATATATATATATTTATTTATTTATTTATTTATATTGTATTTGTACATACATATACACATATATACACATATATATTGCAGAACTGATCTATCTGACAGATGCCAGCTGCAGATCAACATAATGCAGTATAGTAATATATATTGGGCAATGCAAAGATTAATTGTGATTAATCACATCCAAAAATAAAAGTTTGTGTTTACATATGTGTGTGTGCTGTGTATAATTATTTTGTAAATATAAATACACATGCACACTCTAAAATTGCTGGGTTGTTTTAACCCAACTTTGGGTCAAATATGGACAAACCCAAAAGTTGGGTTAAAAATATACCTAAAAAAAGTAACCCAATGGCTGGGTTTGTCCATATTTGACCTAAAGTTGGGTTAAACAACCCAGCATTTTTAGAGTGCATGCATGTACAGAAATTTAAGTAAATACTGTATCTATATATATTGTCTATGAATGAATCATAAATCTTGTGATTAAGAAAGAAAAATCCATGGACATGTAGGTGGTAATACGTATTGAAGATGTATGTCCCATTTAAACATCCTTGTCTGCTGTCCCAGTACATGACACTGCTGACACATATAGTGAAATATAAGCACTTGGAATCATACACACACACACTGTTTTTTTTGTCTGGAATTGCCAACAGTCATGACTCATGTCCAATATGATATTGCCCATATCTGACCATAAACAGCACAAGACATGCAAATGAATTACATGAAATTCAACATTAACCCTTATGCACATGTTCACACTGGTGTCGTAAGCTGTGGACTTATAAAATGGATATTTTAGTTAAAGACATGCTTCTTTTCTTTGCAGAGAATTTAGTGTTAAACCCATCAAAGTCCTACAAATCTGCCTTCTTCAATTAAAGGCCTAACCGATTACGTTTTATGTATATTGCTTTTATTCATGTAACTTTATGGCTGAGAGTCGATTGTCAAAATAGAGGAGTCTGTGAAACAATGGCCCCGAGTTGGAGTAGAATGGAGAGCTTATTTTTTAGTGTAATTATTCAGGGGAGAGTTCTTGGGCAGGACTTTCATTTGGCATCACAGCCAAAGTTGCTTACAGGCACACCGTCGATCATACTCAGCAAAGTGTTTTCTACATCCTTCCATGATCAGATATGTACAGTGCTCTGGATTTCTTCTTCTGATACAGAAATGATGCAGCTGTATGACGTATGGCATCATGAAAACGTCATTATAAAATTCGGCACCCACCTCGTCCTGAAGTTAGCTCGATGCGGGTGTCCATCGTAGAGGGACAAAGATCATAGTCCTCCTCCACCGCGAATGACTGAAAGACTATTTGAATTCGGTTGCCCTCCTCTGCTACAATAACCCACGTACATGTTTGCCCCGTTCTGATATCCATATGGAAAACCAGGACTTTCAATGGTCCCATTCCTTCCTTTTAATGTTCCACCACATGTATATATGAAACCTGTAAAGCAAAAGAGAACAGTGTTCACTCTAAAGGCATCAGAAACATTACAGGTGTGTGTGCGATATACATTTTAGGCAAGGTTGTGTGGAAAGTCCTTATATTGAGGGGGTTTAGGTAAGGTTGTGTGTCCTCATAACTTACTAGAATAACAATCCAGATTAATGGTTGAATATCATAAAATTATGGGGAAGTCTGTGAAGACAGAGAAAATGTTTCTGGCCCATAGAAACACCATCTATAATTATTATAATAAATGAGATCCAACAAATGACCAAATTCCTACCAGCATTGCATTTCTTCTATTGTTTATACACACTAAACAATGGTGGGCTGTTTTAACCCAAAAATACTAGAACAAACCTAAATATTGGTTAAAACTGTAGATAAAAATTACCCCTAGCTTCAGCTCTTCAATGCTTTCAACTGTACCTTTTTAAATTAACGTTTTTAACCCTAAAATTCCGGGTCTGTCCGTATTTTACCCGAATTTGGACGATGGTTCTCACTGCAGAACATCTGAGAAATCACGCGGGAGGAGTCAGGGATCCAGATCCAACGCCTCCCACCTTATGTATGCCTACACACAGGCCAATTTTATACTTCTGCGGAGGGTGTGCGCAGTAGGTACGGCGTAGCATACGCACAGACGCGTCCCATACCGCGTACCCTTCGCCGTAGCCTGACGCGCACCTCCTCAAAAATGTAACTACACGGTCGCGACGACGCGGACCGCAAGATCGGTGATTGGTTCGGCTTGGTAGCATCGCATTTCCTCCTACGCATTTCCGCACGTACCTTCTCATGCATTTCCACACGTACCATCTCCTCCGACGTCTTCTCTCATTTCTGCCTTTCAGTTTTAGTAATTTCACTAAAATGAACTGTTTTTGCCACCTCAATAAGCTCCAACTCCAACATGATCCACTCTCTTTCAGTCGCTATTGCTTGTAGTAACCTAGCCGCAAGGAATCTAAACACAGTGGAACATTAAAACCCTCCGCCGCCAACTAGCGTTTCGGAGCAGTACTGCAGAGCAACCAGAGACCTGAACGCAGAAGTATAAATGCTCACGCGCCTCGTGCGTCACCAACGGTCGTACACTACGGCGTACCCTCGACGCAAAGTATAAATTGGCCTTAAACCTACCCAACTCCGCCCCCTGATCCCAAATCCCATCCCTAAACCCAACCCTAATCCAACCCAGTTCTCCGCCCCTTGGATCTTGATCCGACTCTTCCCCTTGGATGTACTTGCATGTACTGCATCATTGTACTTTTTATAATTAAAAATTAACCCAACTTCAACTTTCACTTTCAACTGTACATTTTTAACCCAAATTTGGGTGTGTACACATTAACCTAAATTTGGGTTAAAATAAATCCAACATTTTTTAGAGAGTGTATATATATTATACATTTATAGATGTCTTAAAATTAGTACCAGAATGATTAATACATGGTTTATGCACTATATATCAAAGACACACAACCATCACATTTCTTACTCCGTTGCTACAATCACATTCAACATGTGTGAATCTGATTGGTAAGTTTGAACATTTTAATTTGTGAGCTGAACTGGCCCTTTATCTGTAAAGCTATACAGTTGATTTGAGAGTGTAAGCTTGAAGACTGGACTTTCGTTCCTGGCTGTTTTATTAGCCATTGTGAAACACTGTCTCACCAAGCTTTGAGTGGAATTCAATAACAGATTGAGTGAAGGAAAAGCTTGTTCTTGTAATAATTAAAGCAATATTTAATTCGAAGCTACTGTCATGAGGCCAATGGAAATTCTATATTATACACAAAGGTGTTTTTACTGTCGACGGTATTCATTTTGGGATAACTTTACAGCAAACAATTGAAAAAAAAAGACACAATCATGCTGCCTGTTACCAAGGAGTGCATTGACGCTTAAAATAGAATTAAACTACATTTTAAGATCACAGGAAATGACAACACTGAAGAAAATATAACTGCTATTCTGTCAGAGAAAACAGCTGTGCACTTGATGATGCACATATAGCTATGCAGTGAATTAATATTCCTTAGAGATTTGTAAGTTGTAATTTATTGCCACATTTTAAGAAGAATTGATCTGGGTCAGCATTAAACGGACCGCCATTTTGCCCTCTCTTACCTAGTGACTCAAGCAACCCAAGTCCCTGAATCCAACCTGATGATAAATTAATCAACCCAACCAGTTCTATCGCACATTGCAACACAAAACCTGAGCAGTTTGGGAAAGCAAAGTCTATCCAGAGCTAATCAACGGTGCGCCTGGGACCATCATTTGCAATATTTGTGGGAATGTGTCCACAATGAACCACGTTAACCCAGTATTCAGCTAGCTCGCATCTGTAGGGTTTTTCATCTGTCTGCACACATCAGTCTCTAAGCTTTAAGGTAGCAAACGTGTGTGAGTGTATGTGCTCACTGGCCTGGGCTGTACAGTAGACTGTGATAATCACATGCTCATGATATAATAGTCTAATCTTATTTAACTTAGAATAAACAGGGATTCATGACTCAAATGAATGACTATATTAAAAATATGGATGGATGGATGTTTTTTATTTTGTCAAAACTATTCATTATATATATTTCTACGACCCTATGCATGTGTACGATCTGCTTCCTGCCACCCATGATTGTTCAGTGGCCCAGTCAGTGATTCGGTGTGAAGGGTGGAGGCCCTCCAGGCTTGAATTGCACCATAAGCTGCCATGGGAAATTAGCACCAGCGTGGTCGCCAAGGAGTGTGAGGAAGAAGCACTCTATCACATACACAGACACACACACTTAGTTGAAAGCGAGGGACTGACTGTGTCTGTGAGGAGGCAAGCCAGTCATATGGTCACTGATGGTCAGTTTTGTGGGTTGTAGATTTGCTATGACAACATCCAGTGAGTGGATCTATGAAAGAAGGGAGATCTGAAACTCTAAACAATGCTGGGTTGTTTTAACCCAAAATTGGGTCAAATATGGACAAACCCAGCCACTGGGTTCATTTTTTTCATTACATTTTTAACCCTGCGTTCGGGTTTGTCCATATTTTACCCAAAGTTGGGTTAAAACAACTGCAGCGTTTTAAGAGTGTACACTCTAAAAAGCTGGGTTATTTCGACCCAAAATTGGGTAAAATATGGGCAAACGGAAATGTTGGGTTAAAAAAATGTAATTTCAAATTTCAACCCAACTTCAACTTTCACTTTCAATTGTACATTTTTTTAACTACATTTCTAACCCAACATCTGGTTTTGTCCATATTTGACCCAAATTTGGGTTGAAATAACCCCAGCTTTTTAGAGTGTACACTCTTAAAATGCTGCGTTAAGCCCAACTTTGGGTTAAATGTGGACAAACCCAAACACAGGGTTAAAAATGTAATGAAAAAAATTAACCCAGTGGCTGTGTTTATCCATAGTTGACCCAAAATTGGGTTAAACAACCCAGCATTTCAGCACACCCAAATGTTGGGTTAAAAGGTTTTAACGGTTGGGTTTTGTTCATGTTTGACCCAAAGTTGGGTTAAATCAACCCAGACATTTTTTGTAGTAACAAAATATTTGGTTTACTAAAATTCGACATAAAGCGGTTTTGCGTTTGAAATCAAACAGAATGTGTGTGCTTTTTTGGTATGATGGATTATGGGGGATTTTTTAAAATGGTTTGACTCATCTATAATATATTTAGCACAGATAATTATATTTTTCATCATCTATCTATACCAGCATACGTTATCTTCAAATTTTTAAACCCTGATATTCAGTGGAAACCCATTTTCATTATTATGATCGTCATACCTAAATCAAATTAATATCTGCGTATTGGTTATAATGAATGTGCACAGGCATTTACCAAATCTGAATGACTTTCAAACATTATTAATCACCTGCAGATGCAATTTAATCTGTTTGCATGGACTCCATCCTATAATTTAGGCATATGAATAGACACCTAATCATAATCATTAAGAAAAACCATATAAAGCAAAGGCATGTGTTTTTTTCGCATCTGAAAGACGCAATAACAAGTTAGTAGATTTTTTTTTGTCCAGGCATACTAAACCTTTATTAAAATCACAGACTGTACAACGAAGATTTAGCCTAAAGTAGAATTTACTGTTGCCGTAATAGTTTGTTTTTATGATGCAATAAGAAATGCTACACTTGCTTCAGCATCATACATAATGTATTTTATTATGCATCTTTGTAGTGGGGTAGAATCAGGTCCAGGGATATGTGAGGAAAATTTGCACTGCATACCATTATTACTAAAATATTAGTGAATATTGCAGACAGTCAGGAACAGAGTGGTTCTATAAAGGTGTTTATTATTCCCGTCTTTAAGAACTGTTGCTCAATAAAAGCTACAAAATAAAGAACAGCTGTTAGCTGTGCCTGCAATTTAGTAGTTTTTAGGGGACGAATTACATTTATATGCACAAGCCACAATTTGTAGAATAGCAGGAGAAAAGTACAGTTCATCATTGACAAAGTTAAATACTAGATGACTAGCGCATTAGCAAAGCAAGTTTAAAATTGATAAAGCTAAACGCAATGTTTTGAGCTTCACCTGAATCAATTGTTTAAGTAGTGTGTGGTATTTACTAGTTACCA
>JAQIUQ010004998.1:0-17096 GCA_030378365.1 Hybognathus amarus | reverse complement strand
GGCGAATCATTCCGGTTGCCATTTTACAACATTGGACGTTTTCAAAACAATTTCCCCCAAGTGCATCGACAGGCGAGTTGAAACTCATTATAATATGTAAAACTGTTCTCCACTCACAGCAGTGGGCGTTTACTGAAGTCTTCAGTGCGAGACGCCCATAAAATCGAGCATTTTCAGCAAGGCTCAAAACTAGGGTACAAAATAGCCCATAACTTATTCATTTTGAATGTTTCTGAATGCAAAAACCAAGCGAATGTCATAAGTTAACCTCAGACAACAATATAATACAATTTAAAAAGACAGTTCATGACCCCTTTAATATTATTATGATGAGCATATTTTTTTTATGATAATACTATATACAGATATTAGTCAGGAAAGAAAAGGAATCAAATAATTGAGCAGTAATTAGTCTATAACAAATAGGACAAGAGTCAATCCCAAAAAGAAAAGTTTCTGCACCTAAAATAACATATTAGAGCGCAAGATTTATACAGAAAGACAGTAAAGGGAATTTGTTTATTACACCAAATCAAGTTTTTTTTTTAATTGGTTATTTATTCAGTGATTTTCTTGATTACACCAGTAGGTGGCGATCTCATGAAATTGCGCGTGTATGATATGCCACTTCGTATTTCTATTTTTGGCATGGTATCAACACGCATAATCGCTTTTCAGCGGGTCTCATGCAACACAGTCTCATCCCAATTCGTCATATAACTGACGTTTTGGGACGTCTTTTGACCATTCGTCAATATACGACTTTTCAGGGCCCCCTTAAACGTCGGTAGATGACGATCCCCGGCTCGTCATACAACTGACGCTTTCACCTTTAACGTCAGTTAGGTGACGAGTTGGGTTTAGGGTTAGGTTTAGGTCTGGGGGTAGAGTTAGGATCCCATAACGTCATCTACGGTTTAAGGGGGCCCTAAAAAGTCGTATATTGACGAATGGTCAAAAGACGTCCCAAAACGTCAGTTATATGACGAATTGGGATGAGACTGCGCTGGTTTATGAACGCTGTTGACTTAACATTATTATTGTATATATACACTCACCGGCCACTTTATTAGGTACACCTGTCCAACTGCTCGTTAACACTTAATTTCTAAGCAGCCAATCACATGGCGGCAACTCAGTGCATTTAGGCATGTAGACATGGTCAAGACAATCCCCTGCAGTTCAAACTCGAGCATCAGTATGGGGAAGAAAGGTGATTTGAGTGACTTTGAACGTGGCATGATTGTTGGTGCCAGAAGGGCTGGTCTGAGTATTTCAGAAACTGCTAATCTACTGGGATTTTCACGCACAACCATCTCTAGGGTTTACAGAGAATGGTCCTGAAAAGAAAAAACATTCCAGTGAGCGGCAGTTCTGTGGGTGGAAATGCCTTGTTGATGCCAGAGGTCAGAGGAGAATGGCCAGACTGGTTCGAGCTGATAGAAGGGCAACAGTGACTCAAATAACCACCCGTTACAACCAAGGTGGGCAGAAGAGCATCTCTGAACGCACAGTACATCGAACTTTGAGGCAGATGGGCTACAGCAGCAGAAGACCACACTGGGTGCCACTCCTTTCAGCTAAGAACAGGAAACTGAGGCTACAATTTGCACAAGCTCATCGAAATTGGACAATAGAAGATTGGAAAGACGTTGCCTGGTCTGATGAGTCTCGATTTCTGCTGCGACATTCGGATGGTAGGGTCTAGAATTTGGCGTCTGCAACATGAAAGCATGGATCCATCCTGCCTTATATCAACGGTTCAGGCTGGTGGTGGTGGTGTCATGGTGTGGGGAATAATTTCTTGGCACTCTTTGGGCCCCCTGGTACCAATTGAGCATCGTTGCAACGCCACAGCCTACCTGAGTATTGTTGCTGACCATGTCCATCCCTTTATGACCACAATGTACCCAACTTCTGATGGCTACTTTCAGCAGGATAATGCACCATGTCATAAAGCTGGAATCATCTCAGACTGGTTTCTTGAACATGACAATGAGTTCGCTGTACTCAAATGGCCTCCACAGTCACCAGATCTTAATCCAATAGAGCATCTTTGGGATGTGGTGGAACGGGAGATCTCGCATCATGGATGTGCAGCCGACAAATCTGCGGCAACTGTGTGATGCCATCATGTCAATATGGACCAAACTCCCTGAGGAATGCTTCCAGCACCTTGTTGAATCTATGCCACGAAGAATTGAGGCAGTTCTGAAGGCAAAAGGGGTCGAACCCGTTACTAGCATGGGGTACCTAATAAAGTGGCCGGTGAGTGTACAACAGATGACCTGCCCCAACCCCGTCTCTAAACCTACCCGCCACTGAGGGTTTATACCGTTTATGAGTCTTCCCCTACCATCCTAGGAAAAAAAATATCGAATCCCCAGATGTTAGATCTACACATTTAGCTACGTTTCGCTCGGACATTTAACGGCGTGTACATACACGTGGAATCACTCGGACATTAATGGCGTAGACATACACGCATAGCACGCGGATAGCTCAAAATGTGTATAGATAACACTTGACTTGAAAGTGGCGTTTATGTTTACGCAAAAGTCATGTTAAATCAGTGATTCTTCCTGTTATACATTCAGATTCACAAAAAAGCCAAAACACCATAGTACTATTCAAAATGCAGATTAAAAAAAAGCAGCTAAACAATATTTTGACTTTCATGCTATCAATCAGTATAGTGTAAAGCACAATCTGTATTCCACTGTTTATATGGAAGCTTGTTTCCGCCACTGAATATAAAATAAAAAGGTAATTGTGACTTTTTATTTCACAATTCGAACTTTAAAAAAAAAAAAATTATCCGAATAATTGCATTCTCATAATTACAAGTATATCTTGCAATTGCGTCTTTTTCATCTCACAATTCACACTTAATTCTCAAAATGACAACTTTATATCATGCAGTTCTGCCTTTTTACTCACTTGTGCAAGCTTATATCAAGCTTATGTCGAAACTCGCAATTGCAATAAAAAAGTCAGAATTGTGCACGAGATAAAAGACGCAATTCTCTCTTTTTTAGTGGTGAAAATAAGCTTCTATAATTATAAGATCTTACTTCTAAACATGTGAAAGTTAGTCTGGAAGAAAACACACACACAAATGTTGTTTTTAACAGAGATATAAACCTGAGGGCCACAGGGAACTCAAAACACTTTCTTATATATCCCTTTTAGCTTGGAATGCATTTTTAATAAAGCTAGCGTGTGCCATTAATAATAAAGCACACTTTAATATTCACATACTGAAGGAAACCCTCTACGCTCAGAAAGGTCTCTGAGGTCCTGTAGACGTGCGAGAGGTTCTCCTTTAGGATCGAAGCAGTGAAGTACTGTGATTTGCTTCAGGTTGCCAGACTTGCGCGTGGATGTTGTAAGATACTCTACCTGTGCCGGCCCTCGTGAGAAGCGTATAGCTTCAGGCTTGTGTTTACAGGAGCAGGACTGCTGACTTCCTCTCAGAGAAGCCATCCCTGGTGACAGAGTAGTGTCTTTGAAATCAACATGTTATACACCCACACCTTCCTTAGACGACTGTCTGTTTGTCACGGTCTGAGGAGAATGATTCCAAAAAGTTATTTCAGCTGTTTTTCTCCTTCCGTCATCTGTTTTTAAACGTATTCAACATTTCCCATCTGAATGCAAGAGATGCTTGGAGAGAATCACGCAATCGGTGGTGGTTCATGGTGCAAGAAGACAAGAATATGAGGATCCATTTGTCGTGCGCTGCAGGATAAACCAGTGAATGTAATCCCAGAACACAGTCACTAGTCGACAGGAAACCAAGAAACTGTTCAGTAAAGGCACATTGTGTACAATCTTTGGATTTAAAGGGATAATTCACTTTGAAACTAATTTTTGGTATGTTTTAGCATACCTCAAGAGCATCCAAGATGTAGCTGTCTTTGTTTCCGCAGTAGTTTCAACTTTTATCATTTTAGGTCAAACCGTACTTGTCTATCAGTCATATAATGCAGGTCTATGGTCACCACCTCAAAGAGCATTCACAATGAAGTCCAGATTAAACATGATTCAATGACTCATAAATGTAAGTACACATTGATAGCCTAAGACATCGAAACGGGCGGATTGTGTGAGAAAACGAACAGTATTTACTTAGTTTGTAACCACAGTCACGGCCAATTGGCGTGGGCGCTTTGGTCTGGGCAATGGCTGGAAGTGATCTCTCTGTGCGTGTACGTCACTCATTGTTTATGCAGATATTTCAGAAATGTTACCCTTCACTGTGAAGATCTAAACATATTTCAACAGACAACTTTGAATATTTTTTTGCTACAGCGCGAGAGATCACTTCCGCTGACCAAAGCGCCCAAGCGCCATCACTTGGACGTGGCTGTGGTTACAAGAGGTAAAAACGATATAAATACTGTTCATTTTCTCACACAAACCGCTCATTTCGTGTCCTAGGCCATCAATGTGTACTTACATTTACGAGTCATTAAATCATGTTTAATCTGGACTTCTCTGTGCATGCTCTTTGAGGTGGTGACCATAGACCTGCATTATATGACTGACAGACAAGAACGGTTTGACCTAAAAATATCAAAATAGAAAATACTGCAGAAACAAAGACACCTACATCTTGGATGCCCTTGAGGTAAGCTAAAACATACCAAAAATTAAACTATCCCTTTAAATGGAAATAGCTTGGGGTGTGTTTATGCAAATGGACAACCTTTGGCATATGGTTGCTCATTTACAATACTCCTAATAATTAGCATTCGAATGAGGTTAAGAACAAATCATATGCGACATAAATTACACTGAATCGGATCTCCTGTGTATGCAAACACAAAATAATCCATGCAATTATTAGTGAATGAATAAGACCCACTGGTTTTGACAACAGTCATACACTCCTCCCCCAATACTAATATTTTAGACATCAGGGAAAGATTATTAAGGAGCCCATTAAAAAAAATATGTTCTATTAATTGTTTGGAAGACTGCCTATAAGTGAGCATACTTTCACCAATTTTACATTTTTAAAGGAAAATGGGTACAGAGGTTCGAGTGGCATCGTACACAACACGAGCAAACACCCACATGAATGTTGAGTTTAGTTGCTGAACTTGGCTATATGTAAAATAAAGAATATTTTATGCAAATAAAGAGCTGGGATGCAGTACAATCCTACGTTTACTATCCAGAGATCTTGAAGGAACCAAAATCGACAAAAACATTCCCGTCCATATATCCTCTAAATTGTCCATTCTACTACAGTCATCGACTTACAGCAACACCTCATCCTCCATCCACCCATGTTAAATCACAAGATCATTACCAGTCATACCAGGAACTCGGCTCAGCAAGTTTATTCAACCAAGCATTTCTGGGACAGACTGCTAGATGAGGCTATGCATACCCAACTGCTGTCCACATTATGAAACATTTGATTATGTAAAGAATCAGGAAAGCACGTACTTCACATCTCAATTTCTGCTTGATGTTGAATATCTCTTGATTTTGGATTTGTATGAAAATACAAACAGCATATTATAAGTAATGATCGCTCTCAGTTGTGTCTATCCACACAAACACGTCAATGTCACGTAACGCTAAATAGGACCCAAGAGCAGACAGTAACTTTTCCAAAACACGGTTTATTTATAGTAACTAAGACAATAACTAGACTTGACAATAAAGCAGAACTGGAAACATTAAAGCAGCAGTAATTACTGTTTTCAACCTTTATAATATTTCTCAAAAACCATTGAGATGGAAAATCGACTTACAAATAGGTTGAATGACAGTATTGCCATAGCCTGACAGTGTCCTGTATCGTCTTTTACTAGCACTATGTAACTTCAGGTTTCGGGTAGGAACACAAAATTAGACTCCTTTACGGCATACATCACTTCCCCCACTTCCTCAATTTTTTTTTTCACCTCTGTATGTTGTCATGGCTGAAGCAGCGAGTAAAACCAAATGTGCCGTGCGTCAGAAACAGAGCGCGTGCACGATCAGTTTACTGTTGGTAATGTGTTGTGTAGCTTCCCACCTCGCCGCATCCAGTTTAGACTGCATTGCTATCTTTTGAGGGCGCTTAACACACTCAAGCATACACGTAGAGCCGGGACAGGCAGCTCGCTGCAGCTCGAAGATGTGAAAGTACTGATTACTGCGTTTGGTAGGGACTACATTCTTGCAAGTAAATAATACATGATTAGACGGACAAAATAATCGATCAGGATAACTATCACTATGTCTGCAGGCTGATAGTAATGTTTGTTACTTATTTTTCTGGTGAAAGTGTCTTGCCTCAGGCTATAATGCAAATCGATTTTTCAAATTTGCAGATTCATCTATGGTAGCTTGATATTATAATATTGATGACATGGCTATTATCTACCACACAAATATTGAATTGAATTAGCATATCCATTATGTAAAACAGTAGCCAATAGGCTAACGTTACTATAAAGACGCTGGCTTGTAAACATGAGCTACGCTGATCTTTTGAGGCTTGAAAAAATTAAAGCCCATGAAACTATTCATAAGACATGCTGAAATACATGCCAATGTACCTGGGATGAAGACATTTCACACGCAACACTGGAGTCTGCCCAAGATGTGAGAACTCCTTCCTTCTGTAGAGTTCAGGGTTATCGTTTGTCAACACACGTGTATTTCCTGGTGTAACTTCATATATTTACTTCGTTCAAGTAATAAAATATTCTCGTGAGTGTATAATATGCCATTGAAAATACATACGGGTAAGGGGTTCTAATGTCGTCGCATGTTGCCCCTCCATCTCTGAAAGTACATTAGCCAAAGAGGGACATACCCGTTAATTCAAGCTTAACAGGTACCTTTTCGCGTTTACGTTTGAGTTAACACTCATGGACGAGGTTGAACTGGAAGCCATGTTAATCTTGGACTACACTGGCCACCGTAGGAGTTAAAACGAAATCGGAATTGAGAGGAACAGAAACTAATATTCACTGGATGGTCATATACCTTTTCACCACTAGATGGGGGTAAAAATCACACAGTGTAGCTTTAACAAGATGAACCAGCACTGAGGAACAAACACCGAAAGCTCACAGAGAACACATAGTTACAAAGGTACAGGTGACACGGACTACGTTTACATGCAGCCAATTTTCGTAATGGTCAGGTTAAGGTCTCTTTTCGGGTTTCTGAAACATTAGGAATAACCCGTTTACATGCGTGAGCAGAGAGAGTTTCTCCTGTATACATGGAATTGCAATTTCCCGATGTAAATGGCGACGCGCGGTTAGCGTCTGGACGTACAAGACACAATATGCGTCTATTCGATCTTCCGTTCTGCATCCAAAGACAACAGCAGCAGCAGCATGCGGATAATGATGTTCGGGACAGATAGCGATCGCCTTTGTTTGCACTTTGATGCTGGTAATGTTACTGAGCTCGCTCCAAAAGTATGCTGTGCTGTGTCTCGCCATGCTTACTTCCGGTATGCACGCGGATTTTTGTATGCGCAGAGAAGTTTCTCTACTTAAAAGACCAAGATTCCTTGCGAATAGAACATGCGCAGAACACAAATCACTATGGGGATATTCCGATATGCGTTTACTAGGGATGTCCCGATACCACTTTTTCACTTCCGATTCCGACTACAATCGATGCCGCAGCTTTGGCTTTTGCCGATACCGATATTAATCCAATATTTTTATTTTATTTTTAAACTAATAAAAATATAGCAATTTTCTCAATTAGCCCCTTAAAAAATATACCTTCAGTATATAGTCCACAACAACAGTTGATTATGAAAGATTGCCACCCTTTATTCAAACACTACAATATATATATAAAAGAAAATACTGGTACTTCAGTAGGCTAATTAAAGCTAGCTAGCTACCAACAAGTTTAAAGTTAAAACTACTTAAACAGCAGTATTCTACATTGCAAATACCAGTACCGTTTTTTTAAAGCAAGTATAATTTCTATAACTGTGTGTTAAACTGATTATCACTCTTGTGTGTGTTAAACACAATCTACTTAATACAGAGAGCCTCATTATAAGGATAAACAACAAATCCCCAAAATATATGATCATAATCTATGACAAAAAAATGCTATTATAAACTAGATTAGTGAATAATACATATTTCTCTGTGTAGCCTTTGTAAAATACATTCATGAAAAACAATATAACAAAAATGAAAAAGATAATTATTTTAAAATTGAGACATGTCCTAAGTGTACAGCACAGCTATTTAATTAATAATTATTAATGTTAAGAAGCTTTAATTGCGTCACTGCATTATGATATGAATGACTCCAACACAGTGCGGCACAAAGCGCTTATGTGCATCCCGAGCGCAGAATGATGCGCTTGAAACCACATGGAGTTACAGCGCGCAGCCGTCAAGTATGCACCCTATGGTATGCACGCTGCGCGTCAAGTCCGCTTTGAAAAGTGCAAAGCACAAAGGAAGTACATATTGATGAACAGTGTATTATACAGTATCTATCTATACAATAGTTTATTGAGCCTTTTCTTTTAACAGTTTTAAATTTCAGTTAATGTGCGCGTGAAGAACAACAGTGCTCTGACTCTAGTGTTGTGATCTAACCGAGGGCGTCCGACACCTGGTAGAAGTAACACGATTAAGTTACAGCAATTAAGTCCAGCAAGATAATGTTGTTTTATGCGAAAACATAGACCTTAATCTACAGATAAAGTATAGTATTAACATTGAATCATCTTGAAGATAGTTTCATCATTGACTGTAACCGAACGCGACGCGCTGTTTGAGTGCTGAATGGAGAATGACTGACAGCCGCAAGAGGGAAAAGTTTACGTGATCTTGAATTATAATGACTTAAATATTAATTTCTCTCTCACATAATGGCTTCAGAACACTTATAATAGAGTGCACGAAAACGTTATGGTACTTTAGAATGTTTTTGTGCCTTTGTGGAGCTTAACAATAACATAATAGTATACGCACAATATCGGATGTGGATCAGCCTCGTCTGATCATACCCGATCCCGCAAAAATGGCAGGATTGGAGTCAGATACCGATCCTGAGTATCGAATCGGGACATCCCTAGCGTTTACATGATAAAAAATTCGGGTTAGAAAGGGGTACGCCAGGTATAATATCCCGGTTTTTAAAATCCGGGATATGAGCATTTTTCGGGTTTTTGCCGGTGTTTACATGGCCGTTCGCGGACCGGGTTATTGCTAATACCACGGTTTTGAACGGGTTATTGGCTGCATGTAAACGCAGTGAACGCATGAACATCAACACTAATGAGGGAATAAGGGGCATGGTAAGGACACATGATCACAATCACAGGTGACACTGATACAACAAAGAAACGAGGTAAAACAAGACAATGCAAACACATAGCCCAAACAACTGAACCGGCCATGTGTTTGCACACAAACAAGAGACAAATACATGAAAGACTAAACAGGCATCAAGGGCCGAGTTATTTGTCTGTCCAAGTGCAGCACTACATGACAAAATTACAGCCAAACAAACCTAGCTCATGATCCAGATAAGTGGAGTGTGATTGAGAACCAATTCAATGTCAATATAACCAGTGCATCACTGGAAGTCTCATATAAAGATGACTTTCTCTATAAAAAGATAGAGGGTATTTTATAAGCATATTTAAAAAGAAGAAAAGAAAATAAACTGCTCAATAAAATCATGGTTAAAAGCATCCATAAAAAATCATAAGTGCATTTACAGTGACTTTGAGCATCGAGTTATCATAATATTACAATGATAGGAATAACAATAGTACATCTGTGTTTAGAAAGAAGAAATACAACTTTATATCCTCATATTGCACTATTGACACCATAAATTGATGTTTCTCCAATAAATAAATACATCAAATTAATTTAAATACTTTCCAAAATGTCAAAGCTGCTCTGTTTAAACAAACCAGCTCATATTTCACCCAAAAAAGTTTTAAATCCCTTTTAAGTTAAGCCAAATTTGACTTCTTATGGACTAACAATCACTTCTCCTTAATCTGCCTAGAAGAACGAGTTAGGGCTCACAGCTTTCTGAGAAAGAAGTTTGACGTTGCAGTAGTGAGACACATTTCCCCTGCACTGTTTGATCCAGAAAATGAATCAAAGGGAAGGGAGGCAACCAGGCCGAGACACTGAATCAACACAGTAAATGATGCTTGGGGCTGACGCAGTCGACTTCATGTGACTCAGATCAGACAATGAGCAAGACCACACTCATCCGCCTCACTCCCAGCGCGAGTACGGGGAGCCTTCGTATTTCCGCACATTTATCCAGCCGCCAAACACTTGGATAAGAAAAGAAGATAAAAGCCCAAGTCTACTGTGCAGTTAATGTGTTATTATGACGCATCATGAAGACATGTAATAGACAGATTAAGTTATATTGATAAAGCAAAGTAATGTAATTTATTTATTTACAGGCTGGGTATCTAAAACACACACACAATCGAACCAACCCTCAGCCTGCAGGGCTTCATAAATAAGTCTAAGAGACTCAAAGGCACAGCCAAGCAACTGGAAAAACACGACTAATGCAATAAAGAGAAAGACGGCATGTACCCTTCACTATCCATTAGTAAACATGCTAAATTAATGGAAGAAGGTGATATAATACACTTAGCTATCTTCCTAGAATTTAATGCAAGTGTATAAAAGACAGTCATTTGATGAGGTTTAATAAGGAGTGATGAGGTCTTTAGTCAGTGACCACCTCATCATTGAGGTTTAATAAACACAATTATGATTGGCACAGATCGCCTTTAACTCGCCAAGCAGAGCAGCTTGATTACTACCGCAGATATGCACAATAAATGACAATGTAGCGTAATCAGATGTTGCACAACATAGAATGGACTGGAAACTTTACCTTCATAATAGATTTTAAAGCCGTGCGCGCTCACGGCGAAGTCACTGGTGAGTCTCAGCGAGAACTACAGACCCAGTGCTGGTGATGGGAGGAGGGATTTGGAAACCTGTTAACCTAAAAGAGCAAAGAGAGAAAACAACTATACGTTACAAATGAAAGATATTATACACATATTATATTATACACCTATATAAGGTTTCGGCACTCACTGTATACATTTTGTAATTATTGTGACAATAAAAATGCCATTAAAAATCATATGTATAATTATGTATTTGTAGTAGTCTATTTATTTTGTAATATGGAGAAACAAAGGCTGGTCTTGCTCAACCCAATAATGCTTCTTCCTAACATGTATTTGATGTGGTCCAAAGCTCCAATTATTTCTTTAATGAAACAAATCTATAACATGGCATATGGTAGCAGGCGTTATAATGAAAAAAGTATCTTTTTTTCATTCAAAAAAGGTCAAAAGATTATGACAACATGGCTAATATCTACACTCTAAACAATGCTGGATTGTTTTAGCCTAAATCTGAGTCAAATATGGACAAACCCAAATGTTGGGTTAAAAAGTAATTTGAAATTAACCCAACTTCAACTTTCACTTTTAACTGCAATTTTGACATATCTGTATACAATATATATATACAGTATGCACGATATATCGGTCACCATATCGAGTATCGGCCGATATTTGTTCATTTTTATGTTATCGTTATCGGCCGATAATAAAATTTGGCTGATATATTAAAGCTGATAAATAATGAATTATTTCATTCAACACTTGACACTCTAAGATGCACTTAATTGCTTGAAATATCATTGGAATCAAAAAAGGAAAATATAGTTTCCTATAAAGTGCAAATGCAAAATGTGCTGTCATATCAGCTACATGAAGTTATAATGAGAACATTATAATTGTGTGATTGGGAAATGGATTTTAATTGTGAGACTTTTGTTTTTGCAAAAGTCAGGCTCTCAAAACTTATATAAAAAAAAATTGGATTTAGATTTATCGGCCGATATATCGGTTATCGGCTTTCAAATATAAAGATTATCGGTTATCGGTATCAGCCAAAATGTTCATATCGGTAATCCCTAATATATATAGTGTATCACTCTAAAAATGCTGGGTTGTTTTAACTAAATTTTGGGTAAAATATGGACAAACCCAGCCATTGGGTTACATACAATAAAAGATATTATACACGTCATTACATTTTTACACCTACCTACCTACCTACCCACCCACCTACCTACCTACCTACCTACCTACCTACCTACCTACCTACCTACCTACCTACCCTAAAAGATATTATACACATGTCATTACATTTTTAACTTTGCACATTTGTAATTACATTTTTAGCCCAAAATGTTGGGTTTGTCTATATTTGACCCACATTTGGGTTGAAATAACCCAGCATTTTTTAGAGTGTACAGATATATAATATATATTGATATATATATATAAATCAATATGGACAAACCCAGCCATTGGGTTACATTTTTATGTATGTATCAGTGTGATACTAATTGGATGTGGCAATGTTTAGTTAAATATGAGTCAGTCTACTCAGCGCTTTATTATTGTATTAATTCTTGAGGAGAGAGCACTGTGCATCTTCCTTGCTTTCTTTAAGCTCCAGAATAATCCCCAGCGCTTCACGTGCGCACGGAAAGAAGACATTGTCAAACCTTTCCTCGAAGGGTCTTCAGACATCATCAGAAACACGCTGAAGAACACACTGACGAAACACACACTCTGTGCACGGAAATCATGTGTTAAAAGAGCTGCTGGTTATCTCCGGTTGAAAAATTCGATTAGGTCAGCAACATGTAAGGATGCGGAGAGGTTTTTAAATGTGTGTGTGTTCAAATATGCATGTGTAAGCTATGTGTCATGGGGACAGAATTTCTTTTGTTTATGCAAATGAACTCTCAGTGAGACGGAAATATTTATTAATGCCTATGCATAATATCCTCTGGACATTGCAGTTTTGATTTAATAAATTTAACCTTTAAACTTGTCATAAACTTCAAAGACTGCTAGAGAATGGATTCAAAGACCCATGTTCATAAATCCACACATGACCCAGTTGCTTCTTCACACATACTGTAATAATCTCTCTTCACCTTCGAATGTTCAGTCAACCATATTAATGAGGTGAAATAGCACCTAGTAAAAGCCTTGGGTTGAAGCTATTTAATTTTAGGAGATCAAATCATGTTAGCGCTACTGGGAACTGTTGATGCTAGTGATTTAATTTAATGTTTGACAGTCCCAGCCAATCAGAAGATTTGATGAGAGTGGGCATTAGAAGTATAATGCCACCGTATCGAAGCCAAATAAATTAGAACATGTCCTGTTCAAGTTCAGATTAGAAATAAATCACTTATATCACTTGTTGATAAATGATAGGACAATGTGTTAACAAAATACTTTTATACAAAGTACTGTGCATTAAGGCATCAACTAAAGCCAAGAGAAAAGTGGGTGAAGCAACCATCTACTAGTACACTCTCAGCAAAAAAAGCTGTCACTGGGGCTGTACCTTTTCAAAAGGTAAACTTTTGTCCATTTTAGGTGCTAATATGTACATTTCAGGTGCTAATATGTACATTTTAAGTGTGGATATGTACATTTTAGGTGCTAACATGTCCATTTCAAGAGCTAATGTCAATTTTATGTCCTAATATGTAAATTTTAGGTGGTAATATGTACATTTCAGGTGCTAATATGTACATTTTAGGTACCAATATGTACATTTTAGGTACTGAAAATGTACATTTCAGGTGCTAATATGTACATTTAACTAATACGATCAAAAAGGAAAATATAGTTTTCTATAAAGTGCAAATGCAAAATGTGCTGTCAATATCGGCTACATGAAGTTATAATGAGAACATTATAATTGTGTGATTGGGAAATGGATTTTAATTGCGAGACTTTTGTTTTCGGAAAAGTCAGGCTCTTGAAAATTATAAAAAAAATTGGATTTAGATTTATTCGGCCGATATATCGGTTATCAGCTTTCAAATATAAAGAATTATCGGTTATCGGTATCAGCCAAAATGTTCGTATCGGTGCATATCCTGAATATATATAGTGTATCACTCTAAAAATTCTGGGTTGTTTTAACCCAATTTAGGGTAAAATATGGACAAAGCCATTGGGTTACATACAATAAAAGATATTATACACGTAGGGCTGTCAACTTTAGTCGTTTAGTCGACTAATCAGTCGATGCCGTCTTGGTCGACTGAAATTCTTATTGGTCGACCAGTCGCATTTTCTTTTTTTTTTTGCCAATAGAAATACATTTTCAATGATTTACTCCCTGATATTTATTCCTTTATAAAGCAGTTATTTATTACTGTATTCTAAATATAATTAGCCTATGTTTTATCCCCAACTTTAAATGCTTTTAGGCTATTTCTTGTAACTGCGCCACAGTTTAGCGCACACACATAACACACTCGGGAACCGCACCTACTGGCTGCGCTGCTGCTCGCGCTCAGTAAAGGATGTACTGGTAGGTGGTTTTGCTGTATTCATTCAGTTCACGCTACTTTCAGTCGACAGAATGTTCAAGAAATCTAAATCTTTTGTCTGGCTACATGTTTGTGGAGGTAGGCGACGGTGGCGACCGCGTTGCTCCATTATGAGCGCGCACATCGCGTGCCTATTTGAAATCAAACTTGAGCGCGCAAAAGACGTGAGCAGCTCTTTTAACGGCTTTATCATACTGACTCAATAGATTGTTTTCTTAATAGGTTTTTATCTGTACACTTGACTCATTTGAAAGTAGCCTAAATAATGTAACAAAACGAAATTAAACTTATATGCTATCTTACAACACAGCCTAGATTTCAGATAGTTTTTTAGGCTATTTTGTCTGTTGTTTTAAGACGCCTAACAGATCGGCTGGACAAAAGTTAACCCATAGCTTTGTAAGTAAAGAAGAATACAGCCTGTATAAACGAGAGCTTTTGTTAGGATTTTTCATTATGTGGCAGATAGCAGTTATATTATTTTGTAGCGTGTGGTGTGATCAGGTGCGCGATTGTGACCGTCACTATAGACCAAGGACAGAGCTCCTCATTTGCAGTTAAAAAAAATCACTTAATTTTCAAAGAATTGTATTATTATTATAGTTTTATTTATTTTCGATGTTTTTTCATTGTTGTTTTATAAATGCTCTATGACAATTGTTTAAAAAATGTTCAATCAAAACATCCGTTTTTTTTTTTTTTTTTAGTCGACTAATCGTCGCGCAGGACAAGACCTTGGTCGACTGAAGGATTTCTTTGGTTGATTACAGCCCTATATACACGTCATTACATTTTTACTTTTTTTTACATTTGTAATTACATTTTTAACACAACATTTGGGTTTGTCCATATTTGACCCAAATTTGGGTTGAAATAACCCAGCATTTTTAGAGTGTTTTTAGAGTGCTATCTATCTATCTATCTACCTATCTACCTATCTACCTATCTATCTATCTATCTATCTATCTATCTATCTATCTATCTATCTATCTATCTATCTATCTATCTATCTATCATAAATAAAATATCTATCTATCTATAATAAAATATATTATACACATGTCACTACATTTTTAATTTTGCACATTTGCACAATTTTGCACTTTGAACGTGGCATGATTGTTGGTGCCAGAAGGGCTGGTCTTAGTATTTCAGAAACTGGTAATCTACTGGGATTTTCACGCACAACCATCTCTAGGGTTTACAGAGAATGGTCCGAAAAGAAAAAAACATCCAGTGAGCGGCAGTTCTGTGGCGGAAATGCCTTGTTGATGCCAGAGGTCAGAGGAGAATGGCCAGACTGGTTTGAGCTGATAGAAGGGCAACAGTGACTCAAATAACCACCCGTTACAACCAAGGTGGGCAGAAGAGCATCTCTGAACGCACAGTACGTCGAACTTTGAGGCAGATGGGCTACAGCAGCAGAAGACCACACCGGGTGCCACTCCTTTCAGCTAAGAACAGGAAACTGAGGCTACAATTTGCACAAGGTCTTTGAAATTGGACAATAGAAGATTGGAAAAAGTTGCCTGGTCTGATGAGTCTCGATTTCTGCTGCGACATTTAGATGGTAGGGTCAGAATTTGGCGTCTACAACATGAAAGCATGGATCCATCCTGCCTTGTATCAACGGTTCAGGCTGGTGGTGGTGGTGTAATGGTGTGGGGAATATTTTCTTGGCACTCTTTGGGCCCCTTGGTACCAATTGAGTATCGTTGCAACGCCACAGCCTACCTGAGTATTGTTGCTGACTATGTCCATCCCTTTATGACCACAATGTACCCAACTTCTGATGGCTACTTTCAGCAGGATAATGCGCCATGTCATAAAGCTGGAATCATCTCAGACTGGTTTCTTGAACATGACAATGAGTTCGCTGTACTCAAATGGCCTCCACATTCACCAGATCTCAATCCAATAGAGCATCTTTGGATGTGGTGGAACGGGAGATCGCATCATGGATGTGCAGCCGACAAATCTGCGGCAACTGTGTGATGCCATCATGTCAATATGGACCAAACTCCCTGAGGAATGCTTCCAGCACCTTGTTGAATCTATGCCACGAAGAATTGAGGCAGTTCTGAAGGCAAAGGGGGTCCAACCCGTTACTAGCATGGGGTACCTAATAAAGTGGCCGGTGAGTGTATATATATATATAAAATCAATATGGACAAACCCAGCCATTGGGTTAAAATATGGAAAAACCCAGCCATTGGGTTACATTTTTATGTATGTATCAGTGTGATACTAATTGGATGTGGCAATGTTTAGTTAAATATGAGTCAGTCTACTCTAGCGCTTATATTATTGTATTAAATTCTTGTCTTGTAATTGTATTAATTATTATTGTATTAATATATATATACATATATATATACACACACACACACACACATCTGTACACTCTGAAAATAACATTGTAACAAAGTATTTTATGGATACTGTGACTGTAATATTATTACTGAAATCTCTATATACATATATATATATATATATATATATATATATATATATATATATATATATATATATATATATACATATATATATATATATATATATATATATACACATATATACATATATATATATATATATATATATATATATATATATATATATATATATATATATATATATATATATATATA
>JAQIUQ010004997.1:0-12105 GCA_030378365.1 Hybognathus amarus | reverse complement strand
GGCGAATGCCATTCGGTTGCCATTTAAGCAGTACATTGGACGTCTTTAAAACAATTTCCCCCCAAAGTGCAGACAGGTGAGTTGACGACTCACTATACAATAGATGCAAAACTGTTTTTTTTAATTGGTTATTTATTCAGTGATTTTCTCGATTACACCAGTAGGTGGCGATCTTACATGAAATTGCGCGGTGATGATACGCCACTTCCCTATTTCTGATTTTTGGCATGGTATCGAACACGTATACCGCTTTTCAGCGTGTTTATGAGCGCTGTTGACTTAACATTATTATTGCTATATAGACATATGACCTGCCAACCCCTCTAAACCTACCCGCCACTAGGGTTTATACCGTTATGAGTCTTCCCCTACCATCCTGAGAAAAATATCGATCCCAGATTAGATCTACACATTTAGCTACGTTTCGCTCGGACATTTAACGGCGTGTACATACACGTGGAATCACTCGGACATTAATGGCGTAGACATACACGCATGTACACCCTGGATAGCTCAGAATGCTGTATAGATAACACTTGACTTGAAAGTGGCGTTTATGTTCACGCAAAAGTCATGTTAAATCAGTGATTCTTCCTGTTATACATTCAGATTCACAAAAAAGCCAAAACACCATAGTACTATTCAAAATGCAGATTAAAAAAAAGCAGCTAAACAATATTTTGACTTTCATGCTATCAATCAGTATAGTGTAAAGCACAATCTGTATTCCACTGTTTATATGGAAGCTTGTTTCCGACCACTGAATATAAAATAAAAAGGTAATTGTGACTTTTTATTTTCACAATTCGAACTTTAAAAAAAAAAAATTATCAAATAATTGCATTCTCATAATTACAAGTATATCTTGCAATTGCGTCTTTTCATCTCACAATTCACACTTAATTCTCAAAATGACAACTTTATATCATGCAGTTCTGCCTTTTTACTCACTTGTGCAAGCTTATATCAAGCTTATATATCGTAAACTCGCAATTGCAATAAAAAAGTCGAATTATCACAAGATGAAAGACGTAATTTCTCTTTTTAGTGGTGGAAATAAGCTTCTATAATTATAAGATCTTACTTCTAAACATGTGAAAGTTAGTCTGGAAGAAAACACACACACAAATGTTGTTTTTAACAGAGATATAAACCTGAGGGCCACAGGGAACTCAAAACACTTTCTTATATATCCCTTTTAGCTTGGAATGCATTTTTAAATAAAGCTAGCGTGTGCCATTAATAATAAAGCACACTTTAATATTCACATACTGAAAGGAAACCCTCTACGCTCAAAAAGGTCTCTGAGGTCCTGTAGACGTGCGAGAGGTTCTCCTTTCAGGATCGAAGCAGTGAAGTACTGTGATTTGCTTCAGGTTGCCAGACTTGCGCGTGGATGTTGTAAGATATACTCTAACCTGTGCCGGCCCTCGGTGAGAAGCGCGTATAGCTTCAGGCTTGTGTTTACAGGAGCAGGACTGCTAACTTCCTCTCAGAGAAGCCATCCCTGGTGACAGAGTAGTGTCTTTGAAATCAACATGTTATACACCCACACCTTCCTCAGACGACTGTCTGTTTGTCACGGTCTGAGGAGAATGATTCCAAAAAGTTATTTCAGCTGTTTTTCTCCTTCCGTCATCTGTTTTTAAACGTATTCAACATTTCCCATCTGAATGCAAGAGATGCTTGGAGAGCATCACGCAATCGGTGGTGGTTCATGGTGCAAGAAGACAAGAATATGAGGATCCATTTGTCGTGCGCTGCAGGATAAAGCCAGTGAATGAATCCGCAGAACACAGTCACTAGTCAGACAGGAAACCAAGAAACTGTTCAGTAAAGCGCACATTGTGTACAATCTTTGGATTTAAAGGATAATTAACTTTGAAATTAATTTTTGGTATGTTTTAGCATACCTCAAGAGCATCCAAGATGTAGCTGTCTTTGTTTCCGCAGTAGTTTCAACTTTTATCATTTTAGGTCAAACCGTACTTGTCTATCAGTCATATAATGTAGGTCTATGGTCACCACCTCAAAGAGCATTCACAATGAAGTCCAAATTAAACATGATTCAATGACTCATAAATGTAAGTACACATTGATAGCCTAAGACACGAAACGGGCGGATTGTGTGAGAAAACGAACAGTATTTACTTTAGTCTGTAACCACAGTCACGGCCAATTGGCTGTGGGCGCTTCGGTCTGGGCAATGGCTGGAAGTGATCTCTCGTGCGTGTACGTCACTCATTGTTTATGCAGATATTTCAGAAATGTTACCCTTCACTGTGAAGATCTAAACATATTTCAACAGACAACGTTGAATATTTTTGCTACAGCGCGAGATCACTTCCGCTGACCAAAGCGCCCGAGCGCCTCAGATCACTTGGACGTGGCTGTGGTTACAAGAGGTAAAACGAATATAAATACTGTTCATTTTCTCACACAAACCGCTCGATTTCGTGTCTTAGGCCATCAATGTGTACTTACATTTACGAGTCATTAAATCATGTTTAATCTGGACTTCTCTGTGCATGCTCTTTGAGGTGGTGACCATAGACCTGCATTATATGACTGACAGACAAGAACGTTTGACCTAAAAATATCAAAATAGAAAATACTGCAGAAACAAAGACACCTACATCTTGGAATGCCCTTGAGGTAAGCTAAAACATACCAAAAATTAAACTATCCCTTTAAATGGAAATAGCTTGGGCGTGTTTTATGCAAATGGACAACCTTTGGCATATGGTTGCTCATTTACAATACTCCTAATAATTAGCATTCAAATGAGGTTAAGAACAAATCATATGCCACATAAATTACACTGAATCGGATCTCCTGTGTATGCAAACACAAAATAATCCATGCAAATATTAGTGAATGAATAAGACCCACTGGTTTTGACAACAGTCATACACTCCTCCCCCAATACTAATATTTTAGACATCAGGGAAAGATTATTAAGGAGCCCATTAAAAAAATATGTTCTATTAATTGTTTGGAAGACTGCCTATAAGTGAGCATACTTTCACCAATTTTACATTTTTAAAAGGAAAATGGAACAGAGGTTGAGTGGCATCGTACAACACATGAGCAAACACCCATGATGAATGTTGAGTTCAGTTGGCTGAACTTGGCTATATGTAAACAAAAGACATCGTAGTGCAAATAAGAGCTGGGATGCAGTACAATCCTACGTTTACCATCCAGAGATCTCGAAGGAAGCCAAAATCAGACAAAAACATTCCCGTCCATATATCCTCTAAATTGTCCATTCTAGCTAATAGTCATCGACTTACAGCAACACCTCATCCTCCATCCAACCCATGTCAACCAACCAACCATAAAGATCATTACCAACTGTCATACCAGGAACTCGGCTCAGCAAGTTTATTCAACCAAGCATTTCTGGGACAGACTGCTAGATGAGGCTATGCCATACCCAACTGCTGTCCACATTATGAAACATTTGATTATGTAAAGAATCAGGAAAAGCACGTACTTCACATCTCAATTTCTGCTTGATGTTGAGATATCTTCTTGATTTTGGATTTGTACTGCTAAAATACAAACAGCATATTATAAGTAATGTTATCGCTTCTAAGTTGGTTGTCCATTCACACAAACACGTCGATGCTCACATAACGTGCTAGTAGGACCCAGTGCCAGAAGTATACTTTCCCCAAAACACTGTTTATTTATAGTAACTAAGACAATAACTAGACTTGACAATAAAACAGAACTGGAACATTAAAACAGCACTACAAGAAAGCTTTTCAACCTTATTAATTTATTATTTTTCAAAAACCCTTGAGATGGTATTTCCAGTTTACAATAGGTTAAATGACAGGTCTGGCCACAGCCTGACAGTGGTCCGTACTGCTTTAACTGGCACTATGTAGCTTCACAGTGTTTCAGGTAGGAACACAAAGTTTGTACACGAGGCTTGCCCAAAGTGTTTTTTTTTTTTTTTTACCTCTGTATGTTGTCATGGCTGAAGCAGCGAGTAGAAACCAAATGTGCCCGGGCTTGTCAGAAACAGAAGCTGCGCACTACCAAAGCCCCAACTGCTCGGTAATGTGTTGGTGTAGCCTCCCACCCGCCGCATCCAGTGCAGTACTGCATTGCTCACCCCTTTAGGCGCGCTGAACACACTCAGAGCATACACGTAGAGCCGGGACAGGCAGCTCGTGCCAGCTCGAGACGTGAAAGTATAACTGATTAACTGCGTGTTGGTAGGGGCTACAATCTTGCAAGTAAAATAAGATACGATTAGACGGAATAAAATAATCGGTCAGGAATAGCTAAGTCTGCTGGCTGATAGTAATGTTTGTTACTTATTTTTCTGGTGAAAGTGTCTTGCCTCAGGCTATAATGCTAATCGATTTTTCAAATTTGCAGATTCATCTATGGTAGCTTGATATTATAATATTGACGACATGGCTGTTATCTACCACACAAATATTGAATTGAATTAGCATATCCATTATGTAAAACAGTAGCCAATAGGCTAACGTTACTATAAAGACGCTGGCTTGTAAACGTGAGCTACACGATTTTTTGAGGCCTGAAAAAAATAAAGCCCATGAAACTATTCATAAGACGTGCTCAATACTATGCCCAATGTACCTGGGATGAAGACATTTCACACGCAACACTGGAGTCTGCCCAAGATGTGAGAACTCCTTCCTTCTGTAGAGGTCAGGTGTTATCGTTTGTCTAACAAATGTCACGCGTGTATTCCCTGGTGTAACCATGATAGATTTTCCGACAGTAGTAGAAGACAATACTGTTTCCCAACTGTAGAGGGACCCCGAGAGCCAAAATTTTAAAAGTAACATAATGCTGCTTTAACAGACAGATCACAATACGCATAGTTCTAGAAACACTTGGTTCTTTCAAAAATATATGTGCTCATTATAAGTATATTTACTTCGTTCAAGTAATAAAGTATTCCGTGAGTGTATAATATGCCATTGAAAATACATACGGGTAGAGGGGTTCTAATGTCGGTCACCATGTTGCCCCTCCATCTTGAAAGTACATTAGCCAAAGAAGGGACATACCCGTTAATTCAAAGCTTCGCCTTTCGAGTTTACGTTCGAGTTAACACTCATGGACTGAGGTCGAACTGGAAGCCATGTTAATCTCTGGATGACATTGGCTGCATAGAAGTTAATGGAAACGAAATCGGAATTAGGGATGGGCATTTTTCAAAAATATTGCATTCCGAAACTATCCCGGGTTATAAAAATTGAATATTTAAATATTCCGTTTATTCAAATTATGTTTAACGAAAGCATTATTATTATTTATTTTTTTTACGTTTTTGTTACCATTTCTGGAAAAGCTTAAAATTAGGCTATACACAACAAGCTTACAATAGAAATTTAAGTTTTCTTTTAGTTGAAAACATTAAACAGTAGGCCTATGTGTAAACAAAATATTATATATATAAAAGCATTATTAAAAGCATGCTCAAGCAGCGCGAGCGAAACAAAAAACTCTAATAAAGCAGATTGCTGTCAGTTATCGTACAGAACGCACACATATACACACACAGTCAGCAAATGATTGATTATCGTCATTACATTGTTTCACGTTTATGTTGAGAAAACAATAACATCTGAACGTTACATGCAGGGGCGCCGCCAGCACTTTATGCTCAGCTAGCAAAGACGCGCGCTGACATAACTGCTTCAGAGACACAAAGAGAACGGTGTTTCTGAACAGCACTTTGCATTTTCTGTTCTCTAGTCGGCTCCCTTAACTGGGCTTAAAAATAAGTGTGTCTCAAAATCATTTTGCTATATTAGATTAGTTAGCATCTTCTTTGTTATACTAACTGCGGGGTCCAGCTGCCGCTTACCTGCAGTTTTCTTGACTGCAAACGATGACCAGCTATCTTTCCTCACTCAGACTGTTTGGATTTCATGTGATTTCACATGGTGACTGATCATCATACTCCGATTATTAATTAATTTGATCAAAAAAAGTAATTCGGGCTTAGTAAGAGCCTTTTCAAGTAACGTTAATTCCAAACTTAGCGAAGGCAAACAACAACATGCGATGTGATCAACATACAGACAACTTGTTAACACACTCCACAGCTGCCATCCAGTGTATTCAATTGTAACTGCGAGTTAAGTTCTTAGAATATATCACTGCATTTACGGCCAAGCAAAGCAACATATTCAAAATTCCAAATAGATATTTAATTTTTCAAATAATAATTACATACTGATATTCGAAAATTTTGATATTCTGAACAATATCCCAAATCGGAATTGAGAGGAACAGAAACTGAAATATTCACTGGTGGATGGTCATATACCTTTTCACCACTAGATGGGGGTAAAAATCACACAGTGTAAGCTCTAACAGACAAACCAGCACTGAGGAACAAACACCGAAAGCTCACAGAGAACACATAATCACAAAGGTACAGGCGACACTGATGAACATCATCACTAACGAGGGAACAAGGGGCGTGGTAAGGACACATGATCACAATTACAGGTGACACTGATACAACAAACAAACAAGGTAAAACAAGACAATGCAAACACATAGCCCAAACAACTCAACTTGGCCATGTGTTTGCACACAAACAAGAGACAAATACATGACAGACTAAGCCAGGCATCAAGGGCCCGAGTTATTTGTCTGTCCAAGTGTAGCATTACATGACCAAATTACAGCCAAACAAACCTAGCTCATGATCCAGATATGGTGGAGTGTGATTGAGAACCAATTCAATGTCACTATAACCAGTGCATCACTGAAGTCTCATATAAAGATGACTTTCTCGTATAAAAAGATAGAGGGTATTTATAAGCATATTTAAAAAGAAGAGAAGAAAAAACTGCTCAATAAAATCATGGTTAAAAGCATCCATAAAAAATCATAAGTGCATTTACAGTGACTTTGAGCATCGAGTTATCATAATATTACAATGATAGGAATAACAATAGTACATCTGTGTTTAGAAGAAGAAATACAACTTTATATCCTCATATTGCACTATTGACACCATAAATTGATGTTTCTCCAATAAATAAATACATCAAATTAATTTAAATACTTTCCAAAATGTCAAAGCTGCTCTGTTTAAACAAATCAGCTTGATATTCCACCCAAAAAAGTTTAAATCCCTTTTAAATTAAGCCAAATTTGACTTCTTATGGATTAACAATCACTTCTCCTTAATCTGCCTAGAAGAACGAGTTAGGGCTCACAGCTTTCTGAGAAAGAGGTTTGACGTTGCAGAGTGAGCACACATTTCCCCTGCACCGTTTGATCCGAAAAATGAATCAAAGGGAAGGGGAGGCAACCAGGCTCTGAGACATTGAATCAACACAGTAAATGATGCTTGGGGCTGACGCAGTTCGACTTCATGTGACTCAGATCAGACAATGAGCAAGACCACACTCATCCGCCTCACTCCCAGCCGAGATACGGGGAGCCTTCGTATTTCTACATTTATCCAGCCGCCAAAACACTCGGATAAAGAAAAAGAAATACAAAGCCCAAGTCTACTGTGCAGTTAATGTGTTATTATGACGCACTCATGAAGACATGTAATAGACAGATTAAGTTATATTGATAAAAGCAAAGTAATGTAATTTATTTATTTACAGGCTGGGTATCTAAACACACACACAATCGAACCAACCCTCAGCCTGCAGGGCTTCATAAATAAGTCTAAGAGACTCAAAGGCACAGCCAAGCAACTGGAAAAAACACGGACTAATGCAATAAAGAGAAAGACGGCATGTACCCTTCACTATCCATTAGTAAACATGCTAAATTAATGGAAGAAGGTGATATAATACACTTAGCTATCTTCCTAGAATTTAATGCAAGTGTCTAAAAGACAGTCATTTGATGAGGTTTAATAAGGAGTGATGAGGTCTTTAGTCAGTGACCACCTCATCATTGAGGTTTAATAAACACAATTATGATTGGCACAGATCGCCTTTAACTCGCCAAGCAGAGCAGCTTGATTACTACCGCAGATATGCACAATAAATGACAATGTAGCGTAATCAGATGTTGCACAACATAGAATGGACTGGAAACTTTACCTTCATAATAGATTTTAAAGCCGTGCGCGCTCACGCGCGAAGTCACTGGTGAGTCTCAGCGAGAACTACAGACCCAGTGCTGGTGATGGGAGGAGGGATTTGGAAACCTGTTAACCTAAAGAGCAAAGAGAGAAAACAACTATACGTTACAAATGAAAGATATTATACACATACTATATTATACACCTATATAAGGTTTCGGCACTCACTGTATACATTTTGTAATTATTGTGACAATAAAAATGCCATTAAAAATCATATGTATAATTATGTATTTGTAGTAGTCTATTTATTTTGTAATATGGAGAAACAAAGGCTGGTCTTGCTCAACCCAATAATGCTTCTTCCTGAACATGTATTTGATGTGGTCCAAAGCTCCAATTATTTCTTTAATGAAACAAATCTATAACATGGCATATGGTAGCAGGCGTTATAATGAAAAAGTATCTTTTTTCATTCAAAAAAGGTCAAAAGATTATGACAACATGGCTAATATCTACACTCTAAACAATGCTGGATTGTTTTAGCCTAAATCTGAGTCAAATATGGACAAACCCAAATGTTGGGTTAAAAAGTAATTTGAAATTAAATCTAACTTCAACTTTCACTTTTAACTGCAATTTTGACATATCTGTATACAATATATATATACAGTATGCATCTATATATTTGGTCACCATATCGGTATTTGCCGATATCTGTTTATTTTTACATAGTTATTTGTATTCGGCCGATAATAAAATTTGGCTGATATATTAAAGCTGATAAATAATGAATTATTTCATTCAACACTTGACACTTAAGATGCACTTAATTGCTTGAAATATCATTGGAATCGAAAAGGAAAATATAGTTTCCTATAAAGTGCAAATGCAAAATGTGCTGTCATATCAGCTACATGAAGTTATAATGAGAACATTATAATTGTGTATTGGGAAATGGACTTTAATTGTGAGACTTTTGTTTGCAAAAGTCAGGCTCTCAAAACTTATATAAAAAAAATTGGATTTAGACTTTATCGGCCAGATATGTTATCGGCTTTCAAATAAAGATTATCGGTTATTCCGTATCAGCGAAATGTTCATTGACGTAATCCTAATATATATAGTGTATCACTCTAAAAATGCTGGGTTGTTTTAACTAAATTTTGGGTAAAATATGGACAAACCCAGCCATTGGGTTACATACAATAAAAGATATTATACACGTCATTACATTCTACACCTACCTACCTACCTACCCACCTACCTACCTACCTAACCTACCTACCTACCTACCTACCTACCTGCCTACCCTAAAAATATTATACACATGTCATTACATTTTTAACTTTGCACATTTGTAATTACATTTTTAGCCCAAAATGTTGGGTTTGTCTATATTTGACCCACATTTGGGTTGAAAATAACCCAGCATTTTTTAGAGTGTACAGATATATAATATATATTGATATATATATATAAATCAATATGGACAAACCCAGCCATTGGTGGTATACATTTTTATGTATGTATCAGTGTGATACTAATTGGATGTGGCAATGTTTAGTTAAATATGAGTCAGTCTATCTCAGCGCTTTATTATTGTATTAATTCTTGAGGAGAGAGCACTGTGCATCTTTCTCTTGCTTTCTTTAAGCTCCAGAATAATCCCCAGCGCTGCACGCGTGCGCACGGAAAGAAGACATTGTCAAACCTTTCCTCGAAGGGTCTTCAGACATCATCAGAAACACGCTGAAGAACACACTGACGAAACACACACTCTGTGCACGGAAATCATGTGTTAAAAGAGCTGCTGGTTATCTCCGGTTGAAAAATCCAATTAGGTCAGCAACATGTAAGGATGCGGAGAGGTTTTTAAAATGTGTGTGTGTTCAAATATGCATGTGTAGCTATGTGTCATGGGGACAGAATTTCTTTTGTTTATGCAAATGAACTCTCAGTGAGACGGAAATATTTATTAATGCCTATGCATAATATCCTCTGGACATTGCAGGTTTGATTTAATAATATTTAACCTTTAAACTTGTCATAAACTTCAAAGACTGCTAGAGAATGGATTCAAAGACCCATGTTCATAAATCCACACATGACCCAGTTGCTTCTTCACACATACTGTAATAATCCTCTTCACCTTCGAATGTTCAGTCAACCATATTAATGAGGTGAAATAGCACCTAGTAAAAGCCTTGGGTTGAAGCTATTTAATTTTAGGAGATCAAATCATGTTAGCGCTACTGGGAACTGTTGATGCTAGTGATTTAATTTAATGTTTGACAGTCCCAGCCAATCAGAAGATTTGATGAGAGTGGGCATTAGAAGTATAATGCCACCGTAATTCGAAGCCAAATAAATTAGAACATGTCCTGTTCAAGTTCAGATTAGAAATAAATCACTTATATCACTTGTCTGATAAATGATAGGACAATGTGTTAACAAAATACTTTTATACAAAGTACTGTGCATTAAGGCATCAACTAAAGCCAAGAGAAAGTGGGTGAAGCAACCATCTACTGAGTACACTCTCAGCAAAAAAAGCTGTCACTGGGGCTGTACCTTTTCAAAGGTAAACTTTTGTCCATTTTAGGTGCTAATATGTACATTTCAGGAGCTAATATGTACATTTTAAGTGTTGATATGTACATTTTAGGTGCTAACATGTCCATTTCAAGAGCTAATGTCAATTTTATGTCCTGAATATGTAAATTTTAGGTGGTAATATGTACATTTCAGGTGCTAATATGTACATTTTAGGTACCAATATGTACATTTTAGGTACTGAAAATGTACATTTCAGGTGCTAATATGTACATTTAACTAATACGATCAAAAAGGGAAAATATAGTTTTCTATAAAGTGCAAATGCAAAATGTGCTGTCATATCGGCTACATGAAGTTATAATGAGAACATTATAATTGTGGCTGATTGGAAATTGATTTTAATTGTGAGACTTTTGTTTTTGGAAAAGTCAGGCTCTTGAAAATTATAAAAAAAATTGGATTTACTATTTATTCTGGCCGATAGATCGGTTATCGGCTTTCAAATATAAAGAATTATGTGTTATTGGTATTAGCCAAAATGTTTATATTCGGTGCATCCTAAATATGATATAGTTTATCACTCTTAAAAATGCTGGGT
The DNA here is from genome assembly GCA_030378365.1 of Hybognathus amarus. Classification (NCBI taxonomy): domain Eukaryota; kingdom Metazoa; phylum Chordata; class Actinopteri; order Cypriniformes; family Leuciscidae; genus Hybognathus; species Hybognathus amarus. Next base: position 883 of record JAQIUQ010004997.1, on the reverse strand, counting down.
TGTTTTAACCCAATTTAGGGTAAAATATGGACAAAGCCATTGGGTTACATACAATAAAAGATATTATACACGTCATTACATTTTTACTTTTTTTACATTTGTAATTACATTTTTAACACAACATTTGAGTTTGTCTATTTTATCTAAATTGGTTTAAATAACCCAGCATTTTAGAGTGTTTCTAAAGTGCTATCTATCATCTATTTATCTATCTATCTATCTATCTATCTATCTATTGATTGATTTATCTATCTATCATCTATTTATCTGATTTATCTATCTATTTATCTATCTATCTATCTATCTATCTATCTATATTATTATAATAAAATATATTATACACATGTCACTACATTTTTAATTTTGCACATTTGTAATTACATTTTTAGCCAAAATTTTGGGTTTGTCCATATTTGACCCCAATTCTGTTCTAAGTAACTCTCTATTTCAGAGTGTAGATGTGTGTGTGTGTGTGTGTGTATATATATATATATATATATATATATATAAAAAATCACATACTGCATGAAACCCAGCCATTGGGTTAAAAATATGGAAAAAACTCGAGCCAGTTGGGTTACATTTTATGTGTATGTATCAGTGCGATATGAATTGAATGGTGGATGTTTAGTTAAATACTGAGTCAGTCTGATGAGCTGCTGATATTATCAGTATTAATTCTTGCACGGGTAATCTGATTAATTATTATTGTATTAATATATATATATATATATATATATATATATATATATATATATATATATATATATATATACACACACACACACACACACATCTGAAGGACACTCTCTCTAAAAAATAACATTGTAACAAAGTATTCTATGGATACTGTGCACTGTACACCAATCTACTGAAATCTCTA
>JAQIUQ010004996.1:0-95619 GCA_030378365.1 Hybognathus amarus | reverse complement strand
CTTTTAAGTGTTTAATTTAACACTGGGGATTTTGCTGTGAAATGTGTCTAAAAGGTTTGGAGTAATTTTCAAGATAAGAGTCACGTAAGACTGCATTACAATGTCAAACTAGAGTGAGCAGCAAATATAAAGAGATTTAAAGGCAATCAAATGAAGCATGCTAAAGTTGCTTCCTGCTGCACTGAAAGGAAAATGCTCATAGCTCAAAGACAGGAAGTGAATAAATAGTTTGTGAAAGAATGAAATAAGTAAGCAAATAAGCAAATAAGTAAATGCTTCTCTGACCTTACAATGGACACGTAAATGCAAACACTTGGGGAGTTGTAATCTTCCCCCTGGATAAAGTGTCGAAGAAACCAGGCAGTAGTTGACTGAGGCACGACACGAACCAAAGGCAGGACTAGCAAACGGACTGGGTGATTTTCCTGAACAGACTTGATAAAGACATACACACGCAATATATCAGATAAAGTATTCAAAAACAATATGCCAGATCATATATCAAGCCCATTCTAAGGAAATGCCATTTCAGACTGAACATTTTAGTTTTAAATGTCACTGCATAACAGGGTTTAGCAAAGAATTCAGAAATGCTTATAGCATTTTAAAGGGAAAATCTGTGAGCATTTCAATGACATTAAAGTTTTCTAAATAACCCATAAAAATGTCACTTGGTGAATGAGACAATTCTGCACATTTACATTTACAATTTAAAGAGTTTTATTTTGCAATTTACACTGAACAGAGAACTTTTTTAATTGCAGTATCATTCGAAATGGGATTCTTTCTTGAGAATGAGCACAGAATTTCTGTCAAATTTGCAAAGGCCAAACTAAAACACCCAAAAAATAAGCTGCGTATCAGTATGGCGTGATATCCAGATCAATATCTGAAGAAAACAGTTACCCAGAGGATAAAGTTGAAGGACCCATGAAGCTGTTTGCAATGTACTGAAGTAGCAAAAATAACTGGTGTGTGAAGTGAACAGGATGTGACTTGTCTTTTCTGCCATTATTTGTGTGAATTAATAAGCATTAAGTTTCCTGTTGCCTTCCTGTTGTCTATTCGAAACTATGACCAGACCCTTACCAATAGTTCACCCTTCTCAATGTAAGGGGCGAGGTAGTAAACAGCCACCATGCAGACACCAATGCAAAGTAGGCAAATCAACCATACTATTAAGTGTACACTCAACCAGCCCAACGTTGAACACAAGTTCCTCTTCTGTTTTCTGCAGCCGAGCTCTGACAGCATTTCCTAAAACACAAAAACTCATCAGAGTGACTCATATATATGGTAAGGGTCAACAAATTAGTACGCATTGATAAAGCTGAAGTGTGTAAATTATGCACCACTAGTGTCTCTAAACAGAATTGTCCCTGTCTTCCATTGTTTGGACAAACATGTTGTCCTGCTTCAGATTTCCAGCAGTGGTTTTGCTGATGATGCCAAGTCAACAGTGTTGATTGTGCTACAGTGTTTAAACCTTTCACAAAGTCTTGTGCAACGGGCTTGGAGGAAGTATTTTACATTTAAAAAATGATAATATCACTTTACACTGGTCTGTCATTAATGAATAACTACACAGAAACTAATGAGTAACACAATATTAACATTCCAGTAACTACTGATTACTATCAAGAAACCCTGATTAATGAATAAATAACTAATAGCACTCTACTGAATGCATGGTTCACTATTAGCTAATCAAAAAACACACATTTTTATTGGAAACTAAATCCACACATCACTATAACCAGCATAAGGTTGTTGGTGGTTTTTGGAACATCTGACGTGGTTTCTGGGTGGTTAAAGTAGCTGACCAGCCAGTGGGCGTCTAGCTTGAGATGGGCTTAGCTGCAGGCTGGCGATCTCAAAGCTTTAAATGGAGCTTTCAAAGCTGAAACATAGGGAGACCTTAAACCTAACCCTAAAAGCTTGGGTACACTTCATTCTCCACATTTCCCTCCATATAGTGCACTGTAAAGAGCACAAATCATTCAAAGTACACTCCATTAAAAAACCTCATTGGTTCTTGAGACTCAAACGTGTTGTGTAACGTGAGAGTAATCCTCATTGGTTCTCAAAAGTCAAGTGAACATGCTTGTGCTTACATTTCTCATATCTGATTTGTGTGATGACGAATGTTTATGTGTGAATAAAAGTCTCAATTAAATCTGTATAAAGCAATTCGAGTCTCTTCAGAAATGTATAGACTAAACTACTCGAATTCATTTGGATTAGTATTACAATTTCTTTTTGAAGAGTCCAATTTGTAATTGCATGGACTGTCAATGGGGGACAGATATATTTCAGATGTATTTAAAAAATTATATATTGATCTGTGTTCCAGAGATTTTAAAAAAAAGTTTTACGGGTTTGTAACGACATGAGGATGAGTAAATGACAACAGAAAATGTTATTTTTGGGTGAACTGACTCTTTGGGATACATATGAACTATTCTGAGGAACTAATATGCATCTTCTATGCAGCAAAATCCCCAGATTTAAATTAACTCTGCTAAGAGAACATTTGGTACATTTTGGAGTTAAAGTTAATGATACACTGTAAAAAATAACCATGATTTTAGCGGTAAAATACTGTAAAAATGCTACAGTGCAAAACTGTTTATTGGTAAACAGAAAGTTTCCATACTATACACGGTAAATAACTGTGATATAATTTTTACAGTAAAATACCGTTAAATTTACAGTTTTTGAAAGTGAAAAAGAACAAATCATTGTATAATTTACAGTGAAAACCCGTAAATTGACATTCCCACAATTCCCTGTGTGACACTTCACATTTTATGTATTTTTGTTGAAATAACTATGGTTCCTCATAGTTTTATTTTTTTTTTCTAATCAGTTATGTACATTAGGGTTTTATGTTACATTAATGTTGTTAAATTAATGTTTATTGTTTTTTTGTTTTTTTTCATTTCATGTGTGTTACGATGATGGTGCTTAATGTTTGTGTGAATGACGTTGTGCAGCTTCTTTAAATAAGTATTGCTTTACACAAGTATTCACTTCCGTTAAAAATACGGTAGGAACGTTAATGGTTTTACAGACCTAACGTATAATTTACAGTAAGAAACCGTATTTTATTTTCTGATAAAATGTGGATTTACCAACTTATTGTCATATTGATATCTGTTTTAGACCATTGTAATACACTGACAACCAACAATCATCATAGCAGTGATGAGTTACATGAGCAATCACAGCACATCACTAAAGTTCTGGCAACCACAACTGCCGGTTTTATACCGTAAAATTTACGGTTTATTTTTTACAGTGTATACTTAAGTGATTACTTAAGTGATGATTAGGCATCAATGATGAACACCTGCTGTCAACAAGCAGAATCATTGAAGGAAAGAGAAACACAAGAACTACAACTGACTTCCAGCCACAGCCTTTGATGAAACCAACTAAAGACAAAAGACGAACTTGAATCACTCAAGATCTCAGCAGAGGAGGATTAAACAACTACTCAAACAGCATTAGCAGCTTCACTTATTACTAACCAGACTGACTTTATTTCTGTCATATGTCTACAGAATTTCTTATTTACAGAGGTTTAGATGTTAACTATTTATTGAAAATGTTTGGTCACCATTATGGTGACCAGTGTTTCCTTTAGGTGGGCAGTTCATGAGGGGTTAGTGGTTTGTGTAACAGTTTTTACATATAACATGGTAAATATTAACTGTTATAAGAAACTAATAAGCATCTTCTAGGGGTAGATGACTTCAAAAGTACTTCCCCAGTGATATTCTGTTGTACCCCTAAAGGTATGATTTAGCACATTTATTGTTTTCTGACAGTGCAGAACATTTTATTTGACTATGTTTATACATGTCTTCAAATATCCTAACATTTGTGTATGACATACTGTAATTTAATTATTAGTGCTGTGAAGGAGAGAGTAGATTTAACATGAATTACAAACCTTCAGCTGAGTGCAGATGTTCACCGCCTGCATTTTAACAGACCTTTTCCTGCAGACTTTAAAATCCCAAGAGCAGAAAACCTTTAAAGATAGGTTACCAGTAGTCTTGAATGTGCAGAAACTCTTTTCGAATGATTTAGACATCCTGAAAGGAAAAAAGAATATCTGGTTGAATCAAGCTAATGATGTGAAAATTAATTAAAACAATGAGTACGGAAAATAGACAAACCTGTAAACAAGCATTACACATGTAACAAACATGCCTGTTGCAATAGTAAAAATATATGCCAGAGGTATGTTGTAATTGTGAGGACACGTTTTTAGTTTGAGCTTGGCAATTTCCAATTGTGGAGTTGGTATAGTGGCCATAAAACATCACAGAGTCTGTGAGAAAACCCTGTTGAGGAACAAAAAACAATAGCATTCGGTAAGTAATAATAAGTAGGGCATTTAGATGTCCTTTCCCCTTGCTCAATGAATTATCAATACCAAAGCGAATCCACAAAAAAGAATGACCCTACTATAAAGAACTTGTTTTTATATATCATTACCGTGCCAGTAAGGATCCAGAAGTTAGTGTGTTTATCTTCTGAAGGTGGAGGTGGATTTGAGATTTGTGGCAGGAGCAGGAAAGGGCCGTTGATGAGGAAGAAGAGGATGTTGTAGAGTAACAGTCTTCTGAGGAAGATGAAATAGGACAGGATCCCAGTGCCAAAGCGAGCACTGATTTTTTTAAGCACTTTCTGCCAAAGCTGAAAGGATTTCTGCAGTGACAGTCTACCTAACCAGCAACCAGACAAAACCTAACAAAATCAAAAAGAAGCGCAGGCAGGTTTTCAATATTAACCTCCAGAAATATACATTTAAAATGTTTAGAAAAGTCATTTTCAATGTCATTTATATACACATTTGTGTCCCCCTTACATTGTTAAAGCATTGAAGATATAAAATCTGTCTTATTGAGAGACAACTGAGCAGTGACTTTGCCTTGTTGTTAAAATCTATTGATTGATAATGAATTAGGTTTTTTTACACACACACACACACACACACACACACACACACACACACACACACACACACACACACACACACACACACACACACACACACACACACACATATATATATATATTAGGGCTGTGCAAAGATTTATTGCGATTAATTCGCATCCAAAATAAAAGTTTGTGTTTACATATATATATATATATATATATATATATATATATATATATATATATATATATATATATACACACACACTATACACACACACACACACACACACACAGTATTTACGTGCAAATAATTCTTAAATTTATACAGGAATGTATATGTATTTATATATACAAAATAATTATACACAGCACACACATATATATTATGTATACACAAACTTTTATTTTGGATGCGATTAATCACAATTAATCTTTGCACAGCCCTAATCAACCGCATTTTGGCAACAGATGTGGTGTTGTTTCCCACTGGCTCTAACGTGTTAGCAAATCCGAAAGTTTATTAAAACAGTTTCCCTGCTTCAAAATGTCTGGTTGTTGCGTTTATGGTTGCACTAATCAATATTCCACCATGGGGCTTAAGTAGGATCATAGGATCATTTATAGGATCATAGGTTTATAGGATCATAGGATCCCAACAGAATCACGGCCATTTCAGAACCGGCGGCGCCTGTGGCTGCAGGCGATTAAACGTGTTGATTGGAGCGAGGACATGATAAAAATCTGCTCACGTAGCTTGACCGAGCTTGATATCGATGCTGATTCTCGCCATACTTCCATTGCCAATATGCGCGCGCATACGTTGCCACGTCATCATTGTGTACGAACCGTAAAAGGGTATATATATATATATATATATAATTATTTATTTATTTAAATTTTTTACTAAACATCATTTGTCTTTGTCTTAAGTATATTCTTTCCATTTAGTTTCTAGTTAGTTAATTTCCTTAAATTAACTATTTTACATAACAATGTACTAAAAACAGAAAAGTTTTTCATTTGTGTTTTTCGTCAAAGCGATCCCAGTTCACACTGATCCGTGGAAATGACTAAAACACTGTATTATTGGTGCCATGCCAGTAGTTGGTGATGTCACTTTGTAAAGAAACACTATGGGCCCTATTTTAACGATCTGAAATGCAAGTGTCAAAGCGCAAGTAACTTTGTGGGCGAATCCCGGCGCTGTAGCTATTTTCCCGGCGGCATAAATGACTTTTGCGCCTGGCGCAAATCTAAAAGGTATTGGTCTGAAGTAGCTTCATTATTCATAGGTGTGGTTTGGGCGTAAACCAATCAGAGCGCCATCCAACATACAGGTGCACATGTTGCATGACGGATTGTTATTATAACGGCGGGTCTATCAGGCGCGCGCCTGGAGCGTTCACAGCCGAGGAGACCGGCGTTCTTGTCAGGGCAGTGAAAGACAGAAGTGACATTGTATGGGGATGGGAGAAACCCTCGCACATCAGCGTCGGTTAAACATTATATACTGTATGTTTCTTGTCACTATTGGGCAAACAGGTCAGATCCTTCAGAACTACAATTAGCCTTAAAAAAATTGGGTAACTAGGTTTTTCATCTTCATGCAAACCACAATGATTTCCCTCATGTGTTAATATTTTTCCTTGTTATAATGTATGATTTGCAAAAATAAAAAAACTGCTGCATCTGTGTTGATGAGAGAATCAAAGTGTATGCACATTGTGCACCCGCTACATTATGGCCAAGCATGCGCGCTTAAAATAGCATGAACAACGCACAACGCGCCACTGATTTCAGACCAGTTTTTTTCCAGTCAGTGGCGCAATTGTTTTCAGGAAGTGTAAAATAGCACTAGGGAATGTTTGCGCAAACACGCCAACCTTTTTGCGCCGATCCGCCCAAGGGGGCGCAAGTTCATTTCCTAGTTTACCGACGTGCGCCTTTGGAGGAAAAAAGCCTGCTTTGAGCGCGTGCAAGATATGAATGATACATGCGTTAGTGTATTAAGTCATTTGCGCTGGGTGCAAGATAGAGCCCACTATGTGCCTATAGACTAAACGCATAACACACATGTGCATGACATCACGGTTTTTACAAATGCATCTTTTTGTTGTTTAAACAGAGATAATAGCGGTACTGGAGTCATAATGCAAAGTATTTCCATGCCTCCGTGTACACTCATCACATGCCATTAGCAAGTTTCAAATCGAGTTCATTTAAAGACTGTTTATGGAAATTACCAGATGTAATAGATATAAATAAATGTGTTACTGTGCAAAAAGTCACCTTCAGGAAACAAGCTTTAAACTGATGGCAGGACGGGGCTCTGTTTTCAGAGAGAGGCTGTTCAAGCTCCCAGCTGAAGCTTAAAGCTCTGAAAAGACACATTTAGATAAGGTCAAAGACTTATCTAAGACTTTCACACCAAGAATAAATTATTGTTTCCTTAATACATTTTTTAAAGAAGCTTTAATGGTATCAAATTCAGTAATTTAATGAATTCTGTACCTGATCTCACGCTTTCAGAGACACTAAGAGGCATTTCACGCAACAGACGTACACATTTCTCCAGCAGGCAAATCTTGTAGTTTATTCAGCAGCTCCTCATTTTGGGTAACTAGGACCATAACACAGAAACAAAGTCAGTGTCAGTTTACAGAGGTCCACTTTAATGTGAATAAAGTTGAAACATTTGCACATTTTCCTCTCTCTTTGTTGCTATACAAAGTTCTGTCATGAAACTCCAGATGGCGCAAGCTGGTCGCTCCTTAACTCAATCTGCTTGGAATCACATCATTCTCTATAGCATGGGTTCTCAACTCCAGTCCTCGCGACCCACTGCTCTGCATATTGTGTATGTCTCCCTTGTTTAACACACCTGATTCAGATCCTCAGCTCGTTAGGATGAGACTTTAACAGCTATCCTGACGAGCTCGAGGATCTGAATCAGGTGTGTTAGACAAGGGAGACCTACTACACAATATGCAGGAGCAGTGGGTCACGAGGACTGTGAGTTGAGAACCCCTGCTCTATAGGACACAGCCGATTGGTTACTGCTGTATGAGCAACCAATGAGCTCACTGAACATCCTTCAAATACTCAGTCAGCATTTGCTGAAGTGCAGCACACTTTCAGAAACCCTCCACCTTCCCAGTTCCACCTGTATAGATCTACTCCTGGATATGTCCATTACCATGTTAAACAATGAGAGTTGTCATGACAGAACTTATACACTCACCTAAAGGATTATTAGGAACACCATACTAATCCTGTGTTTCACCCCTTTCGCCTTCAGAACTGCCTTAATTCTACGTGGCATTGATTCAACAATGTGCTGAAAGCATTATTTAGAAATGTTGGTCCATATTGATAGGATTTGATAGGCAGTTGATGGAGATTTGTGGGATGCACATCCAGGGCACGAAGCTTCCATTTCCACCACATCCCAAAGATGCTTCTCGAGGTTGAGATCTGGTGACTGTGGGGCCATTTTAGTACAGCGAACTCATTGTCATGTTCAAGAAAACTAATTAGAAATAATTTGAGCTTTGCGATATGGTGCAATATCCAGCTAAAAGTAGCCATCAGAGGATGGGTACATGGTGGCCATAAAGGGATGGACATGGTCAGAAACAATGCTCAGGTAGGCCGTGGCATTTAAAACAATGGCTAACTGGCACTAAGGGGCCTAAAGTGTGCCAAGAAACATCCCACACCATTACACCACCACCACCAGCCTGCACAGTGGTAACAAGGCATGATGGATCCATGTTCTCATTCTGTTTACGCCAAATTCTGACTCTACCATCTGAATGTCTCAACAGAAATCCAGACTCATCAGACCAGGCAACATTTTTCCAGTCTTCAACTGTCCAATTGCAAATTGTAGCCTCTTTTTCATATGTGTAGTGGAGATGAGTGGTACCCAGTGGGGTCTTCTGCTGTTGTAGCCCATCTGCCTCAAGGTTGTGTGTGTTGTGGCTTCACAAATGCTTTGCTGCAATACCTCGGTAGTAACGAGTGGATATTTCAGTCAAAGTTGCTCTTCTATCAGCTTGAATCAGTCAGCCCATTTCTCCTCTGTCCTCTGAGCATCAACAAGGCATTTTCGCCCACAGGACTGCGCATACTGGATGTTTTTCCCTTTTCACACCATTCTTTGTAAACCCTAGAAATGGTTGTGTGTGAAAATCCCAGTAACTGAGCAGATTGTGAAATACTCAGACCGGCCCGTCTGACACCAACAACCATGCCACGCTCAAAATTGCTTATATCACCTTTCTTTCCCATTCTGACATTCAGTTTGGAGTTCAGGAGATTGTCTCTGATCAGGACCACACGCCGTGAAATGCATTGAAGCAACTGCCATGTGATTGGTTGATTAGATAATTGCATTAATGAGAAATTGAACAGGTGTTCCTAATAATCCTTTTGGTGTGTATATATATTAAATTGCAGAGGTTTAGAACAGTTGTCTTTCCAGTTCAGTAACGTTAAACTTTTTCACTGGGGACGAAGTTCTGAAAGTTATAGTGTTTTGCACCACATCAAATTATTTTATCTTGAAAGATCAAGGAAAGGTGATTCCTCATGATATGAGCCCTGTTTGATTGAAATGATTGGCATTGTGAGTGTTTAACTGCTGCGAACCATCATGAGCGCAGTCCTCCCGCCCTCTAAACACGTGCTGGTTTGCGGCGCTGGAAGTGCTGGAGACAGGGTTAGGCACTCGTCTTCTCTCGCGTTTCAGTGGATCGGCTCTGTGTTCTGGGACAGCACAGCGGTCTGATTCCCATCCTGAGAAAAGACACTGTACACTTAACTGTGGAAGCTTCTTTCCGTCACAGAATAAAACATTAAAAAGATAATTGTGACCTTTTATCTCACAATTGCGCAGATAAAGTCGCAATTACTGTGTAATAATGTCAGAACTCGTGGGAAATAAATGAGCAATTCTAACTTGTTTTCTCACAATTGCTACTTTATATGGTGCAATTCTGGTTTATAACATGCATTTGCAACTTTAACTTTTTTTCTTAAACCTTTATTATACAGTCACACTTGGTGAATAATGCATCATCTCACCTGTAGGCTAAGTCAACAAAAAACCTTTATAAAAATAAAATATAAAATAATTGTGTATTGGCACTTCACTGTAGTAAGTCAAGTCTCAGCAATAGTAAACTTCTACAAGCTTTGGAATTTGAAAATGTCTGATTTTAAATGTTAAACATACTTTTAAATAAGAAATGATAGGCTATATTTACCACAGTTGGTGGACTTGCCAGATGTTCCCATGTTAAAGTATTCTCAAGTGTGAATATGCAGCTATAGCACACATAGGGAATTTTGAATTAATTAGTTACATACACAGCAAAATCCCCAGTGTTAAATTAACACTGAGCGGTGTGAATTATATAAACTCTGAGCGATCCAACACCAATCAAGTCACCTTTTCTATTTGTTCATCTGGCTGTTGTAAGTCACATACAGCAGCCAAACAAAATCTAAAGTTAATGATTTAAGGGTCAAGACACCAACTAAAGCAAACACTGATCACCAGAATGGTGACTTAAAAAAAGGTGACTTGACATTTTTTCAAGAATCATCACTCAATTATTTACTTAATTATCTCATTAACTTTAACACTGCTTCAGTGTTCATTTAACACTCTGCCCAGAGTTTCTATAATTCACACTTTAAAGTGTTAATTTAACACTGGGGATTTTGCCGTGTACTGTTAAAACTAATCCTGCGATTGATATCTTTTGTAAGAGTGCCGATCATAGAACAGTGTAAATGGAAAAACAAATGTCTCGATGAGTGTAAATACCGAACCTAACTTTACCTCTCGCATTTGTAATAATTCGTGTTCAGTGGGGGAGGGAGGAAGGGAGGTTTGGATTTGGGGGCACAGTAACTCATGGAATGCCCTGGTGCCGGCCCTGGAGAGAAGTGTACTGATGTGGATTTCTGTCTAGATATGTAATTAACATTTAGCTAAGGAAAACCTCAAGGTTTATCATAGATAAAGTAAGACAGAAACTTTTTCCTCAGCTGGTAGACAAAGGCAAGCGCATTTCAAATCAGTGTTTCTCACGGAGACTATAGCACTAAATTAATCCCATATTTTAGCGCCATCTGCAGTTTTAGAAGAGGAAGTTACTTATCTGCATTTGTGAAAAAATCGAGCCGAGAGATCTCACAATCATAACAGACAGATATGCATTTGTATGCACAAGATTTGGTATTTGTTCAAAGGTTACATGCACTTTGTAGGATGCTTTGTACTTATTTGTGAAATATTATCAAGGATCATTTATTTATGTTTGTAAAACACAACATTGGTTACTCCACTGCATTTTCGCTCAAATTAACCTTTGTTTTTGCAAATTGCTTTCTGATTGTTTGTGAGTCGAGTTTTTCCTTTGCAAAGCAGATCGAGTTTGTTTGCAGAATGCTGGATTTGTTTGTTTAATTTTGGCACATAATTCGCTCCATAGATCCTCTACTAGCACACCTGAGTGAACTTAGGGACAAATGACTGCATGCATGCACTAAAAGATTAAAAGAAATTGAAAAAGTCATTTCAGAGGAAATTTCCAGAATGTGCATGATTTAATTGTGTTGAATGTGAAGTGTACGTACACTATTTATATTGTAATTGAATATGAATTACATAAAAAGTGCATCCAAACGATAATGCACACCTGAGGTCACAATGCGGCCTCATTTAACAGAGAAAGTTTTGTTATCTTTGTCATTAATTAAGTAGTAAGTTTATTATGTTTTGTAGTAAAACAGCCATGGTTTGTGGTTTAATATGAATTAAGTAATTTGGGAAAGCGTATGGAGGCATTCTCTCACTGATAGAGCGACTGGGCATGGAAGGACAGGACCTTCTGTGTTGAAGAGGACCAGCTGTTCCTCTGCAGGGTATTTGGGTGTTTGGGCTCATGGCAATGCTGTGCCTCTAGGTCTTCTCCATCCCTATGAGTCAGATCAACTGCAAGACAAAAACAATTCGTTAATACTTCCCTCCGGTCTTTTAAGAATGGGATTTACACCAGGCTGTCTGTATGGTGTGTGTGTGCCCACATCTCACTGATCGGTGTGATCTCCCAACAGCTTCCAGCTCAATCATGTCTTCATCTTCATATCCGCTGGGAATAGTCTCCATGATCAGGGATGTAGCCATCCTGACTATCTATAAGATCTGTGTGCATCAGAGCAGAAACTTAGAAAAAAACTTCCTTATTAAAGGGATAGTTCACGCAAAAATGAAAATTAGCCCATGATTTACTCAACCTGAACTCATCCTTGGTGTCTATGACTTTCTTCTTTCAATCTGCCGGAAGCTATTTAGTTGATAAAGATTTAAATATGGATATTTTTCTATCCACTTTTATAATGGACAGATGCACTTTATCATGGACAGATGCACTTTTATCATGGATAGATGCACTTTTATGATGCATAATTGCACTTTTATGATGGATAGAATGCACTTTTATGATGATAGATGCACTTTTATGATGGATAGATGCACTTTTATGATGCATAATTGCACTTTATCATGGATAGATGCACTTTTATGATGATAGATGCACTTTATCATGGATAGATGCACTTTTATGATGGACAGATGCACTTTTATGATGGACAGATGCACTTTATCATGGATAGATGCACTTTTATGATGGATAGATGCACTTTTATGATGGATAGATACACTTTTTTGGACTTCAAAACAGAAACAGCCATTCACTGCCATTATAAAGCTTGGAATAAATCATCCGCTGATTTTGCTTTTGGGTGAACTTTCCATTTAAGATGTAAAATTTTCATGGGATTTACTTCCCAGACCCTTTCTTAATTAATTAAACTACATAATTAATTCAAATACACAAGCTATTATAACTGTTACATATATGGTCTATCTCCAATGACTCTTAGTGTTTTCCTGGTAACTATCTAAGTTCCTTTTGTTTGCTCTGTGTATTTAGACTCTGTGTTCTCCTTCGTCCGTTCTCGTAAGGTTGTGTTAGCGTGAGTCTCCTGTTCTGATGTTCCAGGTTTATTCCATTAAATACCATTATAATTGTTCTCGTTCTTCTTCGTGCCCATTTCCACTACACATTAATTAAAAATAACTGCAGTGCTCCCCTATATATTTTTAATAATTGTGCATTCATTATGTTTGACTACCCTTAACATATAAATTCTCTTCATTGTATTGAATGCACACTTAGTGTATTAAAACTTAAATGTATGTTTTTAATAAATAATTAAAATCTACTTGCATGCAAGAGGGCTTGACATTAAAGGAATAGTTCACTTAAAAATGAAAATTCTGTCATCACCTGTATGAGTTTCTTACTTCTGCCGAACATAAAGGTAGATGTTTTGAAGAAGGTAACCAGAAAGTAATCGACCCTATTGACTTCCATAGTACGAAAATGAGAGTATCATTTTTTCATTTTTTCATTTAACACCCGTCAAATGCGTGTGGATTTCACTAGTGGCGTGTACTGAAGTCTTTCCTTCAAGCCACTTTGGCTTTCAGGTTTCATTTTATATTTTATAATATAGATTGTACATTTTTCCAATTGTAGTCTTTTTAAAGACAAAAATAAGTAAACTAAGTAAACTGTCAAAATGTCAGTCTGTGAGTATAATCATAGTCAGTTGTTATGAGTGTATGCATATGTATGTTTGTATAATGCCAAATTATGAAATAATATTAAAATTATCTTTATGGCAGAGTTTTTCCCATGGTGTGTCAAACCAGTGTATCACTGTGGCCAGTGATAATGCTAAATTGCTAAGAAGTTTAGAAACCACTAGCCACAGTGACTGTGCAAACAAGTTAACATCAGGCCCTGGTTGCAGATAATATAATATTAACAAAATAAAAGGCCGCTTAATTATACACAGAACTACACTTTCCGGACACACTTCAGCACTTTTAAATATTGAACATTGTAATAATGTCAAATTTAAAGTTTTACTTTAAAGTACAGTACATTTTAACTCATATTTTAAGAATATATCATACTAATAAACTAATCTTTTGACATTAGTTTAAATGCTTGAAAGTATAACTGGGTCAAACAGCACTCTAAAGTTCAAATAATTGCATTAAATGTCAATTTAATCTACAATAAATGTTCATTTAATTGCAATTAACATACAATAGGTGTTTGAAAACATTAGGTTCGCACTGTAAATGATTTCCGTAACACATTTTTGCTCTAGATCTAATTTCAGTTTGTCCATCAAAGCACTTTATCTACTCATTCAACAACACTCCTCTTAGTCCTCAGTAAGCATCAATTATGAGACTTACCTTAACAGCTGCTGCTATACGGAGTCTCAAATGCAGTCTGAAGAAAATATACGCAGCTAAAAGTCTGCATGTGTATTAAAGAAAATGAGCGGCTTGTAGTTTCACGTTCTGGGAGTGAGCAGAAACACTTCACAGTTGACAGAATACACACAAAGTGACAAACCACAGTCAGCCTGCAAGAGGAATAAACACGAGCAGCTTTTTTTGTACCAGCTTCACACTCATGCAAAGACAAAAATACATCCCTTTATATATGAATCATTAATATAAATGGTTTAATAGTATATTTTTAAATCTACAGAACAATATATTGTGATTACAATATATCGAATAATAAGGAATTGGTGATTTTCATATATTGAAAAATATCTGACAATATATTATCATATAATAATTCATTTAATATTCAGTAATTTACTTCATAATACATAGATGTGATAAGATATGTTACTGCTTGTGTATAAATATATTGCAGTATACTCACATGATACACAGAAGGGTGTAACTTTGTTTTGAGAAGTGGGGGAACACAATATGAGGGATAATGTTTTTGATTTGAACCCCATTTTCTGGATGTACATACATTTAGGGACTATAGTGATACAAAAACCAGGAAATAATTTGATTATAGTTATAAATTCTGCCATATAGAATTTTCTTTACTTTCATTTAAGGTTTTATTTAACTCATTTAAGGCTGTTCTTGTGAGGATGTTCGACAAAGCGGACATTTTGGCATTCATTGTTCATTCAAGCAGCGAAATAGAGTTTGATAGTGGCGCGCGTCTTTCTGTGCTTCGTGTGTGTATCAGAAGGACATTCACTGGTAGCGCGTTCTCTTTTGTCTTGTCGCACATAAATGTTTTAAAAGCATTTAAACCATGGAGACACAAACAGGCTCTGAGAACCATAACTGATTTCTCCATTGAGGGGCTATTGATAGCACCGCACACTTGCTTACTCTGATGCATTCGATGACCTGTGGTAACATCGTGACCGGTGGAAGCATGTACAGTGGATGGCTCGGCCACTCGTGGGCGAGGGCATCCTTATTTTTCGAGAAAAACTTCAGGCAATGAGCATTGTCCTTCGAGGCGAAGAGGTTTACCTATGCCCTTCCAAACCATCTGAACTATTTGCGGGTGAAGAGTAGGGTTGGGTATCGAGAATCGAGTATTCACTTGGAACCGGGACTAACTTTTCGCTTTTCCGGAATCGTTCAAAAGTAAAAATTTTGATTCCTAGTTTCGATATTCACAGTCCGTCGACCGGAAGAAGAAACCGCTGAACAACACCAACGAAGAAGCGTCAACCGGAAGTGTTGGCATAACCGCGCGAGTTCGAACATGAGTAGCTTACTGTCGGCGGTCCAAAGTGTGGCCTCACTTTTCTATAAATAACGAAATCTCTGCAAAATGCAACATTTGTGACAAAAGGAGTATTTGTGACAGAAGGAGTATTTCCTTCAGAAAGACCGTTGGTTAGCAAGGTTAGCTAAACTTTTTTGACCCTGCCTCTTAAAGAATCGGAATTGAGAATCGTTAGGAACCGGAATCGAAACAAGGAATCGGAATCAGAATCAGAATCGTTGAAATTCAAACGATACCCAACCCTAGTGAAGAGACCATTCCCTCTGGGGGCACTTTGTCTCTGGATAACATATCAGCGCCCTGGTTCAGTGTGCCTTGCACATGCGCCACTCTCAACGAGTACAGGTTGTGCTGAGCCCATGTGATGAGGTTCCTGGCCATGGTGTACAGGTTGTTGGACCTGAGACCACCTTGGTTTCCCTCGTAAAGGGCCCCCCAACATAGGCTGGAGGCATCTGTAGAGATCACTTTTCTCACTGATATATCACTCCTAGACTCACGCTGGACTGATACCAGACGGTTGCTTTCCAGGGAACCAGGGCTTTGATCCAGCTGTAATTCGCCACACTTGAGTTGGAACACTGGGTTTTAGCCAATTTTACCTCAATTTTAGCCATTGTTCATAATTAACACAAGCACATATTGAAATTATAACAACTGGTAAATCTCATAAATGACAGAGCAATTCTATTACACCAAATATAGCCTACTCTTTAATGTTATGCAATGCAAAAATATAGAAAATATAACAAATTGCTCCAAACAGTTTGGAAAAACAAATCTTTTTGCATTTTGAAAATGTGTCTAGTCAAACTGGTATAATGATTTATTGTGTGGTGGGACATTGTGAACAAATGGACATATTAGAATATTAAGGTATTTGTGTGTGTGTGTGTGTACACAAATATATTTTTGCTTTTCCCTGTCATCTTTGAAAAATACAAATACAATGGCATTAGACAAGCTTTCTTCCTTCTCCATTACGTACGTGTGTTTCGCGCGATGTTGTTGGTTACCTAGTAACAGACATGCGGTGGGCGAGAATGTTCCGTCAATTTCTGTGTCTTCGTGCGTCTATGTTAACAAACGTAATCTGTCCCGAGAGATACGTGCTGGCGGCAGGAAACTTCACTTTGTGTGCCAATGCCTCGTATAGAACGTTATATATAAAGCTATATAAAGCGTGTGAACTGGTTGAATTGCGTGTGTCTCATGGCCAATGCGTGTGACTTGAGAACCCTGGTCTGAGGTCACCATCCTTCTTCGGAACGAGGAAGTAGCAGCTGTGAATGCCTGACTCACTTTGTGACACACGGAGTGGTTCCAAAGCCCCTTTTTTGAAACTTCATGTGAAGGACGTGTGCCACTTCGCTACAGTTGTTTTGACCACAGCTAAAAGCGCGGCGGTCTGTGCACGAACGGTAGTGAGTAGGCCTGTTTTATTACACTCAGCACCCAAACTGATATATATATATGGCATAGAAACTGACATATATTTGGATCTGGGAGAAATCCGAGGGGTGGGGGGATTGGGGGTGTGGCGAGTACAAATAAGGTGTGGCCCCTTTGAGAGCTGTGCGCTCCTTGGCTTGTTGAACTGTCGGCAGTATTGTATTGTATGTGCCGTGTGCCTCGAACACCCCTTTTACTGTCTATGCGGACACCCCATGTATGCGGATATATCATTGTAGCAAGGTTCAGGGAAGAAGGCGGCAGGAACCGGATAACAATAAAATAAAACTTTATTTAAATGAAATGAACAAACAAATTATCTACCCAATTACTACCCAAAATAAAACATAAATACCTGCCAGCAGCCCCTCGCAGATGACTGCTGGCTTACCAAAATAAAGTATAAAACACAAACAAAAGCAGGCCTGTTCCTCTCTCGATCATCCACTCCGTCGCTCCCCCTTTATGGCTCCGCTCCTCCGTGAGAGATGGCTCCGGTGTGCTTCGCAGGTGCTGCTCATTAGCAATCGCACCACCGGCCTCTGTGACTTTCTCTCACGTCCCTCGGCCGTCCTGCTCACCACAATCATGTTTGATGCTCATTTTTATCTTATTTTGTTCAAGTAACGAGTACACAAGTAAGATTTGGGAATACAGTGCGAGTTGTGAGATGCCAATCGATCACCTCCGTGAGTCTGTCTGGCCTCTGCATGCAATAACGTCAGTTGTGTGCTATAGTCTGCAGATTGTGCAAATATAATGCATTTAATCAAATCTGGCAACTGGTCAACATTAGACAAACATATTGATTGGATTATTCATATTGATAAATTACGGGAGTTTCCCGGGAGTACATAACAAACCGGCAGGGGTCCGGCCGGATATCCCTTCCCCTTCAAGCTGTCCTGGATGAACGTGAATTCTTTTTTTCATTCAGTCCGGAATTTGCTGGCATATTTACTCTCTATTCGCCCTGGTCTCTTCTTTCTTCCTTTTCCCCTATTATTGTGCGGTCTGAAACGGCGCCTAGTGACGGATGGTTGTTGTTTGGGTGGAAATCGGGAGAAATCTGGGAGAAAGGTCGGTCCGGGAGATTTTCGGGAGGGCCTTTGAAATTCCCGGAAAATTGGGATGATATCTGGGGAAGTGTCGCTTTGTGATAGGTACTCGGACCCCAGGCCTTTTGTGTAAGTAATGCTCTGGAGACAGTGTTTGTGCTTGGCGGTGTATTTTTTACACTGGCCACACTGTTTTACACTCATACCCGCAGCTTGAGCTGGAGGGTGAATAGACACAGCAGAAATAGTGTTCGGGAGCAGGGTGCGAACTTCTATAGTGGGCACCTACCTGCATTCATTATTTTTCCTGCGTGAGCTGAGCGGCAGATTGCTGCTGAGTGATCAGCTTTCATGCGAGGGCTCTCGCACTCTGTGCACTTAAAACCTTTCCTTCCACTCTTCACTGCACTTAAAACCTTTCCAGTGTGGGCTGGATGGGGAACAGACACTGTGGTGACAGTGTTTAAAGGGCGGGTTTACTCCAGTTTCACTTTTTTGATTTCAAATAGTGTGTAATGTTGCTATTGGTGCATGAAGAGTATCTGCAAGTTGCAGCACTGAAAGTTTAGTGTAAGCAGAGATATCGTCTTTCAAAAATCAGGAAGTAAAATTGCCTACAAAAACGACTCGTTTTGGACTACAGCTGGGTTATGGTACGTCACTAACCCACACATTTGCATCAACCACTCCCTCCGCGAATATGCAGGAAAGGGCATGCGTCGAGTGAGTTGTGTTCACGCAGATGTCAGGTCTTCTGTGTTTCGGGCTTCCACGGACACTATACTTCGACAACAATGGACACAATTTGTGTTTGATTATATTCCTGAAAGTGACGATCGTAATCTAGCTCTCTGTGCTGCGCATTTACGAGAGACAGCTTCCAGAATCTCCACGAATTCAATACCGGATTAACATAAACAAGAAACTGTTTCTGGAATCATGAAGCAGATCCAGCTTTAAAACCAGCAGTTAAAAGTCAGCAGTTGTTGGGCCACACTGTAAGTAGGCTAAGACTTCATCATTTTAAATGTATTTGCATGTATAATTACCGACGGAGCGTTTTGTTTTGTTTTTGTTTTTTTATTTCAAATGCCAGCGCTTGCTTTGTAGGCTTTATGGGCTAGCTGCTACTAGTTAGGCTATTTTGTGTCTATGGCAAACGCGTACAAACATTATGGACCTGAATTTTGTATAAGTACTAATGTTGTAAATGTATTTTTCATATATATATGCTTTATGACTTTATTTTCGATTTGATCAAGAACGTAAACCTGCAAACGCTGTTTGAGAACAACATTAGTTAGCCAGTCAGTTGCTATCGTTGCCAGTCAGATGCTATTGTGTAAAACAAACGTGTATTAAGTTAAAAAATGAAGCAAATTATCATTCAGAAACCTTTATTATGAGCCGTGTGTGGTGAGGTTCTGCTCTGACTCGATTCATTCGCGGCTTTCTCGGTCTGATTCTGCCTCACTGATACTGCAGTCTCCACATCATTATTTACGTGTATCCACCGTCTATGTTATCCACATTTGGCATGCCCGCCCGTTTCGCCCGTAAAGGTAATGGGCGTTAATCTTCTGGACAACGTGAGCGACAGTTTAGCCAATCACAACACACCGGCCCAAACGAACCAATCTGAGCCCACAACGTCATTCTGAGGGAGTGTTTTCATAGACTCAGGAAGTCATCCGCTCGTGCAGGGGACAGAGGAGAGCGCGGCTGACAATAAAGGTGAAATTTATGAAAAATAAGACTTTTAAAAAAAGAAAAAGCACGGATACATGTTATATTGCACCCCATAAACACAATCATGCAAAGAAAAAGAGCAGTAAACCCGCCCTTTAAGAGGTGCATACTGCATAGTGGGCACACATACTACTTTGTTTGGTACTGCGGGTATAGTGTTTATGTTTGGGGGTGCGTACATTATAGCAGGGGTTCTCAACTTCAGTCCTCGCCGACCCACTGCTCTGCATATTGTGTATGTCTCCCTTATTTAACACACCTGATTCAGATCCTCAGCTCATTAGGAGACATCCTAACGAGCTGAGGATTTGAATCAGGTGTGTTAAATAAGGGAGACATACACAATATGCAGAGCAGTGGGTCGCGAGGACTGAAGTTGAGAACCCCTGCATTATAGTGAGCATATAACCTACTGAACACGCTCGTGGCGTGAACAGGGAATCTTTGTAGAGAACAGTGTTTGCATGTAGGGTGCATACTTCAAAGTGAGCATGTGACCTACAAGTGGTCTCTTTCCAGCACGAGCAGGGGGAGACAGACAGAAAAGCATTATTTTTGTGCTTTATTTGTGTTGCGGTAAAAACTGCGTTTGTTGGCAGGTGAGCATGTTTGATCACAGACCCATTAACTGCACTGTTTCTGTTTCCAGCCGCCTGAGATAAGGGGACTGGAAAATATTTTAAGTTCTAGTTTGGAGATTGGCTGGCCTTGGCGGGACCTGAACTCCTTCTTTCCTGCCGTCGCCTAGGAAGGCTTGCGAAGTTCGATGTCCAATTTAATCTTAGATCGGGGACCCCATCTCTCGGGAAACTGCTGGCGCTTAGCTGAGTGAGAGCGGTGACATACTTCAGACGCAGGGCAGGGCCGTGAACCCACGAGCGCTGTCTTCAATTGGCTCTGCGTGGCGCTTTCTTGTGGCGACTTCGAAGCAGAACTTGAACGCATTGGTTAGTAGTAGCATAGCTACTATGCTAGCGCATAGCTTGCGAGGCCTTCTGAGCCTCTGTATAGCGCTCTGCGAACCCATCCAGGTGGGGAGCTCCATTCATGAAATATGAGCGTCGAAGGAAAACCACCTTTGTCGCATCCTTCATCTCGTTCAGATTGAGCCACAAGTGCTCTCCAAGCACTGTCAGGTTAGACATACTTACAATAGCCTGCACAATAGCCTATAATGTACAATAGCCTGGGCGGTTGATTTCGTGCACACCAAGCCAAGTAGGTGGCGCTGCGCAGATCACTGAAAGGCATCCGGGTCAGGTCCAGACTGAACAAGGAGCGGAGAAGCTTGGCTTGAAACACCTCAAGGACAGCCATTGTGTGTAGTGCTGACGCAGCCTGCACAGCGGAAGCGGGACGCTTGGCTGAGCGAGGGCTGAGGTAGCACGGGCAGGGCTTGGAAGGACGCATGGTCTTTGGTTTTCCATCCTGTAGCGGTGAGCGGCCACCGCCTCTTTCGAGAGGGGTAATCGACTCGTAACCCTTTCTCTGCAGCACCGTCCACTGTTCAGAGCGTCGCGGAAATGAAGGCTCAGGCGAGCTGAGTGTGGCGCCTTCACGAGCTTTGTTAACTCGTCATGTACTTCCAGGAAGAAGGGGGCAGGCTTGCGCAGAGGGGCCTGCTGACGCCCTCCGCAGAAACCACTCGTCCCAGCCGGCTGCACATGGGCTGAAGTCGTGGGCTGATGGGCTGAAGCCCGAGGTCTTCGACTGCCTGAAGTGAGCATGCCGAAGAAGTTCAGTGTCCAAGCTAGTCTCAAGCTCTCCACGCTGTCTTGTGTCAATGGCGCTTTTTCTTGCCGTTTTCTCTGCTTTTTCTTAATCTTTGATGAAATTTACTGTCCTCCCGTCTTTGAAATGAAACTTGATTATGTTTAGATGTAATTTTATAGTTATGTTTATTTAATATAATAAACAAAAAAGCATAAACAAAATGAGGGGTGTTTGTTTTGTCTGTTTTTGTGACTAACGTTTCTTTAGTATAGCCACAGAGTATAAAAACCAATATAAATTCTCGTTTTCTCATATAATTGCATTACATTACTTTTGCGTTATTTTTCAGTAAAAAGATCATTATGTCCAAGTGAAGTCCCCATAAAACATGAAAACACAGCACAATGCTTTCTATTGTAAAGAGTGCTTCTGCTATATTTCTTTAAAACTACTGCCATTTGTTATGGCACTAGTCTTTTTTATATATATATATAAATATATAGTGATTTATTTAAATATATACATATCTGTAACTGTGGCTGAAGTGTCCAAATTCATCATTTACCATTCCAGCCTGCAAAACTTTTTTTTATTTTACTTTATGTCAAAACTTTAGCTCAATACTTTTGTCAAAACTAAAAGTATAATACTGCCATCTAGGGGGCTATATTCACTAATACTTGTACATCCAGTAGTTTTGAAAGATGACTTAAAAGAGAACACACTAATAAATAAAAAGTCTTAGGGTGTTTAAAGTGAACATTGTAAAGTATGAATATGTGTCTGTGAATAAGTGACTACAGTCCACGTGGTCCTCCTTCAAACAATACTTCTTCAGTTAGACCTCAGAGAGACTGAGTAAACTATAGAGGGCAACCCTTGTGTGTAGAGTGATGAAACATCAGGCCTACGCCTGAACAAACACCAGAACAACACTGGAAAACTCCTACAGTACACTCATAAATATTGCAGCTGTTCATGCCATATGTCAAATAGATAGATGATAGATGGATGGGGGATGGGTGGGTGGGTGGGTGGGTGGATGGATGGATGGATAGATGCCCCAGGGTAAAGATGAACCACCCCCACCTTCAGACAGACAGACTGCAGGATGTTCGTGTGTCACATCACATGGGGGAAAGATGCCCAAGGGGTAAGAGCTGATACCACCCCCCCACCTTTCTTTTTTTTTATAAACCACAGTATGAGACAAAGCCTCATCTCAGCACTTTTAATGGTCTGCTATTTTTAATTTTGTTATTTCATCTGAATATTAACATTTTTGTGAGATTGAATCAGTCAAAACAGATTCAATCTGGAAAACAATGATGATTGATTATGTTGAATATCGAAATAGATAGATATAGACAGACGCAAATTGAAGAAATCATAGGATTGGTATCGATGGATCAATGGATGGATGGATGGATGGATGGATGGATGGATGGATGGATGGATGGATGGATGGATGGATGGATGGATGGATGGATGGATGGATGGATGGATGGATGGATGGATGGATGGATGGATGGATGGATGGATGGATGGATGGATGGATATGGATATATATAGATAGATAGTATATAGATAGATAGATAGTATAGATAGATATATATATATATATAGATATATAGATAGATAGATAGATAGATAGATAGATAGATAGATAGATAGATAGATGTGCTAAAATAACTGACTGACTGCTTGTGGGAAAGTTCGCATTGACGTGACGTGTACTTCCTTGAAGGGCGGTGCACTACTTTCAGGAAACAAGTGTGAAAGTAATTTTTGTAACATCACGCTGGACAGTTTGCCGAATCTGTCGGCAATAAAGACGGGCTAGTGTCAATAAAGCGGTCATGGAGTCGAGTGCTTACGGGGCTTCGCTGGCCGGTGGGGCCTTTGATTTCTGGAGCTTTATAAAGCAACCGCAGACGTATCGCCAGGCTGATCAGTTGGGTGAGATCAAAGTCGTCGGTAGCTAATCGAGCTAACTTAGTGCTTATGAAAGTTTGTCATATTAACGTTACTTCTGCTGAGCCTCAGACTGCGATGTAGTTTAACAGAGATTGTTCGCAAAAACTGTCATAACAGGACTGACATATGGCAGCAGTTTGAGAGTTTGTTGTTGTGGTTAGCCTCGTCATGTGACTCGACAACACGGATAAAGTTATCGAGATGTCATGTCAACATTAGCATGAGCTCTATACTTATAACGTTACTTAGCTAGCTTCTTTCTTTCTTTCTTTCTTTTCTTTCTTTCTTTCTTTCTTTCTTTCTTTCTTTCTTTCTTTCTTTCTTTCTTTCTTTCTCTTTCTTTCTTTCTTTCTTTCAAAACAAAACAATTTAGTACACATTTATTTATTCATAACCAGTGTTACTGTAATCTAAACTGTATTAAATTACTTTTCCGTTGAAAAAGTTAAAGGGATTACCCCTGGTATTTATGTAGTTTAATTCCAGTTACTTCTGATGTCATTAAGCTAAAGTACAGCAATTCTAGTGGACACACTTTGGTCAGTTCAGGAATGATTTATGCAATATTATATGAAAGAATTTAAAGCGCAGTTTCATGTCCATATATTCTGGTTGAGGTTGACCACTGATTAAATCTTACAGGGGCCCCAAATAGCATTGCGACATTTTAGCCACACTTAAAGTGAATGAATGCCAGTGCATTTTGAATATTGTTTTGAAAGTCACCATTAAATCAAAATTGAAATTTCGTATGGAATATTAGGGGCTTTCGCAACAGGTAGTTGTGGGAACTTTGTTACAGGAACTAGCCCACATGGTGGTTCCCGCAAACTATCCCGAAGCAATGTTTCTCTGGTTGCATTCACAGTGCTTAACACGCCTGTATTTATTAGCCAGCGACTTGTACCAATCTACCCAAATAATAGTACATGCACTATTGTACACTATACTGTTTCGCAAGTTGGGGTCTACACGATTTTAAATTCTCTTCTGCATTTATTTGATCAAACATACAGTAAAAACTGTACTATTATTACAATTTAACATCAGTTTTTTATGTCAGAGTAAACTGCAATATTCCTGTGATCAAAAGCTGTATTTTCAACATCTATTATTATTATAAGACAATAAGATAATTCTGTGGAAATCATGAGACGCTTAATGCAGAATTATTATTTTTTCAACCATCCAATCAATTCTTGATGGACAGAGTCAAGTCCCGCTACACATTTGCTCCAGAATCAGTTTCACTCGGATATAAAAGGGGAATAAAGACTAGTGAAACTCCTGATTTATGAGAAAGATGGTACAAGCACACTTTTCATGCTAAATATTTCACAAAAATGTGTTTACATTAATAGTTACATCTTTAGGCAGAAAGAACTGTAGATGGCCAAATGTTAGCATTAGGCCTATTCTGCTTTTGCTGTATGGTAATGCACTCTATTGTGTGCTTTTTTTTAAATAACCAAAGTAAACATATTGTGAGGCCACCACGCCTTCACACACAGTGTTGTTCTCTGTGAACTTCTTTTATCTCTCAATAGCAGTTTCTTCAGTGTGCTGATCTGACGTTGTTCTTCTTTCGCCCACAGCTCTTCTCCGTAGTGGTGTTCGCCACCATCCTCTCTGAAGGATACATCAATGAGCCGAATTACCAGGACACAAAATGCATGTTCGATGAGAGTGACAGTGCTTGCAGCTATGGGATTGCTATTGGGATTTTAGCTTTCCTGGCCTGTGTTGTCTTTATTATTCTGGATGCCCTCTTCCACCAGATAAGCAATGCCAAAGAGAGGAAATACATTGTCTTGGTTGATCTTGTTTTCTCTGGTAAGAAAGCAGTAGTTTTTTTTTATTATTATAGGTGTCTAAGAGCCACATATTTGCTTCGATCTAAAACCAAGTGAGCTTGAAAGCCAAGTTCACACTGCCAGCGAACCTGAATTCTTTCATTTTCATTGAGCGAGCTGGTGTCGAGAACCATTGCCAACTAGATGTAGGTGACACACCAAAGTTAAGAGAAGTGCAACTTGATGAACACAACAGAGCTCAAGAATCCTTGTACCAGTCGAAGGTTTAGGGTCGGGAAGATTTTTAATGCCTCGTCTCACCAAGGCTGCATTTATTTCATTAAAAAAACAAAATTACAGTAATATTGTGAAATATTATTACAATTTAATTTTGTTTTGTAATTTTTGTTTTTTTTTGTTTACAATTCTGTTTTCTATGTGAATACATAGTAAAGTGAAATGTATTCCTGTGATCAAAGCTGAATTTCAGCATCATTACTCCAGTCCAGAAAACATTATTTAAACTTTATTTCAGGATTCTTTGAATAGAAAGTTCAAGAGTACAGCATTTATCTTTTAAAGAAATCAATACTTTTATTCATCAACGATGAATTAGACTGATCAAAAGTGACAGGAAAGACATTTTTATGGACAAAAGATTATATTTCAGATGAATGCTGTTCTTTTGAACTTTCTATTCATCAAAGAATCCTGAAAAAAAAAAACATTTCAACATTGAAAATAATAATAATAAATGAGCATCAAGTCATCATATTATAGTGATTTCTGAAGGGTCATGTGACACTGTAATCTGGAGTAATGATGAGGAAAATACAGCTTTGATCACAGGAATAAATTATATTTTCCAATAGAAAACCGTTATTTTGTCATAATATTTAACAATACTACTTTTTTTAAATCAAATGCAGCCTTGGTGAGCAGAAGAGACTTGTAGTCTTACTTATCCAAAACTTTTGACTGGTGGTGTCCATCCAATTAGCCGTGTGTCGGACACATGGATGGCGTGATGGCAAAACAATTTTGGACTTTTTCAATGTATGGACAAAAACCTCTCAGGTTTCATTAAAAAAGGGCACTAATAATATACACTACCGGTCAGAAGTTTAAGATTGGTAAGATTTTTTATGTTTTTAAAATAAGTCTCTTCTGCTCACTAAGGCTGCAATTTTTTTATAAAAAATACACAAAAAACACAGTAATATTGTGAAATATTATGACAATTTAAAATGCCTTTTTTACGTTAATATATATATTAAAATGTAATGTATTCCTCTGAAAAAAAGCTGAATTTTCAGCATCATTACTCCAGTCTTCAGTGTCACAAGATCCTTCACAGGGGTTTATGTCTATCCTGAACGAGCTGAGGATCTGAATCAGGTGTGTTAAATAAGGGAGACATGCACATTATGCAGAGCAGTGGGTCGCAAGGACTGGAGTTGAGAACCCTGCTCTAATATGATGATTTTATGCTCCACAAACATGTATGATTATTATCCATGTTGAAAACAGTTTTTTACATTTTTATTTCAGGATTCTTTGATGAATAGAAAGTTCAAAAGAACAGCTTTTATCTGAAATGGAAAGCTTTTGTTACATTAAACACTACCCTTTAAAATGTTTGGGGTCAGTAAGAATTTGTATTTTATTTTTGGGGGAAATAAATAAGAAATCAATACTTCTATTCATCAAGGATGAGTTACATTGATCAAAAGTTACAGTAAAGACATTTATAATGTTAGAAAAGATTCTAACTTTCTATTCATCAAAGAATCCTGAAATAAAAATGTATAAAACTGTTTTCAACATGGATAATAATCATACATGTTTTTGGAGCATAAAATCATCATATTAGAGTGATTTGTGAAGGATCATGTGACACTGAAGACTGGAGTAATGATGCTAAAAATTCAGTAATTCAATAATTTTTTAACACTTTATTTTAAGGTGACGTAGTTACATTGTTCTTACTCAAATAAACACTGAGTAACATTAATTAGCTACATGAACTTAGTTGCAGTTTGGGTAAGTTACTTGTATTTATGCATAATTTATTGTTAGTAACGTGTAAATAAAGTGTTACCTAAAATATCTCCATTTGCTGTATGTTTTGAAGATGAATGAAAGTCTTTTGGAATGACGTGAGGCTGAGAAATTGATTGCAGAATTGATTTTTTTTTGGTAGAAATGAATGACCAATAAAGTTTCTCTCTGTTATCTCTTCAGGCGTGTGGACGTTCCTGTGGTTTGTGTGTTTCTGCAACCTAGCCAACAAGTGGTCTAAAACTAAGAGAACCGGCGTCCCAGCTGATGCAGCTCGAGCGGTGGTGGCCTTTTCCTTCTTCTCCACGTTCAGCTGGGTGAGCACATCTACTTTATTAAGGCTGCGACACGCCGAGCGAACGTTAACGAACTAGCGGCAACAGAAGCTGACTGTGTTGTTGAATCTTTTGGTTAGGTCTCGGCCAAAAAACTGTCTCTCTCTTGAATCCACCACAGAAGTGCCTCAAACTGCAGTTCATCGACTGGCCACTAGAGACAGGCTCCAAAGAGACTCAATCCCATAGACCGCCATGTTAAAATGCCCAACTTTACAGCTGAGAAAAATGTGTTATAAGTACAGTCGGCTCCGGGCCACTTTGGGCTTCAAAAATGCTCTTCATAAACCTATAGGTGACGTCACGCACACTACATCAATATTAAATATGTATTATGTATATTGTTAATCAGGGTTGGGATAAACGATTATTTTTAAACGATTAATCTAGCGATTATTTTTTCCGTTGCATGATTAATCTAACGATCATTTTACCAGTCCGATTCGATTTGATTATCGATTATCTCCCCATTAATTGACTAATGGAAATTTATACATGATGATTTATACATGTCTGACGAATTCGACGCGCAGATTTTGCGTCGACGTATTCGATGACTTCGACGCGTTGTCCCAGCCCTAATTGTTAATATATGTTAACAGGCTGTGAATATTTTTCAGCTGTAAAGTTTTACATGGGGTGTTTTTGAGATGAGTGTTTATGACTCTCTTCTTGGAGCCTGTCTCTAGTGGCCAGTCAGGGAATTACAGTTTAGGGGCTCTGTCTATACACCCGATGCAAGTGGGTTTTTTTTTTCTAGTTTCGTTGTAGTTTTCATTTTCACATCCTATTGGCAAATAGACTGAGCCATTGGCCAACTGAAACCTGGTCTAAAGTCGATGGCACGGTATTTTCTTTGTTATTTAAAGAGTGCCTTAGTAATATGTGCCTATAGGCGGGTCCACAACGCATGTACACTCTGCTTATTACACACACAGGGAACTGATTGCACACAAATATTACAAATAAAATAAACGGATAACAATATATGACTTGTCCCGTAGATGGTCTGCACTCTTTAACCTTGAGCACGAGCAGATCCGTTCCCTCGCTAGGGAAGTGTTTAGTCTTTCCACTTGCAAATTCCTCCATGTAAATAGCGAATCCGTCATTGCATGAGCACAACTGGCGAATGGGACTTTCGACTCTGATTGGTTTATTGAAAGTTATGCCCAAAACACACCCATTACCCATTAAGAGAATAGGGACGACCCTTTAAGACCATGCACCGGAAGCGCCGACTATTTGTCCCGTCGTTAAACTAGCAAAAGTGGATTCGCACACGCCCTAAGTGCACTTGCGCCATACACTTACATGATTAAAATAAGGGCCCTGAGCCACTTCCGGGTTGGATTAAAGAGATAGAGAGACTGGAAGGTTTCAGACGTCCTGATGGCCTCACTGTACATTTGATTAACTGAAACTCATCTTTCTTTCTCTAGGGAATTCTCACTGTGCTCGCGTTTCGACGCTACCGTCAAGGGTTGGCCGATGTTGGCCTCGGCTACAACGATCCCGTCAGTGACCACACGTCCCCGTACCCCTCTGCCTATGCCGGAGCTCCAGAGGGTTACCAGCAGTCCCCGTTCGCCCCGCCTCCGCAGGAGAGAGCGCCTATCAGCCGCCAGCGTACTGAGCGCATTTTAACACGTCTCAAAGGCTCACCGTCTGTGGACGCGTTCACACGCCCCACATCGTTCTTTACTTTTCCATAAGAGTTTAAATTGTGACCTGGGATTGACACTTGGTGTGCTTTGCAAGTGTGTGTTTTCATGTTTGAAAAAGTTATTTATTTTTTATTTAGATGCGAATGCTAAACTTAACCCTGAGTGCAAACAATCTTTGCACATTTGTTTTTTTTTTGCTCCCCCAAATTTGATTCTGACAAATAAGATTCTACACCAGCTGCCATTTTTACATCAATTAAACATAAAGTTGCGTAATACACAATCACATAATCTTTAACTCCTTAAAGGAGTCGTTCACTTTAAAAAAAACGTTTAACTTTAAAAAAAAAGCTGATAATTTACTCACCCCATGTCATCCAAGATGTCCATGTCTTTATTTCTTCAGTCGAAAAGAAATTAAGGTTTTTGATGAAAACATTCCAGGATTTTCTCCATATAATGGACTTCAGTGGGAACCAAATCGGTTCAAGGTCCAAGCGACAGTTTCAGTGCAAACTGTTCAAAGGGCTTTAAGACGTTCCAGACGATGAATAAGGGTCTTATCAAGCGTAACGATCGCACATTTAATAAATAAATAACAAAGTTTAAGTTTTATAAACTCAAATGGTCGTCTTGCTCTGTTCTGTGATGCGCGTCGTGACTCTCCTGTTCAAACTCGTTCATCAAAATGAACAAATCTTTTTTGTGTCATTTGGTTCATTCAACGAACAAAACAAACAAATTGACTCAGAAAAAAAGATTTGTTCATTTTTATGAACGAGTTCAAATGGGAGAGTCTCGAACGCGCATCACAGAACAGAGCAAGACGACCATTTGAGTTTATAAAACTTAAACTTTGTTATTTAATTTTTTTAAATGAGCGATTGTTTCGCTTGATAAGACCCTTATTCATCGTCTGGAATCGTTTAAAGCCCTTTGAACAGTTTGCACTGAAACTGTCGTTCGACCTTGAACCGTTTGGTTCCCAATGAAGTCCATTATTTGGAGAAAAATCCTGGAATGTTTTCATCAAGTTCCTTAATTTCTGTTCGAACTGAAGAAAGAAAGACATGGATATCTTGGATGACATGGAGGTGAGTAAATTATCAGCAAACGTTTTTTTAAAAGTGAACTACTTTAAAGGTATGTTTGTTTCCATAACGTATTTAAACAACTGAAAGTGAACAGACACTGTGTGCCAAAATGCATTACCACAATGAAGTAATTCCTTAAAAACACAGTGTTGCCATACATCATACATCACATTTGTTGAAAAGTATGCACTAAATCTATTGCCAAATGGCTTCATTAACTGAGGATGTTGAGTCCGTCAGTCTCATCGAGGCTTGAATAGAATAGTTAGATTGATGTTGTGAGGCAGGAAATGATAAACTACTGTAAACGACGCGTGCTTTAATTTGTATTTGTGACAGACTATAGGCTTTGTGTGGATAAGCCTTATTTTTGTAAACTTTAAGCACCTGAGTTTTGAAGTGTTAAACAATCAGAAAATGTAATACTGTTGATGACTTCTAGCAGTCTTGCCTTCAAAACGTGCTCTTTATGTCAGGCCAAATTCACTGCAAGATTTCTACCTCTTCCTATTGAAATTGTGCCTTGTTTTGAAATTAATAGCTAGGAATTGAAATTTGTTGATTGTTTTAGAACGATTTTGTTTTTACGGTTCTCTTCATTTTCCTAAAATTAACAAAGACAAACTAGAATTGATCTAAGTTGACCACTTAATCTCTCTGTGTTTTGCTTAAGGTAGTGATATTTCCTTTATTTTTATTTTCACAGTTCTGTCATAGCACATAATTTTGTCTTCCTGTTGATTTTCTTTGCAACTGTTTTTGTAACAGCAGTTATTGCCACATTCTCTCTCATTTTTTGTAAGGAAATGCTGTGCAATAAACAGTTGATTCTTTCTGTTAACAAATATCATAGACTTGAGTTGTGTCACAAATGACGCACTTATACACTATGCACAAACTGTGTAGTGTTTGAATTAGTTTTATTTTGTCTTTCAACATTGGAGTCTGATGCCCCTCCCCATGTTTAATGTATATCTAAATATGATAAGTGGGGCATTTTTAAAAGAAATTAAGGTTTTTGATGAAAACATTCCAGGATTTTTCTCCATATAATGGACTTCAATGGGAACCAAACGGTTCAAGGTCCTAAAGACAGTTTCAGTGCAAACTGTTCAAAGGGCTTTAAACGATTCCAGACGATGAATAAGGGTCTAATCAAGCGAAACGATCGCTCAATTAATACATAAATAAAGTTTAAGTTTTATAAGCTCAAATGGTCCCCTTGCTCTGTTCTATCATACTCGTTCGTGACTCTCCTGACTCGTTCATCAAAATGAACAAATCTTTTTTCATGTCATTTGGTTGATTCAATGAACGAATTCGACTCTGGAAAATGATTCATTCATTTTGATGAACGAGTTCGAACAGGAGAGTCACACAGAACAGAGCAAGGCGACCATTTGAGCTTGTAAAACTTAAACTTTGTTATTTATTAATTAAATATTTATTAAATGAGCGATCGTTTCGCTTGATAAGACCCTTATTCATCGCCTGGTGTTCGTTTAAAGCCCTTTTGAACAGTTTGCAATGAAAGTGTCTTTTGGACCTTGAACCGTTTGGTTCCCATTGAAGTCCATTATATGGAGAAAATTCCTGGAATGTTTTCATCAAAAACCTTAATTTCTTTTCGACTGAAGAAAGAAAGATATGGACATCTTGGATGACATGGGGGTGAGTAAATTATCAGTAAAAGTTCTTTTTAAAGTGAACTACTCCTTTAACTCTAGTTTTACAACAAGAATCTAAATAATTAATTAATTATTAAATGCTAGTATCATTTTATCAGAGAGGTCTCAATCTCAAACAAACTACTCTAGCCATGGTTGGCATGTCCAAGTAGATGCCTTGCGTTGGATTATTATAACAGTGAATTTAGTGGAGAAATAAAATGCACAATTTTCCCACAAAATTCATGACTATAAATTCAGGTTAATAATACTGTTGTCGTTTATTGTAAAAAATGAGGGTGTACTTTTTATTACACTCCTGGCACCTTATTTTACTGTTTACATAATTCAACTTGTGGTTTAAACTTAAAGCATTGCTAAAAATGCAAATGTCTCGTTCTCTTTCAAGCATTTATGCGTAAAATGTACGCAAGTATGAGCGGAAAGAGCTGGTTCGAGGCGAGCGCGCCCCCGAATGCGGAAGTGCACGGGTCGCGCGCACTGCTGAATGGACCCGTGAGGAACGAGAGTTCACGAGTCGCGATTTAAACTGATCATCAAGTCCATTCACTGGGTCATTTCAAGCCTTGTCTTCCACTCGACAGTAAGTAAACACTTTCAGCTTTAGAGGAAGACTACACTACTGTTTATTCATGCAGAAGATCGGTTTAAATCTAGACATTGCACTGTATTGTGGGCCGAACAAACACTGACTTTGTGAAATAAAATGCAAATGAATTAATATAGAGAAATACCTTAACTGTAAATGTCGTTTGGAAGCCATTTCTTTAAAGGCAATGTTTTCCCATATGAATATGTGAGTTAGCTGTAAATGTTGGGATAGCTCTTGTTAAATTTTGTAACCACTTGTAGAAACAGATTTTTGACCGAACAGGTAGGTAATATAATTGTATAATAATAATAATGTGTTTTATCTTTGTTTAATAAATGTCAGATTGATTCAGGAAGATAAGCAGGACATCTGATTGGTCGAGCAGTTTATGTTTACATCACGTGATTAAAGATTTTGCCAGTTCAACTGCTCTATTGATTTTTAACTACTTGGTTGTATTATTAAATATATTAATAGTTACTTGTTTGTAATTTTGTATTGTTAAAATATATAAATAGATAGCTCACGCACACGGTACAAATCTAACAGGCTTCCTTTAACTGTTAAAACTGCATTTATTTGTGGTTTTATACAACGTTACTGCTGAATAATCCAGGGTAAGAACTGTCTTAGTTGGAGAGAATCAAAACAAATAATCAAATTAAAAATTATATGTTGCTGAATGTCTGAACTCTCCATTACATACATCTACACATCTTATTTTCAATTTTGGCACACAACCATAACACATAACCAAGAAACACTTAAACATACACGTAAACCAATGTATTTAAAACATTAAGCGCACACAATGTGTGAGAAATAAGTTGAACACATGCCATCTGATGCAGAGTTCATCGGCCGAGTCACATTTGTTCTTTAAATAAATCGATGGCTCTTTCTGGACAAAGACCAACTTAACCCTCTGGGCTTCTTCGTAAATGGGTTACACTTAGCTTCCTCCCGGTCAAAAACGGACGAAGCCTTAAAATTTAACTTTACTTTTTCTCAGGATAACCGTTCAAATATATTTTTGTTCTATAATATTTTTATAATTGAGTTTTTTATGATACTTTGCATTAATTATATAATTTTTTATGAGCTATTTTTTCCATTAGAATTAATATACATATTTTTATTTTATATTTATTTTGATTTTTTTTCAATAAATACAACATTTCACATCAAAATAGAGTGTCAGCTTAATAAAAAAAAATAATTCAAGTAGAAGAGCGCCACCTAGTGGCTTTAAAAATAGTTACATGTGTGCAATGTCCTGTACAGCCTGTAGGCTGCCTATAGCTTCCTATATAAATACATAGAAAGGCTTTTTGATTATTTTTGTTGGTTTAGACATGATTTCTCAGTCTTATTCGTTTTTTTAATTTAAATATACATTTAGATATTCTAAAAGACTAATTATTTATTTTTTAACAATTTTTTTTAAGATAAGTATTAGGTTTTGCTTTATGATTACAATCAAACTATATAGCATTTGGTTAGAAAGGGAACACAATGCAAACATTTTTGTTACTCAGTATTTGATCATTCAAATAATTTAACAAAAAAAGGGATGTTAGTGATAATTCAAAACACTTCATACAGACATTTTGCAATAAATTGGTATTTTTTTATTCATTTTAATTCAATAAGTAGTAATAACTTCAGAAGGGAACAGCCTTCCTTCTCTATCACTATCTCTCTCTCTCTCTCGTCTCTCTCTCTCTCTGTGTGTGTGTGTGTGTGTGAGTGTGCATTTGAGCAAGATTTTTTTCTTATTTATTGATTTTATTTTTCATATTCTACAAATTTGCTGTTGCAGTCTTGCCAGTGTTTATCTGTGTATGTGTGTGTGTTTGTGTGTGTGTATGTGAGGGGTGATCTTATTTGCACTCTTGAGAGTCACCCCTTCATTGCTGTACACTTTTTTCGGCACAGTTGCTGATCTGTAGCTTGTACCAGCAAAAGTTTCTCTGAGTTTTCCTATTTTTTCGTGTTTCCCATTCATTTCCTATGTTCGGTCATTTTTGACCGGGAGGAAGCTAAGTGTGACTTTTTTTTTTACGACCCTTTAACAAATCAGAATCATCTCCTTGATTTTTTTGTGTGTTCATATAGGTAATACATGAAAAGTCACCAAGTTTCAGCCCGATCCGATCAAGCAAAAAAATTAAACATTTCAAAACGTAACAGTTTTCGGTCATTTTTGACCGAAGAAGCCCAGTCACAGTCAGTCATCAAATAAAGGGAAACTAAATGCAATACAAATCAATATTTTGCAGTTTTGTTGAACCCTTATCTTTGTGATGAGATATGCAAAGTGTGGTCATTGCCAAAGGTTTAGAAAAGCAAAGAGTGTTTTGAACTTGCCCAGTATTGAACAAGAATTGATTACATTAATAATCTCTATAATTTTAACTACAGCAAGTTTTTTTAATGAAATTATATAGTATATGAAGGGACATGTGATGTTATGCATGCAATACCATTCATTTGAACAATTATGCAGTAATTGTAATAAAAAAATATTTAAAAAAAAACTTCAATAGGTCATTTAAAGCATTTCCTTCGTCCATGTATATTAAGAGAAGTCGTTTTTTAGACTTTCAGTTGTTAAATATTAACATTTCAGATAAACAACTTGTTAACAGACTAGATTCCTCAGGTATAGTCCTTTGTGGTCTGTTTTACTGGGGTGATGCACATTACAAACTTATAATTATAAATAAGACCAGGGCTGCTGCTAACAATTATTTTAAAGTGAGAATTGTGGCAAACGTTATAAACTGACTCGCTGGTGTCACATCAGAGCTGTGGTGTATCCCGCTGCACCTGTTTTCATCCTGTTTGCATACCGTCCTTTCGCCAAGCCACTCCTTACCTCCACGTCAACATTGCTCATTTCCTACGCAAAGTGTTTCCGTGGCCTCAGTGGATCCTGTCAGAGTTTGGCAAGCTGGTGAGTGTCTGCTGCTTTGGGTCCAAAAAATGGTTGTCTTAGGTAGGACTGTTTTAACACTGCTTGTAATTTTTGTTATTGATGTAATTTTCTGTTTTTAAGCCTTTAAGGTTAGAAAAAAAATTGCTTTTTGAGAATCTACCGGATTTTATTTGTTGTTTAGAAACTTTAATGTAATTGTGGGAGAGATTGAAATAGCCATCTGTATATTTCTAACCTTTGCCTCTGTTTGTGTCAAAGAATAAAGTGGCTTAGACTGACAGTTAAAGAAAGCAATTGAGAAGAAACAGGGTTGCTAAACGGGTTTGTCACAGAGGAGGGGAAAGGGGATTATAAACTAAAACTAAACACCAGTTTCTTGTTTATTTAGCAGTATTATTCAGTAACGTGATGTAGTTGAGTTTGACGGAAAAAGAGGTGAGGGTCTCTACCAAATTAAAATGCTATAAGACACATTTGAAATGCCTGTCAAGTAATGTACTTCCAGCTCCTATTATAATAAACCCCAACAGGGAGATCAGGATCTTGCATCAGCCGGAAGATGTTTATTCTGTGATAACAATCGACTGGATTTACATTATCCCAATTATTACATGGCTAATTGCTACATTGTATTTAATTACGTGTACATCAAATATTGACTTTGAGTTAACATTTTTTATTAGCTCTTTAAACACAAAGCCTCTGTGGAGAAAGCAGCTGCTAGCAAGCGGACATTTAAGGGATACGGTATACAGTCATAGCACTTATTACACAGCATTTCGTCACATAAATAATTATGGAGATAAGAGATATTGATTTGAGATTAAACGGTTTTACAATCATACCTGTTTGTTATCAATCGTGTAATCCATTACAGTGTACAAAACAATCATCACAAAATGGCAGCGGCTGCATTTGCATGAAAAAGATTGAGTCGGATAATCGGATGACATAATTAATTAACTGAACACAAAATATTTATTTGAGTTTTAATGTTTTATTAGCTCATCAAACTCAAAACTCCCACGAGGAAAAAATTTTCCTTGCAAACGTATAGCCAGTGTTGGGGAGTGGTTAACTACAATTAGCATAGCTACTAACTTAACTACATTTTTCAGTAGCTCAGTTGTTTTTTAAACAGTGTTGCTTTTCCAGTAGCTAACTACTTTTTGCAGCAAGTAGCGGTGTAGCGCGGGCAAAAGCTACATAGCTACCTTATTGAGCCTGCGCGAATCAGCAATGCAAGATATTCTTCTTCTTGTTAGATTACAAACTAATTTTTTGCCATTACCGCCACCTGTTGTTTAATCACGCATCTTGCGGCTAACGCTTCACTGACGTACAGAAGTGGGTTGACACACCCATATTATGATTATATAGCAAGATGTGATGGCAGATTTGGAGGATGGAGAAACAACTAACGTTATTACCCATGGCCTTATATGTCCAAGTTCAATCAGTATTTTTGAGAAAATGTTCTACTTGCAATTTACGTTGGATGTATATTTCGTTCTTGCAATGTTGTAGGCTATTTGTTGCACTTTTGACAAACAGTCAGATATATTTGAGTGTTGCGTGTAATAAAGCAATACTCTTTGAAATCATAATTGCCTTGTTTTAAACACTAAATATTTTACTTAAAACATTCCTCAGAAACTTATTCAGATATTTATAATATACTTTGTTCAAAAAGCAAAAGTAGTTTCAATGTAGCTAGCTACTTTTTGATTGTAACTTGTAGAGTAGCTAACTACTTTTCTAAATGGGTAGCTTGACTGTAGTTAAACTACTTTAACTTACGAGTAGCTTGTCAAACTACAGTTTCAGAGTAGCTTCCCCAACACTGCGTATAGCACTCAATTTCAGGAACCCGATGAGCCCGTGCTATCATATTTTACCAGGAAACAACATACCACTGGATGGAGCGATTGACCAATCAGAATCAAGTATTCCACAGCGCCGTGTAATAATGGTACATGTATATCTTGACTCATCACTTGGTCCACCATAAACGCTCCTTAACACCAGGTGAAAACAGGCTTTCTCTCTCACTCACTTGATGTCTGGGATATTGTACATATTTTGTGTGCGTAAAAGTCTGTATAATGCCTGGTTCAGATTACACGATTTTAGCCAGATTTTGGCACTGATCCGTTTGACGTGGGGATTCATAAACGACAACAGGCGTCGGGGCGCAAGATTAGATCGCATCATCTCGAATAGTGTGTCATAGTGGGCGACAACTTACTTATATACTTATACTAACTTATGCTTCACAACATCACGACAAAAAGACTAGCATGTTAATTTTTTTTTAAACGTCGTCACACGGCGGCTCCGTGCACATGTATGAGGTTGACCAATAGGAGCACAGAAGCTTTTCCATACACAACTTTCAAAAATGGCAAAACGAAGAGAGATGATGGTGCTAACTTTAAAACTAAAAGTAAAAATATATATGAAAACAATATTTTACCTCAAGTTCTCTTGGGAGGTTTGACAGCCCATACTGTCCTCTTCGAGCAATCCAGAAACGTGTCCATTGTCGGGTTTTCTTTCTTTTTTACTTTTTTCTGAACACAGGACAGCCAGTACAACACTCACCGCTTCATCCATTGTTTGTTTACGTTTGTTTCGCCTTCTCAATGACATCAGCGCGCTGTTAAAGACGGCATGCGATGACTGATCAGGAAGCAATGTGTAGTCTGACGTGTCGAGATTTTAGGAGTCAAAATCACGTAATCTGACACAGTGACTATAGTAACAGACAAAAAAAAAATTGTGTAATCTGAACCAGGCATAAGTGTCATATTGACCCTAAGTCTACTCTCTGGTTTCCTGTGTAGGTGTGGCTGCCGTCCCTCCCTAATGCCAGTTTCTCCAGGCTATGCACTTCTTAACCATAATGAGCCTATGAACTCTCTGCGCATCTCTGTTGGAGGGCTCCCGATGCTGGCTTCCATGACCAACACCACAGACCCCCGCTTCCGCATCAAATGGAGAGCCATTGTGGTGGTTGCATCAGCGCTAACCCTCGTCCTCCTCATCTACATGCAGCTTTTGCCCTTTCATCCCCATCCTAGATATGGCTCAAAGTTAAACCATCATGAGGTTAGAGCAGAGGACCGCTACAATGACACATACCCCCTCAGTCCACCAGAGCGCACGGCCCAGGGCACACGCTACCGGATAGGGGTCATTGCCGACCTGGACACAAACTCGCTCAGTGACAAAAAGCTGACCTGGTTTAGCTACATGCTAAAGGGTCACCTCCTGGTGTCGGAGAGTGGAGATACAGTGTCTGTCGAATGGGATCAGGAAAGGGTGGTCTTGGAAAGCCACCTGGCAGAGAAGGGTCGGGGCATGGAGCTCTCCGAATTAGTGGTGTTTAATGGCAAACTATACAGCGTGGATGATCGTACGGGCGTAGTATATAACATTGAAGGACTTAAGGCGGTGCCCTGGGTTATACTTCCAGATGGGGATGGCTATGTTTCAAAAGGTTAGTGCTTCTATAGTACCTTTTTTTTCAACCAAAATGGTGCTGTCACTGGGACCTCTCAGATCCATCCAGAGTGTCCACGGACTTAAGAGCATTGAGAATGAATGCTTTTAATCTGCCTCCGAACAAACAAGCATTGCTGTCTTTGTTTGACTCAAATTTTGAGGAAATAAATTAAAGTGCCTCTATTATGCTATTTTAAAGGTTCCAATTTTTATTTTGGAGTCTCCTACAATAGGTTTACATGCATTCAAGGTCTGATTGGTCAAATGACCGAGACTGATGTGATTGGTCTGCTCTGCTCTGATTGGTCAGGTGACTCAATGATTGGTGTACTCTGCTCTGGTTGGGCAGATGGTGTACTCTGCTCTGATTGGTCAGATGATTCAATGATTGGTGTACTCTGCTCTGATTGGTCAGATGACACAACGATTGGTGTACTCTGCTCTGATTGGTCAGATGACTCAATGATTGGTTTACTCTGCTCTGATTGGTCAGATGGCTCAATAATTTGGTCTACTCTGTTCTAATTGGTTAAACAGTCCAGTCTATTGTAATTGGTCAACCATTTACAGCACATGTCAACAACCAAACAGCCATTACCATATCTCAATTTCAGATCTTCCACAGCAATCGCACACACAGTGATACGAACAGTAACAAAGTTCCTTTTCATTTGGAAGTGCATCAAAGTGGGTTTACTTTCTCAGTGCAGAAAACAGCATCTTCTTGACATGTCAACAGCATAAACCAAACTCTTCCAGCCTTAGCTACAACTACAGTGTTAAAGGGTAGGTCAAAGTAGGCCTTGTCTGCAGCCAGTCAGTGAAGAATATAATCACCGATGACTCCTTTCAGGCAGTTCAGAATCAGTACTGTCTTTTGAATGAGACATCAACTTATTTTACTGTGCACTTTGACCTTTGAAACTTTGCAGACCTTTGACATACACAAATAACTAAATTACACACACCGCATGAAAGGTACATTCCAAAAAAGCACAATCGGGGCATTTAAT
Organism: Hybognathus amarus; assembly: GCA_030378365.1. Lineage (NCBI taxonomy): Eukaryota > Metazoa > Chordata > Actinopteri > Cypriniformes > Leuciscidae > Hybognathus > Hybognathus amarus. The sequence goes on along the minus strand of JAQIUQ010004996.1, from coordinate 55,302 downwards.
TTACCACCCTTAAATTTACCACCCTTTTTGTGTAATGGTCAGAAACTACTGAAATACACTCACCTAAAGGATTATTAGGAACACCATACTAATACTGTGTTTGACCCCCTTTTGCCTTCAGAACTGCTTTAATTCTATATGGCATTGATTCAACAAGGTGCTGAAAGCATTCTTTAGAAATTTTGGCCCATGTTGATAGGATAGCATCTTGCAGTTGATGGAGATTTGTGGGATGCACATCCAGGGCACGAAGCTCCCGTTCCACCACATCCCAAAGATGCTCTATTGGGTTGAGATCTGGTGACCAATTTGAAATGATTCAAGCTTTGTGATATGGTGCATTATCCTACTGGAAGTAGCCATAAGAGGATGGGTACATGGTGGCCATAAAGGGATGGACATGGTCAGAAACAATGCTCAGGTAGGCCGTGGCATTTACAGTAAACAATGTCCAATTGGCACTAAGGGGCCTAAAGTGTGCCAAGAAAACATCCCCCACACCATTACACCACCACCACCCTGCACAGTGGTAACAAGGCATGATGGATCCATGTTCTCATTCTGTTTACTACAAATTCTGACTCTACCATCTGAATGTCTCAACAGAAACCGAGACTCATCAGACCAGGCAACATTTTTCCAGTCTTCAACTGTCCAATTGCAAATTCTAGCCTCTTTTTCCTATTTGTAGTGGAGATGAGTGGTACCCAGTGGGGTCTTCTGCTGTTGTAGCCCATCCGCCTCAAGGTTGTGCGTGTTGTGGCTTCACAAATGCTTTGCTGAATACCTCGGTTGTAACGAGTGGATATTTCAGTCAAAGTTGCACTTCTATCAGCTTGAATCAGTCGCCCATTCTCCTCTGACCTCTAGCATCAACAAGGCATTTTCCCCCACAGGACTGACGCATACTTGATGTTTTTCCCTTTTCACACCATTCTTTGTAAACCCTAGAAATGGTTGTGTGTGAAAATCCCAGTAACTGAGATTGTGAAATACTCAGACCGGCCCGTCTGACACCAACAACCATGCCACGCTCAATTTCTTAAATCACATTTCTTCCCATTCTGACATTCTGTTTGGAGTTCAGGAGATTGTCTTGACCAGGATCACACGCCTAAATGCATTGAAGCAACTGCCATGTGATTGGTTGATTAGATAACTGCATTAATGAGAAATTGAACAGGTGTTCCTAATAATAATTTAGGCGAGTGTATATGTAAAATAATTAATCAAATTCAAAGCAATCAGTTTACATGAAATCTTATTTCAGTTGTGGTTTCTTCTTTGGCATTCTCTTACACAGGGTTTAAGGCAGAGTGGCTTGCAGTGAAGGACGAGCATCTATATGTGGGGGGTTTGGGGAAGGAGTGGACCACCACCGATGGAGAAGTGCTGAATGACAATCCCGAGTGGGTGAAAGTGGTGGGAATCCACGGAGATGTACAGCACCACAACTGGGTTCCTGAAGTACAACTCTCTCCGCAGAGCTGCTGGCATCAGTCCGCCTGGTGAGCGGTAGACATTCACTCACATCCAGTGTGTGTTTGTAGCGAGCAGTAAATATTGTTAGGCTTAGTATTTTAAAAGTGACATTGATCTCTCAAGAACTTCTGTGTTAAGAGCTCTTATAGTTTTAATCATCTGGTGCTTCTTGCGTGTCGGTCGGTAATGTTTTGTATTTTTAGGGCAATTTTTTATACTAAATTATATTTGCGCTGTATTTATAATTTATTCACTTTTTGAGCATAGACCTGAAAATTAAATTTCAGGTCATAATAAAAGACTACTTAGAGCACAGACTAAAGTTCGATCTGCATTCAAAGACGACACTTGGCAGATTATTGCGGAGGTGAAAAAAAGTTTTATAAAGTATAATTTTATGTATATTGTCATGAAAAATCCACAAAAATAAAATTTTTCAATTTATACATTAAATGTAATTTACCAAAACCTGAGACAAAAAGTGACTATTTTTTACAGGATTATTTAACCTGTTCAAATCATGTCCATAATTTTTTTTTGTGTGTATTCACATAGCAAGTGCCAAAACCTTTACCAAGTTTCGCACCATTCTGATATATAAAAAGAATTTCAGTCAAAAATGACCGAAGAGCACCAGAACCAAAACTTCATTTTCCGCATTCCGCTCAGTCTAGTGCAAATTTGATTGCACAAGCCATTTAAAGTTTGAAATTTTTAAAGTGATAAATTGTCCACTTTGACACAAAAATCGTGCTGTGCGGACATTACTGATGGCAAAAAATGACGTCTCGCAGACTATGGACAGGAAAGTGGCCAGTTTGGCTAAATATAATTTATTTAACAGCATTCCTTATTTAATAAATGTTTTACACTGGACTGCACACGTTATTGTTGAAAAATGAAAGTTAGAATATATTTGTATCGAACATCAGGCTTTAGTGTATCTGAAAGATCAAAGGAAGATGTGAACCCTTCAACAAAATAGGCTTCATTTTCTTAATGGAACATTTGAAAAATGAATAATTTAGGGGAAAATATGGCTTGTATAACAGGCTTGAGAGATTCACTAGTACTCAGTATCTTAGATTAAATGCTTCATTCCAGTCCCTGCTCATTTTCTCTCTGTGGTCATCTCAGGGTACCTCATACACGAGTCTGCAGCCTGGAGCGACACATTGCAGCGCTGGTTCTTCTTGCCGCGCGTGCTAGCAGCGAGCGTTACGACGAAACGGCAGATGAGCGCCGCGGCACCAACCTAATGCTCAGCTGCTCCCCAGACTTCCAGGACATTAAAGCAAGAAACGTTGGGCCCCTGAACCCTACACACGGCTTTTCGTCCTTCAAGTTTGTCCCCAACACATACGACCAGATTATTGTTGCCCTGAAGTCTGAGGAGGATGCTGGGAAAATTGCCTCTTACATTGTGGCATTCACCCTGGACGGCCGAATCTTGCTTCCTGAAACTAAGATTGGAGATGTGAAGTATGAAGGACTCGAATTCATTTAGCGTGAAAGGGATTATCTGGAAGTAAATACGTGCCAAGTACTGGTAAATTTGTCTAGATGATGGACATCTAGATTGGTTTCAATAGTTCAATGACGTACCGAATAATGCCAACTAACTATTGGCAGACATTGCTTAAAATGTGGTTGTGGTTATAGAGGAGACTGAAGAAATTAGGACATGTTGACTCTTTAATTGTTTTGAGAGACTTATCTGAGCCTTCATCAAGAGTTTTTTATTTCTATGGGTTTTTTTTTCACTACCATTTTCAGAAACGACCTATAGTGGTTTCACGCCAGTACTGTACTTGCAGTGTAATGAATGTAACCGAATGAAGTGAAGTCATAAACTATAGTGTATACATAAAACAGTTTACTCTACACACATTATTGTGGTAGCCATGTGATATTGTGAATGGTTTTTTTTTAATGGTGCACTGTTTTTTTTTTTTTTATCAATGTGTTAATAATTTCAGCTACTTTATAAAACAAACTGATCCGTCACAAATTATGAATGTTATTTTTCATTAATACGCCACAGCTATTTATTTGTTGTTGCTGTTTTTTTTTCTTCCTGAAAACAACAGATTGAAAGTTTTTAAGAAATCTATTAGTGCACCTGGATTTTGTTTAATGTCAAAATGCTGTCCCAGTCAACATTTCCATGTGGGTTTTTGATGGGCTGTCACTTGGGCCCTGCATTGGCAAGTAACTTTTAAACTTCATGTCAACTAACTGTCATTAGAGTATCAGTAGACTGTCAGCTTAATATCTGCTAACACTTTATTTTGTTGGTCCTCCAACAGACATTCAACTGACTATAAGTAACTTGGCGACTACAAGTAAATTTATTCTCCTAACCCAAAGCCTAACACCTAACCAGTAACCTAACAGCCTACTGACATTCTACTATAATATACTAATACTTTAATGAGTTAGTTAACACGTAGTTGAAAAGTTACTTATAATTAGTAGAACGTCACTGACTATCAAAATAAAGTGTAACCGTATAATGTTTCTCAAACGCTCATTAACGTAATTTTCGATTAAAAATTCAACATGTAATGTTGATTTCTAACATTCCAAGAACATAACAATGTCCAGTTTCCTGAATTTTACTAAGTTAATGTGCTAATTAAGTTATTGAGTGATGATTGAGCATTATTGAAGACACCTGATGATAACAAGCAGAATCACTGAAGAAGAAAACTCAAATTTCAGTCACCATTATGGTGATCAGTGTTAAGTTAAACAAGTAAAGGTCAACTACCCAACTAAACCTAACACTTATCTCCATATTGGTGAGTGACTAACATTTGAGTTTTCTCCTTCAGTGATTCTGCTTGTTATCATCAGATGTCTTTAATAATGCTCAATCATCACTCAATCAATAACTTAATTATCTCATTAACTTTAACACTCTTCAGTGTTTATTTAACACTAAAATTTTAACACTTTAACACTCTTCGAGTCTTTAACACTCTTGAGCTTTTTACTGTGTAGTAACATTCAGGAAACTGGACATTTTTATGTTCTTGGAATGTTAGAAATCAACATTACTATCATGTTGAATTTTTTAATCGAAAATTACGATTTAATGAACGTTTGAGGAACATTATACCTTTTAAAACACGTTCCTCTAACGTCAAGAAAACTGAACATTTTTCACGTTCCCAGAACCAACACTGAATATTTAGAGAACGTTCTTATAACTAAATTCTGTAAGCTGGGAAGAGGGGTCCATTTAGATGTTCATTAAATTGGCTTACTTGGGTCGCAAATGGGTGCTAATAATGGGGCCGAGCTGGGCAACACACAAAACCCTTTTGGGGGACTCATGGGTGATCACATTGACTGGACCTACAAATGGCTCTCATTATGGTTTATAATGGGATCACAGTGGGTAAAAATTGTGCCCCATTTATTTTATAAATACATTTTTAAAGATTCTAGTTGGAAAACTGTCAAAGAACAGTACAAATATAAAATCGAGTTAAATATAGCTAAAACGGAAAAATAAAAATAGCTTCATGCAGCACACCTTTTCAAACTATTGAACATTGGAGCAAAACCCCAGTGAACATTGAATTACCTCACCATCAGTTAATTTAGCAGAGGCTTCTTTTAACCTTGGTTGGTAGTTTTGCGTTATGTAAAATTACTCATTGACTAATTAATCAGTGATCAATTTCCATAAATGAACATTTTATGGAAAGACTTTAACATACTCTGTTTGATGAGTTTTAGGGCACTCAACACAAATGCTCATAATTATAGTGGTGGGCTGCTCATTAGAGTGGTGCATTATGCGACAATTCAATGCTTTAGTGTCACAATTGTAATGCTATTGAAGAAATATTTGTATTTCAAAGTCTTTTCAAACGCAAATATGGATGAATGTGCTTGTTTGTGGTTAATTTGCAATTAGTGAATGGTTATCCTTTCCCTTTTTGTATCCACAGAAAGATGGCCAACTTAGTGCTGCACCAATGAGTGTAGGCTACTTTGAGAGTTTTACATTAGCAGTTTGTTTTGATAATCCATTGCATGCTTCATTAAAAGCCTTTGGGCCTGGCTGAGAGTGATTAAGAGAGGCTACAGATTTGTCTGACCATGGTATTGAAAGATCTCTGGTAATTTATTCCAACCAAATTGCAACGTTGAAGTCCAATGTCTTGAAGTTACATTGACATTAAAGAAGAACGAAACTGACAAAGATAATGTTCGATACATATTTTTATTTTGGAAGTTCATTTTTATTACTAAAATAAGTCAAGAGTAAAAGTTAACAAACATTTCTAGAATGATTAACATGAATTATAAAAAAGAGACTTGATTGAATTCCATAGATTCAATTGAATCTATTAGATTCTAATTACCTGAAATGCCTGTAGGTCACTACAGTAGCCTAATGTAACTCGCAGTCAGATATACTCTGGACGCACAGCAAATCTAAAACTGTAGTCATCAGGACAGGGGTTAGGCAGGCCCATACTGCTGTTGTTTGGAATCACTGCCATGCTGTTTTTAAATTCTTGAACATGAAAGACATTGTTTTGCTTTTTACAGGTGAGAATCAACCTGTTGTTGAAGCGAATGGTGTTAGCATAACGGTTCTGATTACCACTTGCAAGGAACCTTGCAGACTGGAAAAGATGTACATGAAACACCAGAGTTAGAGCATTCCTGGGCATTACGAAAAACCTGGGCTTGCCACTGGACCATCTGATCTTTGTAAAGAGCACTAGGATGTGCAGGAGTGGAGAAGGTAGGAACTTGGATTCTGATCATGTTGCCATACCTGTCATATCCATAGTTGTTGTGTAGGGCTGGTAATTGATTGTTGGTGTTGTGTCATTGATTAATGTACTCCACTCTTTAGCAGTGTAGATTCTGGGCAGATAATCATTACTCATGTTAACCATTTTATTCCTGATCGTAGAGAAAGGGAGAGCATTGAACTGAAAACCTCTGAGCAGACCAGTTAGGTACAGTTTCTCATTATTCTGATGGAGAACACTTGAGGAAAATTGTATTTCATACAGTTTATCCACTGGGATCAGGACGAAGCGGATGTGATTCAGGAGGCTGGCCTGTTGTTCTGAGCTAATTTTATCACTTTTGTCTTGGATCCATCTCTCCAGAGCTTCAAGAAGTAAAGCTTCATCCTTCACAACCAGGTCTGAGCGCTGCAGCAGAGCGTCCATCATGTGAAAAGAGATGGTGCTCCACAGTGGAGAGTTTATGAGGAACTCACAGTTCCAGGAAAGATACTGAAGGACATTCTCCTGCAGAACAAGGTCACCTGTGCGGACGCCATACTCGTACATTGATACCTGTGTCCGGAAGGTGTTGTCTTCTGGAAGGAGTGAAGTGAAGATCCTGCCAACATCCTCCATAAGCGTCTTCACCCCGAAGATAAATGACAGCTGATGGAGACATTTAGCCGAAGTGGTGGAAACGTCAATCTGACGTGTGTACAAATACCTGAGAAAAACAGTTCAGACACTGTAAGCATCTATCACCCATAATATATTCAGTAAATATGCACACAGCAAAATCCCTAGTGTTAAATTGGTAACACTTTACAATAAGGTTCATTTATTAAACATTAGTTCATGCATTAACTAACATGAACTAACCATTTGTTACTGTATTTGCTATTCTTTGTTAACGTTAGTTAATACAAATCTAGCTGTTCACTGTTTGTTCATGTTAGTTCACAGTGCATTAACTAATGTTAACAAGATTTTAATAAAGTATTAGTAAATGTTGAAATTAATATTACCAAAGATTAACAAATGCTGAAGAAGTATTGTTTATTCTTTGTTAATGTTAACTAATGTAGTAACTAATGAACCTTATTGTAAAGTGTTACCGTTAAATTAATAGTGTTTATATGAGTCCACACTGAAGCCGTGTTAAAGTTAATGAGATAATTAAGTGATTAGTTGAGTGATGATTGAGCATTATTGAAGAAACCTGATGTTAACAAGCAGAATCACTGAAGGAGAAAAATCACAAAGTCACCATTATGATGATTAGTGTTTGATTTAGTTGGGCTCTTGAACCTTACATATTTAACTTTAGATTTTGTTGCCGTAACTGAGTCATTACAACCAGATGAACAAAGAGAAAAAGTGATCGAATAGTGTTGGTTGTTTTAGCATAATCATATTTTGACCTGAACTTCTGAGTTAGGTTTGCTGTATTGATTTAAAGGCGCACTGTCCTTGTACAGCTAAAAAGATAAGTTTTTGTATGAGAAATCCTTTTGATTACATTGAAAATGTACACAAGGAAATTGCTGCTATAATTAATGTAAACCTAACTCAGAAATTAGGCTCTAAATTAGTTCAGTGTTTCAGATCAAAAAATGATTATGTTGAAACACAACCAACACCATCAGATCACATTTTCTCTTTGTTTATCTGGCAGTTACAGCAGCCAAACAAAATTAAAAAAAATACTCAAATTAAAAATGTAAGGTTCAAGAGCCAAACTAAAGCAAACCATTACAGTGACCTAAAGTGTGCTTTTCTCCTTAAAGGGTTAGTTCGCCCATTTAAGACATTAAGTTGTATGCAATCCTTACCAGCACTATAGTGTATACACACTGACCCACTCTGTTGTCACCCCCCTGGTCAGAGTTCTGACCGCTGGAAGTTTTTGAATGAAGTAATCCCGGCTACTTTCCGGGGCCACAAAACTGTGTATTTTTACGTGAAAAAATGATTTGCGTTTCAAAGCTTGATTAATTTAACACACAAAAAACACGCTGGTCAAAATTCATACCTCAGTTTTAATGCGGCACTATTTTCCTTCCGTTTCTATCAATCCGCGCTGCCGCAACGTCAACAGTGCGCACGTGATGATTAGCTGTTGATAGCGCGACTAGCTGACAACATGTCTGACTACGAAACTTCAGATGATGAAACTCATTTTAGCACAATGTCAGACGGATCAGATGATGAAAGTAATTTTAACTCAACGACAAAGGGATACCTTTATGAAACGGAGTATACCGATGCCGAACTTCAGCAGATGGAGAAAGAACGGGAAGAGAGAGAGTGAGAGGACAGAAATGAAGTTGTCCAAGTTGATGCTGGGCCCACAGCTGTAGCAAGAGCCAGGATAAACGACAAATGGTGGTGCACTTGTTCAAATCGTCAAGTTATGCCATCAGAGGTTGAAAGCTATTGATGCCACGAATGGGAACTCGTCATGCCACAGATGCAAAACCTATCGATTGACGAAGAGTCTGCATTACATCCAATGACGTTTCCCTGCAATGCTAAATGCAGGTGTCCTAGATCAAGACGTTCTTCTACATACCTAAAATAAATTGGAAAAAGTGACCCAAACCAGCTGGACTTGACGGTCAGATGACGGCAGAGTAAGTGTGATCGCTCATGTTGCTTTGTAGTTATTTATTTATTAATTTAACGTTGTCTTGACTAGTTGGCTATATAATAGTCTATCTGACTGCATTATTATTATTATACTGAGTGGACAATAATACAATTAGATATTACATCAGCTTGTTTACCGTACAGTTTAGACATGGGATCATAAAGTTAGTAAAGAGCTTACCCGTGGTACTGGTACAGCAAAACTCTTTAAAATCATTTTTTTTCCCTTTTCCTCCTTGGTTGGAGATGTAATCGTCTTCGCTGAAGTGAGCACTACACACACGAAAATCCTTTATTCGAGATAATTTAGCTCCCGCAGAGTAGCCGATGGCAACCAGCCATAGCTGTCTATAGTCATATTAGAAACAGGAAAACGAATCTGAACGGTGATCCCGGCACATCCTTGTTGTCACAGCCTGGGAATTTACAAGTTCGCACCATTGTTAATTTAATACTTTTTACCTTGTTGTCGATCGATTGTGTAAACACTATGGAACAGCTGATCGTCACGTGCGCACTGATGACATTGACAGCAGCGCGGATTGATAGAAACGGAAGGAAAATAGTGCCGCATTAAAACTGAGGTATGAATTTTGACCGGCGTGTTTTGTGTGTTAAATTAATCAAGCTTTGAAACGCAAATCATTTTTTCACATAAAAACGCACAGTTTTGTGGCCCCGAAAAGTAGCCGGGATTACTTCATTCAAAAACTTCCAGCGGTCAGAACTTTGACCAGGGGTGACAACAGAGTGGGTCAAGTGTGTATACACTATAGTGCTGGTAAGGATTGCATACAACTTCTGTCTTAAATGGCGAACTAACCCTTTAAGTGAATTCTGCTTGTTAACATCAGGTCTCTTCAACAATGCTCAATCATCACTCAATTAATCGAGACTGCAGTATCAGTGAAGCAGAATCAGACCAAGAAAGCCGCGATGAATCGAGTCAAGCAGAACCTCACCACACACGGCTCTTAATAAAGGTTTCTGAATGATAATTTGCTACATTTTTTAACTTTATACACGTTTATTTTACACAATACCATCTGACTGGCAATCGATAGCAACTGACTGGCTAGTAATGTTAAACACAGAGTTGGCAAGTTTACGTTCTTGATCAGATCGAAAATAAAGTCATAAAGCATATATACATGAAAAATCCATAATGGTCCATAATGTTTGTACGCGTTTGTCGTAGACACAAAATACCTTAACTATTAGCTCACAAAGCCTACAAAGCCAGCGCTGGTATTTGAAAAAAAAATAAAAACACAAGGCTACGTCGGGAATTATACATGCAAATACATTTAAAATGATTAAGTCTTAGCCTACTTACAGGTTGTGTCCCAACAACTGCTGACTCTGGTTTTAAAGTTGGAACTGCTTCATGTTTTAGAAACAGTTTCTTGTTGAATCTGACATTGAATTCGTGGAGATTCTGGAAGTTGTCTCTCGTAAAATGCGCAGCACAGAAAGCTAGCTTACGATCGACACTTTTAGGAATATAATCAAACATAAATTGTATCCATTGTTTTCGAAGTATAGCGTCCGTGGGAAGCTCAAACAAGAAGACCTGACAGCTGGATAAACACAGCTCACTCGACGTGCTGCAGAAATATGCGCATGCCCTTTCCTGCATATTCCGGAGGGAGGGGTTGATGCAAATGTGTGTGTTAGTGACGTACCATACCCCAGCTGTAGTCCCAATCGAGTCGTTTTTGTAGGCAATTATACTTCCTGATTTTTAAAAGACGATATCTCTGCTTACACTAAACTTTCAGCGCTGCAAGTTTGCAGATACTGTTCATGCACCAACAGCAACATTACACACTATTTAAATTGAAAAAGTGAAATCGCAGTAAACCCGCCCTTTAAAGTGTTAAAATTTGAGTGTTAAATAAACACTGAAGAGTGTTAAAGTTAATGTGCTATTTAAGTTATTGATTGAGTGATGATTGAGCATTAATGAAGACACCTGATGATAACAAGCAGAATCACTGAAGAAGAAAACTCAAATTTTAGTCACCATTATGGGATCCGTGTTTGGTTTAGTTGGGCAGCTGACCTTTACGTTGCTGTATAACTTTAGATTTTGTTAGGTTGCTGTACATGAGTTATGACCGCCAGATGAGCAAAGAGAAAAAGTGATCTGATGGTGTTGGTTTTGTTATAACGTAATCGTTATTTTCACAATCATATGACCTGAATCACTGATCTGTGATTTATGATTTCTTTAAAGTTGTTCTGATCAAAAGTAATTGAAAATTGATTTTTTTGGATGCACAGATATGAATAATTACCCTGTGATTCTCAACAATGGTGACAATAATAAAGCATGTTGCAGTGCATTCTGGGTGTCACTAATCAAAACTCATTCATAGCTCCCATCATACATTGCGGTATGAATAAATTATGATCTAAATTGTCTTACGAATCTCCTTTTCCTAATCTGAATATTATTTTTGTCACTATTGTGGAGATTCATACACTTAATCTATATGTCTATGTGTGCCTGAAAGAAATATATATATTTTTCTTATCAGAACAACTTTTAAGAAATCATTTAGATTATATTTAACTACCTGGAACTTATATGGTTAAATCACTTTGATTCCGTAATGACCAATATATTAGGTATTAGGTATATCTAATATATATTAGAATAGGACTAATCAACACCATCAGATAACTTTTTTTTCTTTGTTCATCTGGCTGTCATAATTCATGTATGGCAGCCAAATAAAACCTACAGTTAAACATGTAAAGGTCAACTGCCCAACTAAACCAAACACTGATCTCCATAATGGTGACTAAAATTTTGGTTTTCTTCTTCAGTGATTCTGCTTGTCATCATCAGGTGTCTTCATTAATGCTCAATCATCACTTAATCAGTAACTTAAATAGAACATTAACTTTAACACTCTTTAGTGTTTATCTAACACTCAAATTTGAACACTTTAACACTCTTGAATCTTTAACACTCTTGAGTTTTTGCTGTGTGGTAACATTCAGGAAACTGGACATTTTTATGTTCTTGGAATGTTAGAAATCAACATTACTATCATGTTGAATTTTTATTTGAAAATTATGTTTAAGGAATGTTTGAGGAACATTATACCTTTTAAAACACGTTCTTCTAACATCAAGAAAACTGGACATTTTTCACGTTCCCAGAACCAACACTGAATATTTAGAGAACGTTCTTATAACAAAATTCTGTTAGCTGGGTCACCAACTTCCACACTGCTTCAGTATTATTTATTATAACATAAACTCATATAAACACTGAGTAGTGGTCATTTAACATTGGGGATTTTGCTGTGCTCAACATTCTCGATGAATTGAGACACTTTGAGCTACGAATTAAAGTGATCTTAAGAAAATGTACCTGAGAAAGCGGAGACATGAGGGTGGCACGCCTGGCTGACATCCAGTGTGAGGTTCCTGGACTCATTTGTTATGTTTAGTTCTGGATAAATCATGAGGATCAAACGGTGCACACAAAACGCCAATTCTGCCTCTTCACTAAGGTCTTGTACATTAATGCTGAAATCACAACCATCTCCACTGTCAAACAGAAGACCAAGATCATCAGACAAACCCAGACTGTTATCCACAGAGAACTGATGATTGCTGGTTATGTTTTTACCTGCAAGAAAATATAATAAAAGAGATTGAAACAATAGAAATACAAATGGACAACTACAAATAAATCTAGTAGTTGAAATTATTACCACTATCGCAGGTCACTCCTGCATCTTCTTTATGTGTGCAGTCACTAACACCCCAGCCTTTGAAGCTGCACTCAGACAATGAACTTTCTGAACCTTTACAGTTCATGTCATCCAGCCAGACTGGACCAGAACCTGGAAAAATCAATAGAATTGTGGTTTAAAAAAATAGACAATTATTGTTATGATAATGTGCAACAATAAAATGGACTGAGGATCACATACCTTCCCCATATTGTCCTCCAGACGAAACTGATAAGGCTCCAGGGAAACCCATCTGCCGACACACCACTTGTGCTTCGGCCATGTCCCATCCGCTCGTCACAAACTGTTCCCCACTGTCCATCATGATAGATCTCCACACGACCAGATGAAGGAAGTTTCCCCGCCAATCTCACTCTTCCCTCCTGTGTTGTCTGCTTTGGTCTGTAACCTTCATCCAGCACCAAAAGATTAAAAGGTTAAACCTACAAAAATCTATATGAATAAGCAAGCAATATACAACTACGAAAGAAAGGTTTACTAACCAAACGGCGTCCAACGTTGTGCTGAAACATGAAGAAACAGCAGAGGCAACATAAGATACATGTTTCTTCTCATGCTGGAAATATTGCAAACAGCCGAGAACAGGAACACAATTCTCATCTAAATGAGAAACAAAACATCTTGCCTTTCCTTTAAATAAGGACCAAATCAGGTCAAATATTATGAAACTTGTATCAGATGCTGTGTAATCACTTTTAAGGGCTACCGTAAGTTTCATTTCATGAAAAGGACACATTTAAGTTTCATTTCTGCAAAACATGAGTTTAAACAAGAAATGTCTGTCAGCATATTCTGGCCATGCAGTGCGAGTGAGACCAGTCCAACTAAATTCCGAATACAGAAAGGAAGTAAGAAGTTTATTTTAATTTATTAGCTGCTTGTTGTCCCAATTACAGCCGAGGAGTCAGTTCCCAGCCGTCAGCACTTATGATCAGGGACACCCCCAGCTCTTTGTTGCCAAGCTAATTCTGTTAGAAAGACTGTTCACTGTAGCTTTAGCAAAGGTGGTTAAGCACTGCTTGATTGTAATTTGAAACTTGATCAACAAGTAAACTTAGGGTACTCTGAGAAACATGACAGAGTTCAAGGTGGCCTACAAACCACCATTGCTGTGTAGATAACTTAAAAATTGTAGTCAGTTTCTGATTCCAGAGTACATGACAAAAGTTGTAGTTAAGTTCAAGGTAACCTTATTGTTCTTGTTATTGCTTTATTTAATTTGGGCCAGGCTGAGAGTGGATCTTGATCAGATTTGTCTGACCATTGTATTGGAAGATCTCTGGTAATTTATTCCAACCAAATTGCAACGTTGAAGTCCAATGTCTTGAAGTTACATTGACATTAAAGAAGAACGAAACTGACAAAGATAATGTTCGTTACATATTTTTATTTTGGAAGTTCATTTTTATTACTAAAAATAAGTCAAGTGTAAAAGTTACAAACATTTCTCGAATGATTAACATGAATTATAAAGAGACTTGATTGAATCTAGTTTAATTGAATCTATTAAATTCTAATTACCTGAAATGCCTGTAGGTCACTACAGTAGCCTAATGTAACTCCAGTCAGATATACTCTGGACGCACAGCAAATCTAAAACTGTAGTCATCAGGACAGGGGTTAGGCAGGCCCATACTGCTGTTGTTTGGAATCACTGCCATGCTGTTTTTAAATTCTTGAACATGAAAGACATTGTTTTGCTTTTTACAGGTGAGAATCAACCTGTTGTTGAAGCGAATGGTGTTAGCATAACGGTTCTGATTACCACTTGCAAGGAACCTTGCGACTGGAAAAGATGTACATGAAACACCAGAGTTAGAGCATTCCCGGGCATTACGAAAAACCTGGGCTTGCCACTGGACCGTCTGATCTTTGTAAAGAGCACTAGGATGTGCACGAGTGGAGAAGGTAGGAACTTGGTTTCTGATCATGTTGCCATACCTGTCATATCCATAGTTGTTGGAGGGCTGGTAATTGATTTTTGGTGTTGTGTCATTGATTAATGTACTCCACTCTTTAGCAGTGTAGATTCTGGGCAGATAATCAATACTCATATTAACCATTTTATTCCTGATCGTAGAGAAAGGGAGAGCATTGAACTGAAAACCTCTGAGCAGACCAGTTAGGTACAGTTTGTCATTATTCTGATGGAGAACACTTGAGGAAAATTGTATTTCATACAGTTTATCCACTGGGATCAGGAGGAAGCGGATGTGATTCAGGAGGCTGGCCTGTTGTTCTGAGCTAATTTTATCACTTTTGTCTTGGATCCATCTCTCCAGAGCTTCAAGAAGTAAAGCTTCATCCTTCACAACCAGGTCTGAGCGCTGCAGCAGAGCGTCCATCATGTGAAAAGAGATGGTGCTCCACAGCGGAGAGTTTATGAGGAACTCACAGTTCCAGGAAAGATACTGAAGGACATTCTCCTGCAGAACAAGGTCACCTGTGCGGACGCCATACTCGTACATTGATACCTGTGTCCGGAAGGTGTTGTCTTCTGGAAGGAGTGAAGTGAAGATCCTGCCAACATCCTCCATAAGCGTCTTCACTCCGAAGATAAATGACAGCTGATGGAGACATTGAGCCGAAGTGGTGGAAACGTCAATCTGACGTGTGTACAAATACCTGAGAAAAACAGTTCAGACACTGTAAGCATCTATCAACCATAATATTTTCAGTAGATTTATGATATACACACAGCAAAATCACTAGTGTTAAATAAACACTGCTCAGTTCACACTCAACAGTTACTGAGTAACACTGAAGCCCGTGTTAAAGTTAATGAGATAATTAAGTGATTAGTTGAGTGATGATTGAGCATTATTGAAGAAACCTGATGATAACAAGCAGAATCACTGAAGGATGAAAATCGCGAAGTCGCCAATATGATGATCAGTGTGTTTGATTTAGTTGGGCTCTTGAACCTTACATATTTAACTTTAGATTTTGTTTGGCTGCTGTAACGGAGTTATAATAACCAGATGAACAAAGAGAAAAGGTGATCGGATGGTGTTGGTTCTAACATAATCATATTTTGACCTGAACTTCTGAGTTAGGTTTGCTGTATTGATTAAAACAGCACAGTCCTTGTACAGCTAAAAAGTAAAAAAAAACTGAAAAGTTTTTGTATCAGAACCACTTTTAAGAAATCCTTTTGATTACATTGAAAATGCAAGATAAATAAAATGCTGTACACAAGGATAGTGCTGTTATAATTAATGTAAACCTAACTCAGAAATTAGGCTCTAAATTATATCAGTGTTTCAGATCAATAATGATTGTTAACACAAGCAACACCATCAGATCACATTTTCTCTTTGTGTATCTGACTGTTACAGCAGCCAAACAAAATAAATAAAAATACTCAAACTAAAAAAAATTTAAGGTTCAAGAGCCGAACTAAGGCTATGTTTACACGGAAACGATTCTGAAGAGAAAACGCAAAAGTGACGTTGCGTCATCATTTTTTATTCTGCATTTAGACGAGCGTTTTGGGTGGGAAATTCGCATGCAAATGGTGATGCAAATGTCTGAGAAATTCAATGTAGTATGCACTCCAGGTGGCTAGGAGTGCATACTACAGCAACACCAAGTCCACGCGCCTGCGTACAACCTTCACTGTCAAGCAGACTTTTGGGTTTTTACCCTTTACACGGGAACGCGGTGGTGGAGCGTTTTTAAGATTTCCACTCTGGAGGGTGGTTTCACTTTTTTTGCGTTTTTAAGCCTCAAAACGCCGTCGCCGTGTAAACGAAGGCACATCCAATAAAATATTTTTACGTTTTCACCCGCGAGTGTTCTCGTGTAAACAGGGCCTAAAGCAAACCATAAAAGTGACCTAAAAGTGTGCTTCTCCTTCAGTGATTCTGATTATTAACATCAGGTGTCTTCAATAATAATCAATCATCACTCAATTAATCACTTAACTATCTCACCAACTTCCACACTGCTTCAGTGTTACTTTTTATAACACAAATTCATATAAACACTGAGTAGTGTTAATTTAACATTGGGGATTTTGCTGTGCACTATTCAAAGCAACATTTTCCAGAATTGAGACACTTTGAGCTACGAATTAAAGTGATCTTAAGAAATGTACCTGAGAAAGCAGAGACATGAGGGTGGCACGTCTGGCTGACATCCAGTGTGAGGTTTTTGGACTCATTTGTTATGTTTAGTTCTGGATAAATCATGAGGATAAAACGATGCACACAAAACGGCAACTCCGCCTCTTCACTGAGGTCTTGTACATTAATGATGAAATCACAACCATCTCCACTTTTAAACAGAAGACCAAGATCATCAGACAAACCCAGACTGTTATCCACAGAGAACTGACGATTGCTGGTTATGTTTTTACCTGCTAGAAAATATAATAAAAGAGATTGAAACAATAGAAATACAAATGGACAACTACAAATAAATCTAGTAGTTGAAATTATTACCAGTATCGCAGATCACTCCTGCATCTTCTTTATGTGTGCAGTCACTAACACCCCAGCCTTTGAAGCTGCACTCAGACAATGAACTTTCTGAACCTTTACAGTTCATGTCATCCAGCCAGACTGGACCAGAGCCTGGAAAAATCAATAGAATTGTGGTTTAAAAAAAATAGACAATTATTGTTATGATAATGTGTAACAATAAAATGGACTGAGGATCACATACCTTCCCCATATTGTCCTCCAGACGAAACTGATAAGGCTCCAGGGAAACCCATCTGCCGACACACCACTTGTGCTTCGGCCATGTCCCATCCGTCGTCACAAACTGTTCCCCACTGTCCATCATGATAGATCTCCACACGACCAGATGAAGGAAGTTTCCCCACCAATCTCACTCTTCCCTCCTGTGTTGTCTGCTTTGGTCTGTAACCTTCATCCAGCAACAGAAGATTAAAAAGTTAATATATTTTACAAAAAAACTGCTCAGAAAGTCAATCAAATGTGTTGTTCAACCTCAGCTAACTGTGCATTTGTTGTAACAGGACAGACATATGTCTGACATATTGGTTTTAAAATTCCAATTGACCAATAAATTCTGTAGATTAGATTTAACGTAAAAAATACATTGCAATGTACACATTTATATAACAATGAAAGAAAAGTTTACTAACCAAACGGCGTCCAATGTTGTGCTGAAACATGAAGAAACAGCAGAGGCAACAGAAGATACATGTTTCTTCTCATGCTGGAAATATTGCAAACAGCCGAGAACAGGAACACAATTCTCATCTGAATGAGAACAAAACATCTTGCCTTTCCTTTAAATAAGGACCAAATCAGGTCAAATATTATGAAACTTGTAACAGATGCCGTGTAATCACTTTCAAGGGCTACCATAAGTTTCATTTTATGAAAAGGACACATTTAAGTTTCCTTACTGCAAAACATGAGTTTAAACAAGAAATGTCTGTCAGCATATTCTGGCCATGCAGAGCAAGTGAGACCAGTCCAACTGAAATTCACACAATACAGAAAGGAAGTTAGAACTAAGTTATTTTAATTCTAAGTTATTAAATCAAACCACGCAATAGTAGATTACGTAGAAGACTGAAATTGTGTTCTCTCCTATACTCCAATGTGCCATATTAAAATTTAAAAAATTTTAACACCTACTAAAAATACGGCTAGACATAGGACACAACTAAACAAGTGCAGATAGATATACAACAGATAGGCAGATCCACATTGCATACACAGCAAAATCCCCAGTGTTAAATTAACACTTAAAAGTGTGAATTATATAAACTCTGAGCAGAGAGTTTAATGAACACTAAAGTAGTGTTAAAGTTAATGAGACGATTAAGTGATTAATTGAGTGATGATTGAGCATTATTGAAGACACCTGATGTTAACAAGCAGAATCACTGAAGGAGAAAACCAGATTTATTATCACCATTATGGTGATTAGTGTTTGCTTTAGTTGGCCCATACTTGCCCCTATATTAAATATCTTTATTTTGTTTGGCTGCAGTACATGAGTTATAACAGCCAGATGAACAAATATAAAAGGTGATCTGATGGTGATTGTTGTGTTTTAAAATAATCATTCTTATCACAATCATTTGACCTGAATCACTGAACTCATATAGAGCCTAAGTTCTGAATTAGGTTTACTTTATTAATTATAGCAACAGTGACCTTGTACTGGATAATATTACAATGTATTCAAAATAATTTCTTAAAAGTTTCTCTTATACATCTTTTTAAGACATACAGACATCATTAATTAGCCTTTGAATCTCAACAATGGTGACAATTATAAATCATGTTGGATTGCATTCTGGATGCCACCAATCAAAACTCATTCATGGCTCCCATCATGCATTGCTGCATGAATAAATAATGAGCTTATGATCAGAGGTGATCTGTTTGTCACCATTGCTGAGATTTATACCATAGACAGTATAAGAACAGAGTCATCTCATTGGAGCGCAATTGAGACTTAAAGTGAAGCCCGTTTTTGGCGATTTTTTAGCACTTCCATTCCTGAAGCGCAGACTCAAACCGACTCAAACAGAGCTTGACGACGTAGATGTGACGTGAACAACCCGTCTGTCTTCTAGTGCTGTGGCATGAGAAATCTGAATCATTCCCTAACAAAACATGCAGAGGCGGAGATTGTGAGTAGGAGCTGTCCATGAGCTAGGAGCAGGAGAAACTTTTGCTAGGTATTCTGATTAATTATTTTGTCATTTTGCCTCCACGTTTCTCCGATTGTCCGCAACCTTCTCCTCCTGTCTATACGGTATTCTCTCTACTGTGCGACAGAGAGTCGCTTGGTCATGATGCAATCGTTAGCCTACTTTTACAAAAAACTGCTTCTACGAGGCCATAACATAAGCTACAAGGTAATGGAGCATTTTATACATTGTCGTGTTTCTTTAGAAATAAATAAAGGACAAATGGGGTCTTCAAACGCTTCAGATGTAAAGTTATTCGCTGTCAAAATGACGCCAAAATGAATGGGAGTCAATGGAAATGCTAACGCAAGTGAAGTTCTGCTACAAGATAGAAGCTCCCGTGAGGCTTAACTTACGGTCGATGGATTACCCCCTTGATTTATACGCTGACTTCTTGATGTCTGTGTGTGCCTACATAAAATATTTTGGGGATTTTTTTTTTATTTGATCGTTTGGATATCATTGAAAATGCTAAAAATGGTATGCTCTGAAATTACTGTTCTGCTCAAATCCATAAGGTAAATTTAACTCAGAATGTATGCTCTTAATGAATTCAGCGATTCAGGTCAATTAATGATTATGTTAATATGTTAAAAGAGTGCCATCTACCAGATGGTGTCGGTAGACCATAAAAAGGTCATCAGTGATATCCACCCTCAGGAACTTGATGCTTTTTACTGATTCCACAGCGCTGGCATTGAGGGTGTGTGTGGCCTATGAATTTTCCTGAAGTCCACCCTTATTTCCTTTGTTTTATTAACATTTAAATGTAAATTGTTAGTGTCACACCAGTCGATGAGTTGGTATACCTCTACACATCTCTGTATGCTGAGTCGTCGTTGTTGCTGATGAGACCTGCACCACTGTTGTGTCATCTGCAAACTTGATGATGTGGTTTGAGTTGTATTTGGCACAACAATCATGGGTCATCAGTGTAAACAGTAGTGGACTCAACACACATCCTTGAGGGACCACAGTGTTCATGATGGTGGTCTGCGAAGAGTTGTTGCCAACTCTTAGTGTCTTTGGTCTGTTGGTGTAGAAAGTCTAGTAGCCAGTTGCATAGTGGGGTACTGATGAGTTTGTTCACCAAGTGTTGTGGGATAACTGTATTGAAGACAGAGCTAAAGTCAATAAACAGCATCCGCACACAGCTGTTTTTGTTCTCCAGATGAGCCAGGCTGAGATGAAGTGCTGTTGTTATGGCATCATCAGTGGAGCGCTTGGGACGGGTATGCAAACTGGAAAGGGTCAAATGTGGCAGGCTGGATGTTATGTGAGCCTTGACCAGCCTTTTAAGGCATTTCACCATAATAGACAACGCATTCTCATCCTTTAGCGTCATATAGAATGCTATATGACAAAACGGCGCTATACTACACACATGGCACCCGTTATTGTTAATATAACACGTGCTGTGATTGGTAGGTTTAGGTGTGGGGTAGGGTAGGGTAGTCTCATATTTACGCTAAAGGATTTATGACGACTTGGGTTCGTGTGTAATTAACGATAAAGGGTGCCATGTGTGTAGTATAGCGCCGTTTTGTCATATAGCGTTCTATGTGACGCTGAAAGGATGAGAATCATTTGAGTAGGATAAACTTGTGGCACATTGAAAATACAAAGAGAAAGAACACATTTTCCATTCTTTTTTATCAACAGCTTGAAGTGCACACATCATACCCCAGACTCGTGATGAAACTGCAGGGGGTTCATGAGTTTTAATGAAAAGCTAATATAAAGAAATTATATAAAAAAATAAAACATACTACAAAAGAAAAAAAAGCTAATTTGTTTAATTGCTAGATAATGGTTAGAAAAACTTGAAAAAATTAAACTTTTGCGTTTCCACAAACCTGTAGGATGTATACTGTACTATAAGATGTAGACTTATAAAAATTAACATTTAAAAGATAAAAAAGAGGTAATAGGTGTAGTATTTGTGGGTGTCGCATCTATTTATAGATGTACTAGAGCATATTAGGATATTAGAGCATAAGGCTTTTTGGTCAGTGGTACAGAGACTTCATGGAAGATCACATTAAAGTGAGTTTGTCATAAAAGTATCCAAACGACTGTCTGTTTTGTGCACATCTACATAGTGTCAGAAGTGAGAGTGCTGAGAAATCATGGCTCAAAGTGTCCGGCGCATAGAACCGCTCATGTTTGATGACGACATTCATTAACAACTGGCTCAATTTTGCTGGTTCAGATGCACTATAAATATGAGTCATTTCCAACTGCATTCTCATCCTTTGTCATCATATAGAACGCTATATTACAAAACGGCGCAATACTGCACATGGCATCCGTTATCGTTAATATAACACGCGCTGTGATGGTTAGGTTTAGGTGTGGGGTAGGGTAGGGTAGTCTCATATTACGCTGAAAGGATTTATTGGATTTATTGCGCCTTGGGTTCGCGTGTTATATTAACGATAAAGGGTGCCATGTGCAGTAGTATAGCGCCGTTTTGTCATATAGCGTTCTATGTGACGCTAAAGGATGAGAACGGGCTCTCATTTCACTTTTAAGAGGGTGAGAACAAAGAGGATCCTGATGTGTTAATAAAAAAAATTCGATGTGATATGCCTGCCAGAACTGAACGTGCATAATGGACAGACATGTTTTCAATATTACAGATGCAAAAACCTGATGAAGGAATCCAGTCTTGCATGGCCACGTTAAGACTGTTGGCAAAAAAAGGGACTATGGAGAGCTAACTGATGAACTATGTCACATTGGAACATGCACTTCACTTTTCAAGCCTTTACTTTTCTACAATGGAAGAGAGTGAAGGTTGTTGATCTTTTTTTTACAGTCTGTGTTCTGAACAAAGAAATATTACAGTCACAAAAGACTTATGTTCAGCAACTATTTATTTTGCACTGACATAATGAGTTGTACTTACCGGCCCCACAAACACTCAGCAGAATAGGTAAGCACCAGTGTTGGGTGTAGTTAACTACAATTAGCGTAGCTAATTTAACAAGTTAAATTAGTAGTAGTTAACTACAATTAGCGTAGCTACTCACTTAACTACATTTTTCAGTAGTTTGGCAGTAGCTCAGTTGCTTTTTAAACTGTGTAGCTTTTCCAGTAGCTAACTACTTTTTGCAGCAAGTAGTGGTGTAGCGCGAGCAAAAGCTACATTGCCGAGCCTGCGCGAATCAGCACCATAGATCAGCACGATGCAAGGATATTCTTCTTGTTAGATTACAAACTCATTTTTTGCCATTACCGCCACCTGTTGTTTAATCACGCATCTTGCGGCTAACGGTTCACTGACGTAGAGAAGTGGGTTGACACACCCATATTATGATTATATAGCAAGACGGGATGGCAGATTTGGAGGATGGAGAAACAACTAACGATAATTAGCCACGGCCTTATTTGTCCAAGTTCAATCAGTATTTTTGAGAAAATGTTCTACATGCAATTTACGTTGGATGTATATTTCGTTCTTGCAATGTTCTAGGCTTTTTGTTGCAATTTTTGCACTTTTGCAAATATTAGATATTTGAGAGTTGGGTGTAATAAAACAATACTCTTTGAAATCGTAATTGCCTTGTTTTAAACACTAAATATTTTACTTAAAATATTCCTCAGAAACGTATTCAGTTATTTATAATATACGTTGTTCAAAAAAGCAAAAGTAGTTTCAATGTAGCTAGCTACTTTTTGATAGTAACTTGTAGTGTAGCTAACTACTTTTCTAAATGGGTAACTTGACTGTAGTTAAACTACTTTATCTTACAAGTAGCTTGTCAAACTACAGTTTCAGAGTAGCTTCCCCAACACTGGTAAGCACTGCAGAATCGGTAAGTACAACAACTCATTATCTCAGTGCGAAATAAATAGTTATGGAAATTAAAAAATGGAAAGTTATGGAAATTAAAGTTAAAGCTCCAATCTCCTTCCGAAAATCCCGGAAAAGTCTGTTGGTGCCTCATTGACTTTTTTTTTTGCGGTTGTCACTCCTGAAACTTTACAGTGCACATGACATGACCTTAGTGTTTTTGCACCTAAAATCTGGAACTCTCTCCCCGGTCACTCGCAACTTAAAACATTTGTTTTGTGATTGTTATCTTGTTCTGTTTTTGTAGGCTACTTGATTCGATGTTCTACACAATTGTGTTCTGCACAATTCTAATTTTATAACACGCAAATCCTGACTTTATATCTTGCAATTCTGAGAAATAAAGTCAAAATTGCAAGAGATGTAAACTTGCAATTGTGAGATAAAAATTTGCAATTATCTTTTAAAATCTTCTATTCTGTGGCGTAAACAAGCTTTGTTGTGTGATACCTCTATGTAATGTCCCTTTTTCTGTCTTTGTATTATCTTTGCTCTACACTGTAACAAATTACTGTAAATTTTTTCATTTTTTACAGTGTATAGTCTCGTGTTTCATTTAAACTATAGTCTGTTGTTATTGTATATTCTTTTGCTGTTCTGATTTATTTTTTGTATACATTGTAAAGCAGGGTTTCTCAACTCCAGTCCTTGAACCTACTGCTCTGCATATTGTGCATGTCTCCCTTTATTAAACACACCTGATTCAGATCCTCAGCTCGTTAGGATAGCCCCTTTGTCTATCCTAACGAGCTGAGGATCTGAACCAGGTGTGTTAAATAAGGGAGACATGCACAATATGCAGTGCAGTGGGTCGCGAGGACTGGAGTTGAGAAACCCTGTTGTAAAGGGTCCTTTAGCTATGGAAAAACTCTATATAAATGAAATATTATTATTGTATTATCAATACGAGTATAAACTGTGTATCTGACCAGTAAACTTTGAAGAAGAGGATGTGAAGCATACCACTGTCGCACACCTCTGGAGCAACTAGGGGTTAAGTGTCTTGCTCAGGGACACATTGGTGTCTCACAATGGATTCAAACCCGGGTCTCTCACACTAAAGGTATGTGTCTTATCCACTGCGCCATCACCACCCCATATCATCCAGGAATATCCACCCCATATCATCACCACCCCATATAATTCTTTCAATGTTAGACTTAGCAGATATTAAGCAGACAGTCTACTAACACTATAATGAGAGTTATAGATTGAGATGTTGCAACATTACCTGTATAGTCAGCAGAATGTGTAAATGAGTATGTTAGATGGGGGTTCCTAATGTGACCACCAAGTGTTAGCAATTTTTCTAACACAAACCTTAGCCCAAGATGTGCTGACAGACAGTTTTTGTTTGAATGCATATGGTGCAATAATGAAACTTACCAAATTGAGCATTTTCATGAAATGAAACTTATGGTGGCCTTTAAATGTGATTACACAGCGTTTTAGTTGCGTTTAGTGATAGTTGGCCTGATCCGGTCATTATTTAAAGGTAAAGCATGATGTTTTGTAACTCATTGCACTGAGAATTGTGTTCTGGTCTCTGCTGTTTGCAATATTTCCAGCAATTGAGGAATCTGCATTTTTTTTTTTGACCTTGCATTTTAATTTCACAAAAATTGAACCTTTCTTTAAAGTAAAAGGTTTATAAGTGGGGTCATTTTCTGTCCCTGATTTAATTTCACATTGCTTCAGTCGTTGAATCACGAGTATAGTTTACAGGGGTGTAAAGAAACGAATTAACACATACTTCACGTTACTGTAATTAAGTAGTTTTTTCCAGAAATTGTACTTTTTTGAGTAAGTTTAAAATTGTGTAATTTTACTTTTACTTGAGTACATTTTAAGTGATGTATCGGTACTTTTTCTCCGCTATTTTCCTTCTGTTTGTGGTCGTTACACGTTACATGCTTGTTCTCATTTTTATTTTTATCCATCAACGTGATTGGATCGAGTAATCGGTCTCGTGACTGTCATCAAATCAAATTAAGCATAGATGACTTTAACCGCCTATTCCTGCTGTTACTCGTGACTGCTGTGGAAGTGCATTCTTCATGCATCAATTCAATCCAGATATCAGCGTCTTCCTCTAATATGCTAAGGTACATTTCACATTTCTGCTTAATATGATATTTATATAGACTGGCCTGTCTACAGGGCCTAACATTTGGTCTGAGGTTGGGGGTATTGCGTGACGAGTTCATAATGCGGTGAATTCCCGCTCCCATTTACTTCACAATCGTCACATTATAGAGAGACGCGCGTCACGATCTGTGCACTGATCTCGCGCTTGCCATGCCGCCAGTTCAGAATCAGTGCACAATTAGCACAGCTCGTTAATAAACGTTTTTTGATTGATCCATTATACGATCTGTCTTCATTTGGCAATTGCACTTGAACATGTTGAACTTTAGTTTTTTTTGTATGTGGATGCTGCTGATAAAACAGCTTCGCCTCAAAGACAAAGAGACAAAGTGTGTTTGTTTGTTTCTTTTGTAAAAGTTTCCTGGATATAACTTTCCTATTTAATGCACAATTTTCCTTACAAATTATATCAGCATTACAATGTGAGTAAATGTAGCCGTGTAAAATGTAAGGGATGATGCCACCCTTCTAGAACAATGTGCATTTACGTTTAAATTGTAACATATTCAATAGCATGGAATTAAAGTGTGTAATTAGTGTTAGCTCACTATCTTAGCCTTTTTCAGTGCATTAGTTGAGGTAATCTGATAATATTAGTGATTCTCATTTATCAAAACACTGTACCGTTTTGGAGAGAAATTGGGTATTTTTTAATCTCTCTATTTAACCCATCTCTTGGTGTGTGATGCCGTTTCTAAAGGTTTCTAATTCTTTGCGCAGTTATGAATATTGATATTTTATGTGCAACAATAGCATGCGCAGGCCCATTGGCTTTTTGCCTTATTTTAAATGCTTTTCCCCCATAATAATATGATTTAAATGGTGATGAGTGTACTGATTTCATGCATTTTAAAAAGATGGATGATAGATATTCTTCAATCTTTCTACAAAGAACAAACAAAATATCATGTGAATTACAGTATGTGCAATTTTTTTATATAAATTGTTGTGCACAGTGTTCATTATAAGGGGTAGAATCCGCACCTCAGTACTCACTACTCACTACTCATGAGAACTTTTAAATAAGCTACTTTTTTACTCTTACTCAAGTAGTTTTTTTAGGACAAGTACATTTTACTCTACTCACACTACAATTTTTGGAATGTAATGGTACTTTTACTTGAGTATGTTTTTTTAGTACTCTTTCCACCACTGATAGTTTATGCCATCTAGAAACTCATTTTGATCAGGGGAATATGCGTTTGAACCCTCTGAGGACCAAGGTGTTTTTGGGGTCCTTGAGATGGTCCTTTTTTCAGCTGTTTATAAACATATTATTGGCACAGGTGAAATTACACTATATTTAGCAGAAACAGAGCTACCATAATATATGAGCAACATGTACATGTTTGTATTTTTGAGAGAATATTGTTTATGCGTGGTTATTGTAAAAACTAAAAATTAAAGTTTCTGAAATAAGGCCACAAAACACATACTAAATATGCGTCCACAAGACTTTTGACTCAGGGGTTTAACGATACACAAAACTTGACGGTTCGGTTTTCCCACGGTTTTGACGTCTCGGTTCGATTCGGTTCTGTTTTGAAAGCTAAAATTGCTTTTTTTTCTTCCCTTTTTTTACCAGTGGTTTAATGAAAAAAAGGGTACTGTCTTTAAATTAATTCAATTACAATTTAACATTTCACAAGGATTAAAAAAAAATCTGCTAATGCTGTAAACTATATAGGGAGCCGCACATTGCTATAACATTAAAGGTTGTAGACTTTTAACCTAAATTCATATGCTATTTATTTTTTAGATATAATAATCAACACACAACACATTGTATGAAAACATGTAAACTGAACATAAGGCAGTTTTTGTATTAACTTGTGTTTTTACTCTTATTTGTTGTTGAAATATATTTACACAGTTGTCATTTTCATGAAAGATATTTTAAACATACATTAAATAATCAAGATATCATAAACAGGTTAAGCAAAATATAATATACATAGTACATTTATTTAGTGCAATGAGTTCATTTATAGGAAGTTATGGACACTGAATCACTTGCCTGTTGAGGTAAATATAATGCCAGTGACAAGCTAAAGCTTTGCTGTTTATCTGACGTCTTCCGCAGCTGAAACACTGATTGAGCGATTACACGAATTATGATGCCTTTCAGTAAGTATACTGTATCTTTCAACATACCTTCAGGTGTCTTTTCTGTAACTGAGGAAGAGATGATCGCGTTTACTCGCGTGCGCGCTGCCGCTTGAAATGAGGAGCCTATCATTCATTCAAACCTTTATTTAACCAGGATAAGAACTCCTTGAGATTACAAATCTCTTTTACAAGAGTGTCCTGGCAAGTGGCAGCATTGCACGTACAAATAGTTACAGAAACACTTACAGGTAAATACATAGACACACTATCACTCATCATATTCAAACAACTAGGCCTATGTAATCATAAAAAATCTCGGTCATAAATCAACTTGATTTAAGGACAATGACAAACAGACTGACTTTCTGCAAGATCCTTTAAAAGGCCTTTAAAAGAATAAAATGAAATCAACTCCTTCAACTGTATCTGATTTTGTATCTGATTCCATGCTGATGGTGCTGCAAAACTAAAAGCCTTTTTTCCAAGAACAGTGCGGGCTTTAGGGACTGCCAATAAAAACAAATTCTGTGAGCGCAGGTAATATGTCCCTGCAGACCTTGGGATAATGTAAGTTTTCAGATAAGGAGGAAGGAGTCCTATTATTGCCTTATAAATGAAAATATGCCAATGCATCCAGCGCCGAAAAGAGAGGGACAACCATCCTACCCGAGAATACAGTAAACAGTGATGAGTGCGAGATTTTAAGTTTGTGATGAATCTCAAGGCTCCATGAAACACAGTGTCCAAAGCATGAAGACATTGAGAGGTTGAATTCATGTATAAAATATCTCCATAGTCCAAGACAGATAAAAATGTTGCATTTACTAGTTGTTTTTTTGCTTCAAAAGATAAACAGGCCTTAATTCTAAAGAAGAAACCTAACTTCAATTTCAATTTTTTAACCAAATCTTGGACATGCAATGTAAAAGACAGTGATTTATCAATAGTGATACCCAAATATCTGTAATGTGACACTTCTTCGATTTTTATACCAGAAAGTGTACAAATATTTGGGACGTAGTTTTTAGTTGATTTTCCAAGAGTAAAGGTCATCACTTTAGTTTTTTTAGAGTTTAAAACCAGTTTTAAGGTATCCAAATTGTATTGCAAAATGTTAAAAGCAGATTGTAAATTTGTGATTGCTTGATCTAATGTGGACCCAGAACAATAAAGAACAGTATCATCAGCATAGAAATGATAGTTTGTATTTTTGATATTATTGCAGAGGTTATTTGTATAAATAATAAAAAGAAGAGGCCCAAGGATTGAACCTTGAGGCACCCCTTTTAAAATATTTAAGGAAGCAGAAGTAAGGCCATCTACCTGCACACATTGTGTTCTCCCCGATAAGTAACTCTCGAACCATCCCACTGCTTGTTTTGATAGTCCAATAGAGATGAGTCTTTGAAAAAGTATTTTATGGTCTACTGTGTCAAAAGCTTTTGACAAGTCAATAAACAGTGCTGCACAGTGCTGCTTATTGTCCAAGATATTAACCACGTCATTGACAACTTTTGAAACAGCTGTTATTGTACTGTGTTGTTTCCTAAAACCAGATTGAAATTCATTGAGAATATTATTATTAGTTAAATAATCTTTTAGTTGCATACTGATGAGTGATTCCATTAATTTAGCTAATACTGATAATTTAGAAATAGGCCTATAATTATTTAAGTTTGCAGAATCACCACCTTTGTGAAGGGGGAGCACATTGGCAGATTTCCAAATGGCTGGTAGTTGATTCGTAGCCAAAGAAAGGTTAATTAAATATGCAACTGGGTTGGCTATTAAATCCGCAGCTATTTTTAGAAAGTAAGGCTCCAATTTGTCTGGGCCTGGTGATTTTTTCGGATCTAGATCTTTCAAGGCCTTCCTTACTTCTGATACAGCTATCGTCTTGAAATAAAATGGTTGTGCCGACAATAACTGATCAACAGGACATGCAGTGGGAGAGTTGGACATTGGACCTTGTAGTGTTTCATAAAGGGAGCTAGCAGCAATAAAATGATTATTGAAACTCTTGAGAATTTCATTTTTGTCAATGATTTTTTTGTCATCAACAACAATACAAGATGGTACTTCTGAATCTGTTTTTGCTTCTGTTAATAATTTAATTGTTTTCCAGAACTTAAGAGGGTTATTTAAATTCTTTGATGTTTCAGAAAGGAAAAAAGCGGATTTAGCATTACGAATTTTTACAGTACATAAATTACGTAAACGTCGAAATTTCAGCCAATCAGATTCAAGCTTTGACTTTCTAGCCTGAGCCCAGGCTTGGTTTCGCTCCAAAAGAAGGTCAGACAATTCATTACTGAACCAAACATTATTTCGCCCTTTCACTCTATGTCTTTTAAGTGGGGCATGCTTGTTTACCAGGCCTATAAAACCATCATAAAAAAATGTCCAAGCATGCTCGACATCATCAATAAGGCTAGTTCTTCCCCAATCAAAATCATACAGATCATGTAGAAAACCTTGCAATGAGAACTGCTTCATTGCCCTCTTAAAAATTATGCGCGGCCTTGCTTTAGGAATTTTTGTGTTCCTTACCGATGCTATAAGACAATGATCGCTTATATCATTTGCAAAAACAGAGGCACAAGAGTATTTGTGAGGGGCATTTGTAAGAATAATATCAATTATGGAAGATTTTTCTGGATGTTTTTGATTTGGTCTAGTGGGGCTATTCACAATCTGAAAAAAATTAAAAGAATCACAAAATGATTTAAAATGATCAGACACTGGCAAAAGCCAGTTCCAGTTAAGATCCCCTAAAAAAACAATTTCATTATAATTTAAACTTATTAATAATTCCCTCAATGATGTAAGAGTGCCACCATCAGCTGAAGGGGGTCTATAACAACCAACAACTGTGATGTGAAGACACTTAGAGACTTCTAAATCAAGGGCCAACAGTTCAAATTGTCTGCTTATTGATTTTGAGAGAATCACCTTCACAATGAATGACTTTTTCACATATATTGCAACACCTCCACCCTTTTTTAGTCGGTCTGTTCTGAATAAGTTGTACCCATCTATAGTCACATCCTTATCAGAAATAGAATTGTTAAGCCATGTTTCACTTAAAACAAACACATCAGCATTGGTTGAAAGTGCCCAGATACGAACCATATCTATTTTGCCAACCAGACTACAAACATTCAAATGACAAAATCCCAGGCCCTTTCTGCATTTAAAACTTTCAGGAGTGTCATATGATATATTTTTCTCTGGGCCTGGATTTGGGTGAATATTCCCAGACATTAATAGCAGCAATATAAGCAAAGTTCTTTGTTTAGGCAGTTTAAAATGATGGTGGTTGTGATTATGAATCACTGTCAAGCTTAAAAGGGCTGCTCCTTGAGACCCCAGATGGTTTTGCAGAGCCATAAGACAGCTTAGACGTTGCACTTCTAATGTATCAGAAGTGAAGAGCAAAGGCTGAGGTTGAATGACCATAGCCAGCTGACGGCTTGTTTCGCTCCTCCCCGGAGAAAACAACCCGGACATGAGAGCAACACGTTTCCATGGCAACGATGGGAGATTCCAATAGAGGCACACAGCGCTATCAAGTACAGCCCAGCAAGAAACAACCGCGGCTTTAACTCCATTTTAGTTCAAGGATTTTGATCAATATCCATTTAAAAACTCAGGATCCTCTTTTTTCAAGTAGAGTAACTCAGTTTCGCCTCCTCCGCAGCGTCCTCCCGTGACGCAGTGCCGTGAAACAGGAAGCGAATCCAAACAAAAAATAATCACCTCAAAGAAACAGTGCGTTCAAAAGTTACATTTAATCCAGAGAAGATATGCAACAATGCCTCCTCCAGGATGGCACCATCCCCGGATCGACTCGAGTCCACAAACGAAATCAGATCTCCACTCCTCCACCGTGAAGCCACCCGTCCCACAGCAGCACCAAGACAGATGGAAGCCCACACAAAAGTTGCTCCGCTCCGCACCAACGCACACAAAGCGAGTAAAAAAGTAAATCCAGGTATGCACACAGCTTAGGCACAGGCATTCGTAACAATGTTCTCCAAAAGCACAGCACGCTCACATTGATTGAGCTGGTCGTGCCTGTAGCTGGTAGTCGGAAGGCATCCGCAATCTTGATCAAAAAATCAGTCCAGTAAACCCCAAAAATATCATCGCAGGGTATTCATTATGCATTAAAAATCTAGTGTTTTAAGTTTATAAAAGTAATGCCAATGTTAATAACTCACTCATTCAATACAGTGTCTTTGAGCGACAAACAGACGTGCTGCCACTTGCGACAAACAGACTACACACTGCTCCTGAATGTCATGGAGACTTGAGGGTTGACTTTTTTTATAGTTACTAGTAAGCCCACAGCGGTCTGTCACGCCACATCAAAGAGCGCCAAAACGCCATTTATTGTTTGAATTTCGTGATCAAATAGACAGAATTGGAAAGATTACACCTTGCCTGTTAACAGAAAGTAACAAAACACAGAGCTTGTTATTTGGTGTTAATGGTGGTTAGGCTACAAAACTGAATTCGTTGTGTATTTTATACATAAGACATGAGGTCCATTGAGCCGGGCTGGGCGGGGCGTGTTCAGTAGCGCAATGACAGTATTGCGATTCGAATCGTGAGTTCAGTATTGCGGTTTTTCGGTTCAGTTCGAAAATTGTAATACCCCTACTTTTGACTAATGGATGTTGTGGCCTAGGTTTTTTTCTTCGTAATGATCTGAAAAGTCATCCCCCTAATCATTCACATAAAACTGTGAATTGGGTTATATGGTGAAAAAAAATTGTTTACCAAGGCAATATGCGAATGGGTGTGATCAGGCCAGCCCTCATCATGTATAATTAGGGATTCTCACCTGAGAGAGACAAAGACATGCATAATAATGAGCCTTTCATTCAGGTGCAATAAACGTTTGAAGCAGCTGACATGTCACCCCAGACCATCACTGACTATGGGTACTTGACACTGGACTTCAGGCATTTTGGCATTTCCTTCTCCCCAGTCTTCCTCCAGACTCTGGCACCTTGATTTCAGAATGACATGCAACCACTGAGCAACACGTAGCCCAGGTCAGGCGCTTCTGCTGCTGTTTCTGGTTCAAAAGGTGGCTTGACCTGGGGAATGCGGCACCTGTTCAGCCCATTCCTTGCACGACGCCTGTGCACGGTGGCTCTGGATGTTTGATTGACCGTTTCGGGATCAGAACACACAATCGCACATCTGTTAAGTTAAGAACTCATCTTGACCTTGTGGGTTTTTGTGAGAGGATTTTTTTACTGGAATAAACTTCACTAAATGGTAATTTTCCAGAGAGAGATATGTTGTATGTACACAGTGAGTGTGGCTGTAACGTTAGGCTAAACTGCAGTGATGTGATGAGCGGACAGATATACAGCACTGATATGATATTATGTTGGTATTTTTATATATGTATAGTGGTGTTTTTATAGGTCTGGTGAGACCAAAGAAAATTTTCCAGCCTTCCAAAGAAGAGAAATTTATATTTTTAATAAGAATCTCTAAAAACTGAGACATTGTGGCTTGATTTCTTTTATTATTAATTTGTCAAAATTACATTCTGCACAGTTACAAGCTTCACATATTAGAATAATAGCTACAATAATAATAATAATAATTAAAACAAATTTTTATTCGCTTGTTGTCAAGGTTGTTTCAGATCAACACCTGCATGTGATCACTAGGTGTCACTGTGGAGAAGGGTGTTGGATTGATTCGAAGCCTCAACACAATGTGGCACATTTGGTTCAACTGTTTCATTGCTTCATGAAGCCTCAATCTGCCCACCACTACATTTCAGTCCAGGCAAAGGTTCAAAACTCTAAAAGGGCAATCCAAAAACATAAACACAAATGAGAAACAGGCAAAAATCACAGCACATGAAGTGTGAGGACATTAAACAAGGACTCTGTGACAAACACTGAAACTGACAGGGTATATACACACAAATGCTAAACAAGGTGACGAGAAAAAGCTGAACACAATGAACACTCAGTGACAGACAGGATCATGGGAAATGTAGTAACTGAGTGTAGGAACACTGTGCGGGAAGAGGACCTCTAGTGGTTACCAGGAAACATAAACCAGATACTGTGACAATCGCAGATTAACTAACATCATTCAGGCATACAGGTTAACAAACCTGATTAAAACAAATTAAACAATATCCCCTTCTTTGCTGTATTATTATATGCATTATTATATTAGCTGCATATTTTCTGTAACTCTAACTACATGTGCTGTAAAAAATAGAAAAAATATTTCACATAAATCTTTAAAGGAGCTGTATGCAAGAAATGTATTTCAATTAATCATACATTTTCCCTGATATGCCACTAGACATTAAGAAATTATGTTCATGTTCAACAGTAGTCCAACCAGGATGTTGTCATTTAAAAAGTGAAGTTGCAGCCCTCAACTGATGTTGATGTTGACATGTTGTGTTTTGTTCTAATGCGTCACCCTCCACCGATCTACCAATACCACGGAGTCAGTAGTGTTGCGGCATTCGGGTTGCAAGCTCTCTCTAGTTACCACAGCTGCAGATACAAAAGTGTTAGAATTCGGATTTAAAAAAAGTCTAACGTTGTGAAACCAAAAAAAAAACTTGATATGAATCTGGAATACTTCAGTGACAAATCTGAAATAAATAATTAACAGAAAAAACTCACTGTGTAAGGTCTCATCACTTGCTATTGTAAGCTTCTTGTCAGCAGCCTACGTTCCTGCTCGATACTGCATATCTGCCAAACTTGAGAATAAGGTAGAAATGGGGGTGTCTTTCAGTTGTGTATTTTTTTCAGTTGTGTTAAATGTAGTGAAACATCTCACTTGTCAGTCAATCGATGAATTAATGCATACATTAATTAAATATATTTTATAATCTGACAACAATATGAAACATGAATAAATGAGTGAAAGAACAAATAAAAGTAACCACCACAATAAACAAATGCATATACAAGTCAACAACACATGAAACAAAGCTTTATTCAAACTACAAGCATGTATTTACAGGCGCTGAACACCACATCCTACTGCAGTCTCAATGCAGCGGTTCCCATTCTGCGGTTTTATTCTGATGAATTCACCAGAGGGGACTGTGCCTTCGTCCCAGAGCTTGTTGCTGCGCTGTGCTTCACAATCTGAGGCAATAGGGGCAGGTGGAGAGATAGAGGGTCTCGTAAGGGCAGATGGAGAGATGGAAGGACTCGTAAGGGCAGGTGTAGAGATGGAGGGTCTCATAACGGCAGATGGAGAGATGGAGGGACTCGTAAGGGCTGATGTAGAGATGGGAGGGACTCGTAAGGGCAGATGGAGAGATGGAGGGACTCGTAAGGGCAGGTGTAGAGATGGAGGGTCTCATAAGGGCAGATGGAGAGATGGAGGGACTCGTAAGGGCAGATGGAGAGATGGAAGGACTCGTAAGGCAGATGGAGTGATGGAGGGTCTCGTAAGGGCAGATGGAGAGATGGAGGGTCTCTTAAGGGCAGGTGGAGAGAAGATGTGTCTCATAAGGGCAGATGGAGAGATAGATGGACTCGTAAGGGCAGGTGGAGAGACTCATAAGGGCAGGTGGAGAGATGTAGGGACTCTTAAGGGCAGGTGAAGTGATGGAGGATCTCATGAGGGCAGATGGGGAGATGGAGGGAACTCGTAAGGGCAGGTGGAGTGATGGAGGGTCTCATGAGGGCAGATGGAGAGATGGAGGGACTCATAAGGGCAGATGTAGATGATGGAGGGACTTGTAAGGGCAGGTGGAGTGATGGAGGGTCTCTTAAGGGCAAGTGGAGAGATAGAGGGTCTCATACGGGCAGGTGGAGAGATAGAGGGACTCATAAGGGCAGATGTAGAGATGGAGGGACTCGTAAGGGCAGGTGGAGTGATGGAGAGGTCTCATGAGGGCAGATAGAGAGATGGAGGTTCTCATAAGGGCAGATGGAGAGATGGAGGGACTCATAAGGGCAGGTGGAGAGATGGAGGGTCTCATAAGGGCAGGTGGAGTGATGGAGGGTCTCATAAGGGCAGATGTAGAGATGGAGGGACTCATAAGGGCAGGTGGAGAGATGGGAGGGACTCGGTAGGGGCAGATGGGAGAGATTGAAGGACTCGTAAGGGCAGATGGAGGGATGGAAGGACTCGTAAGGGCAGATAGAGAGATGGAGGGACTTGGTAAGGGCAGATGGAGGGATGGAAGGACTCGATAAGGGCAGATGGAGAGATGGAGGGACTCATAAGGATAGGTGAAGAGATGGAGGGTCTCATAAGGGCAGGTGGAGAGATGGAGGGACTCGTAAGAGCAGATGGAGAGATTTGAGGACTCGTAAGGGCAGATGGAGGGATGGAAGGACTCGGAAGGGCAGATGGAGAGATGGAGGGACTCGTAAGGGCAGATGGAGGGATGGAAGGAACTGGTAAGGGCAGATGGAGAGATGGAGGGACTCATAAGGGCAGATGGAGGGATGGAAGGACTCGTAAGGGTAGATGAGGAGAGATGGAGGGTCTCATAAGGGCAGGTGAAGAGATTGAGGGTCTCATAAGGGCAGGTGGAGAGATGGAGGTTCTCATAAGGGCAGAGGGAGAGATGGAAGGACTAATAAGGGCAGATGGAGAGATGGAAGGACTTATAAGGGCAGATGGAGAGAGATGGAAGGTCTCATAAGGGCAGGTGAAGAGATAGAGGGTCTTGTAAGGGCAGATGGAGAGATGGAGGGACTCATAAGGGCAGGTGGAGAGATGGAGGGACTCATAAGGGCAGGTGGAGGGATAGAGGGTCTCATAAGGGCAGATGGAGAGATGGAGGGACTCATAAGGGCAGATGGAGAGATGGAGGGCCTCGTAAGGGCAGATGGAGAGATTGAAGGACTGTAAGGGCAGATGGAGGGATGGAAGGAGCTCGTAAGGGCGGATGGATAGATGGAGGTACTGGTAAGGGCAGGTGGAGAGATGGAGGGACTCATAAGGGCAGGTTAAGAGATGGAGGGTCTCATAAGGGCAGAGGGAGAGATGGAGGGTCTCATAAGGGCAGGTGGAGAGATGGAGGGTCTCATAATGGCAGAATGTTATCCATTTCTGTAGTATACTCACTCAAAGCCTTTGATGACAGCATTCATGAGCCTCTCTCCACCAGATAAACACACGTGTTCTTCTGTCCCTGTAACATACAGACAAGATTCCCATTACGAGCTTCAACACAGCATTTACATGCTGAGGTTGATGTGTTAACTCACTTTTTATCTAACTTAAATGTTCCTCAATATATCAACACTAATAAGGGACAAATTAAATATATATCATGTTTAGTTAATTTATAGATTTGTTTATTTGCCTTATTTACAGCACATTTGTCTAATGTAATCACTGTTGACAACAGTGAATTATCCTACATAATAGCACACATAACGTTGCTCTCATGTGTATTTTTCATGTTGGGATGTGCTCATCTGCAATACTTATTTAAAATGTCTATTTACATCAGGAAGGAAAATATTGTAGTTTTAGTGTAGTGTTTAAGATGTTTGGTTATGTTAATCCACTTTAGAAACGAAACATTATGTGTACTTACTGGAGCTCCCTGTTAATTAGCTATACATAATAAAACATGTGTTTACAGCAAAATCACAACTATACTATACTGTCTAACTCCTTTACACATTCAACAGTTAAAACATTTACTCTATAGTACTTTAACACATACTATATAAACACAAGGAACCGTGTTTACTCACATTTGAAAACCCCCACGTCGCTGATCTCCACGATGTTGATAATGACGTATCCTCTGCGTGGCCTCCTGGGATAGAGTAACCATCGAGACGAGCACTCAAAAATCTGGGTGGAAGCAGTAAGCCATCTGGGAACCTCTCGCCTGACTCTTTTATGAACACTGACGTTTCAAACGTACTGCTTTCACCTACTATGTAGTAGGAAAGTGGGCATATTCGAACACACTTTAGGTATGCGTACGTCTGAATGTCGCGATAATTAGTACGTCACCCAGGTGATTTTCACCTACTCTTTTGGATTCATAAATTTTTCGCTTGCCTACTCTTTTTCCCAAACTTAATAGTAGGGAAGTATGCAGTTTGGAACGCAGCATCTCTGTACAAATGAAAAATATGAGAGTCTGGTTGAACCAGGCTAGGATGATGCCCCCTTTAGAACAATGTGCATTTATCTTTGAATGTTAAATTAAATAGCATGGAACTGCAATGCAATTAGTGTTAACTCACTATCTCAACCTTTTAGGTGAAGCAGGGGCTGTAGCCAGTATTGGGCCAGGGTGGCACTGGCCCGCCTACATTACTCACTGGCCCACCCAGGCAAGTTTGATAAAAATACATTTTGGGTTATTTTTATTATTCAAATGTATTTAAGAAAATATATTAATATAACCCTGATTTATTGCTGACTGCTGTGTGTGTTTAATTAGTTTTGCAGAATAAAATGCAACTGTCGAATCAAGTCTCCCTCTGGAAAAAAGCCTCCCTCCAGAACATTATTGGTTGCTATGGTTGCTGGGGGTTCCGATAGGCAAACTCTCGGCAGAACCATAATAATGGCTAAACAACTTTCTTTAATGTGCTATTTGGACAAAGTGAGGGTTGGGGAAGAAGACACGCCACTGCCTTCATCTACCGAGTCCACACATCTTAGTTCTTCAGGCTCATTAACCCACAAGAAGGCTATCAGGTGCTGGCAGCGGACGCTTCTCTCTCCCAGTCAACATGACATGGGTTTACCCACCAATCTAACTGCGATATTATCTTAGCTTACTTTATTTTCAGGTGAACTGACTTTGCACTGCCAACTAGCCTGAATATAGACAAGTAATTGTCTACACTGGTTTGTCCAGCCTTTATTGAGCTTTGTTGGTAGAACATGATGATTTACCAAATATAAAGGTGTAACTGTTTTTGCAGTTTGTCTATTAATTTTTCTACTCTTAAGGTTTAATTACTATTGAAGTAATTTTTTTCTATGAAAAACTATAGGCCCACTCACATTTTCACTGGCCCACCCAAAATAAAATTTCTGCCTACGCTACTGAGGTGAAGTAAACTGTTTCTCAAGAAATGGGAATCACTAATATTATCAAAAAGAAAAGTTATGAAAATTTATCTCTAGAAAAGAGATTAAGGAATACAAAAATTAAACTTGGTCGTTTAAGTGGCATGAATCATTTTGTTGGAAATGTTTAACAGATGATTTGCATAACATGTTCAAGCAGACTGATAAAAGAAGCAGCACTGAGAAAGAGAACCATTTTATTGACTAAAAACAAGATCAGAAAGTGGCATCTTAAGATATTGACTAGATCTGTTTGAGACTTTAGAGCATATGCACACCGTCATCTTCCCATCAAGCTCAGCTGGGAGAGGGCTGGGCTCTTTAGCTGGGATATGGCTGGACTCTGTCAACTTCCCATCAACTTCAGTGGGGACAGGGCTGGACTTGGTCAACTTCCCATCAACTTCAGTGGGGACATAGCTTGACTCTGGCAACTTCCCTCAGCCTCCACTGGGACAGGGCTGGACTCGGTCAACTTCCCATCAACTTCAGTGGGGACATAGCGGGAATCTGGCAACTTCCCATCAGCCTCAGCTGGGATAAGGCTGGACTCTTGCAACTTCCCATCAGCCTCAGGTGGGACAGGGCTGGACTCTTTAGCTGGAATAGGGCTGGACTCTGGCAACTTCCCACCAGCTTCAGCTGGGACAGGGCTGGACTTTTTAGCTGGGATAGGGCTGGACTCGGTCAACTTCCCATCAACTTCAGTGGGGACATAGCTCCAGCTCCAGCAACTTCCCATCAGCCTCCGCTGGGACAGGGCTGGACTCTGGCAACTTCCCATTAGCCTCAGCTGGGACAGGGCTGGACTCTGGCAACTTCCCATTAGCCTCAGCTGGGACAGTGCTTGACTCAGGCAACTTCCCATCAACCTCAGCTGGGACAGGGCTGGACTCCGTTAACTTCCCTTCAATTTCAGTGGGGACATAGCTTGACTCTGGCAACTTCCCATCAGCCTCAGCTGGGACAGGGCTGGACTCAGGCAACTTCCCATCAGCCTCAGCTGGGACAGGGCTGGACTCAGGCAACTTCCCATCAGCCTCAGCTGGGACAGGGCTGGACTCAGGCAACTTCCCATCAGCCTCAGCTGGGACAGGGCTGGACTCCGGCAACTTCCCATCAGCCTCAGCTGGGACAGGGCTGGACTCCGGCAACTTCCCATTAGCCTCAGCTGGGACAGGGCTGGATTCTGGCAACTTCCCATTAGCCTCAGCTGGGACAGTGCTTGACTCAGGCAACTTCCCATCAACCTCAGCTGGGACAGGGCTGGACTCAGGCAACTTCCAATCAGCCTCAGCTGGGACAGGGCTGGACTCAGGCAACTTCCAATCAGCCTCAGCTGGGACAGGGCTGGACTCAGGCAACTTCCCATCAGCCTCAGCTGGGACAGGGCTGGACTCAGGCAACTTCCCATCAGCCTCAGCTGGGACAGGGCTGGATTCTGGCAACTTCACCATTAGCCTCAGCTGGGACAGTGCTTGACTCAGGCAACTTCCCATCAACCTCAGCTGGGACAGGGCTGGACTCGGTCAACTTCCCATCAACCTCAGCTGGGACAGGGCTGGACTCGGTCAACTTCCAATCAACCTCAGGCTGGAACAGGGCTGGACTCGTTAACTTCCCTTCAACTTCAGTGGGGACAAAGCTTGACTCTGGCAACTTCCCATCAACCTCAGTTGGGACAGGGCTGGACTCAGGCAACTTCCCATCAGCCTCAGTTGGGACAGGGCTGGACTCAGGCAACTTCCCATCAGCCTCAGCTGGGACAGGGCTGGACTCAGGCAACTTCCCATCAGCCTCCAGCTGGGACAGGGCTGGACTCAGGCAACTTCCCATCAGCCTCAGCTGGGACAGGGCTGGACTGCAGGCAACTTCCCATCAGCCTCAGCTGGGACAGGGCTGGACTCAGGCAACTTCCCATCAGCCTCAGCTGGGACAGGGCTGGACTCAGGCAACTTCCCATCAGCCTCAGCTGGGACAGGGCTGGACTCAGGCAACTTCCCATCAGCCTCAGCTGGGACAGGGCTGGACTCAGGCAACTTCCCATCAGCCTCAGCTGGGACAGGGCTGGACTCAGGCAACTTCCCATCAGCCTCAGCTGGGACAGGGCTGGACTCGGGCAACTTCCCATCAGCCTCAGCTGGGACAGGGCTGGACTCAGGCAACTTCCCATCAGCCTCAGCTGGGACAGGGCTGGACTCAGGCAACTCCCATCAGCCTCAGCTGGGACAGGGCTGGACTCGGGCAACTTCCCATCAGCCTCAGCGTGGGACAGGGCTGGACTCAGGCAACTTCCCATCAGCCTCAGCTGGGACAGGGCTGGACTCAGGCAACTTCCCATCAGCCTCAGCTGGGACAGGGCTGGACTCAGGCAACTTCCCATCAGCCTCAGCTGGGACAGGGCTGGACTCAGGCAACTTCCCATCAGCCTCAGCTGGGACAGGGCTGGACTCAGGCAACTTCCCATCAGCCTCAGCTGGGACAGGGCTGGACTCTTTAGCTGGGATAGGGCTGGACTCCGGCAACTTCCCATCAGCCTCAGGTGGGACAGGGCTGGACTCGGGTAACTTTTCATCAGCCTCAGCTGGGACAGGGCTGGACTCTTCAGCTGGGATAGGGCTGGACTCCGGAAACTTCCCATCAGCCTCCGCTGGGACAGGGCTGGACTCGGTCAACTTCCCATCAGCCTCAGCTGGGACAGGGCTGGACTCAGGCAACTTCCCATCAGCTTCAGCTGGGACAGGGCTGGACTCTTTAGCTGGGAAAGGGCTGGACTCTGGAAACTTCAGATCAGCCTCAGCTGGGACAGGGCTGGACTTGGCAACTTCCCATCAGTCTCTGCTGGGACAGGGCTGGGACTCTTTAGCTGGGATAGGGCTGCGACTCCGGCAACTTCCCATCAGCCTCAGGGTGGGACAGGGCTGGACTCGGGTAACTTCTCATCAGCCTCAGCTGGGACAGGGCTGGACTCTTTAGCTGGGACAGGGCTGGACTCGGGTAACTTCCCATCAGCCTCAGCTGGGACAGGGCTGGACTCAGGCAACTTCCCATCAGCCTCCGCTGGGACAGGGCTGGACTCAGGCAACTTCCCATCAGCCTCACCTGGGACAGGGCTGGACTCAGGCAACTTCATATGAACTTCAGTGGGGACATAGCTTGACTCCGGCAACTTCCCATCAGCCTCAGCTGGGACAGGGCTGGACTCTTTAGCTGGGATAAGGCTGGACTCTGGCAACTTCCCATCAGCCTCAGTTGGGACAGGGCTGGACTCGGGCAACTTCCCATCAGCCTCAGCTGGGACAGGGCTGGACTCGGGCAACTTCCCATCAGCCTCAGCTGGGACAGGGCTGGACTCGGGCAACTTCCCATCAGCCTCAGCTGGGACAGGGCTGGACTCGGGCAACTTCCCATCAGCCTCAGCTGGGACAGGGCTGGACTCGGGCAACTTCCATCAGCCTCAGCTGGGACAGGGCTGGACTCGGGCAACTTCCCATCAGCCTCAGGTGGGACAGGGCTGAGACTCGGGCAACTTCCCATCAGCCTCAGGTGGGACAGGGCTGGACTCGGGCAACTTCCCATCAGCCTCAGGTGGGACAGGTCTGGACTCGGGCAACTTCCCATCAGCCTCACCTGGGACAGGGCTTGACTCAGGCAACTTCCCATCAACCTCAGCTGGGACAGGGCTGGACTCTAGAAACTTCCCATCAGCCTCACCTGGGACAGGGCTCTGACTCAGGCAACTTCCCATCAGCCTCAGCTGGGACAGGGCTGGACTCTGGCAACTTCCCATCAGCCTCAGCTGGGACAGGGCTGGACTCTGGCAACTTCCCATCAGCCTCAGCTGGGACAGGGCTGGACTCTGGCAACTTCCATCAGCCTCAGCTGGGACAGGGCTGGACTCTGGCAACTTCCCATCAGCCTCCAGCCTGGGACAGGGCTGGACTCAGGCAACTT
This sequence comes from Hybognathus amarus, assembly GCA_030378365.1. Classification (NCBI taxonomy): domain Eukaryota; kingdom Metazoa; phylum Chordata; class Actinopteri; order Cypriniformes; family Leuciscidae; genus Hybognathus; species Hybognathus amarus. Next base: position 12,792 of record JAQIUQ010004996.1, on the reverse strand, counting down.
CCCATCAGCCTCACCTCTGCAGGGGCCAGGCTCGGGCAGACTTCACATGCACTTCAGTGGGCACAAGCTCAGTCCGGCAACTTCCCATCAGCCTCAGCTGGGACAGGGCTGGACTCTTTAGCCTGGGATAAGGCTGGACTCTGGCAGCTTCCCATCAGCCTCAGTTGGGACAGGGCTGCGACTCTGGGCAACTTCCCATCTAGCCTCAGCTGGGACAGGCTGGACTGACTCGGGCAACTTCCCATCAGCCTCAGCTGGGACAGGGCTGGACTCGGGCAACTTCCCATCAGCCTCAGCTGGGACAGGGCTGGGACTCGGGCAACTCCCATCAGCCTCAGCTGGACAGGGCTGGACTCGGGCAACTTCCCATCAGCCTCAGGTGGGACAGGGCTGGACTCGGGCAACTTCCCATCAGCCTCAGGCTGGGACAGGGCTGGACTCCGGGCAACTTCCCATCAGCCTCCAGGTGGGACAGGGCTGGACTCGGGCAACTTCCCATCAGCCTCACGCTGGGACAGGGCTTGACTCCGGCAACTTCCCATCAACCTCAGCTGGGACAGGGCTGGACTCTGAGGAACTTCCCATCAGCCTCACCTGGGACAGGGCTGGACTCGGGCAACTTCCCATCAGCCTCAGCTGGGACAGGGCTGGACTCTGGCAACTTCCCATCAGCCTCAGCTGGGACAGGGCTGGACTCCGGCAACTTCCATCAGCCTCAGCTGGGACAAGGGCTGGACTCTGGCAACTTCCCATCAGCCTCAGCTGGGACAGGGCTGGACTCAGGCAACTTCCATCAGCCTCACCTGGGACAGGGCTGGACTCAGGCAACTTCCACATCAACTTCAGCTGGGACAGGGCTCGATCTGGGCGACTTCCCATCAGCCTCAGCTGGGAGCAGGGCTGGACTCAGCTGAAAGGCTGGACTGGCAACTCCCATCAGCCTCAGCTGGGACAGGGCTGGACTCGGGCAACTTCCCATCAAGCCTCAGCTGGGACAGGGCTGGACTCGGGCAACTTCCCATCAGCCTCAGCTGGGACAGGGCTGAACTCGGGCAACTTCCCATCAGCCTCAGCTGGGACAGGGCTGGACTCGGGCAACTTCCCATCAGCCTCAGGCTGGGACAGGGCTGGACTCGGGCAACTTCCCATCAGCCTCAGGTGGGACAGGTCTGGACTCGGGCAACTTCCCATCAGCCTCACCTGGGACAGGGCTGGACTCAGGCAACTTCCCATCAACCTCAGCTGGGACAGGGCTGGACTCTAGCAACTCCCATCAGCCTCACCTGGGACAGGGCTTGACTCAGGCAGCTTCCCATCAGCCTCACCTGGGACAGGGCTTGACTCAGGCAACTTCCCATCAGCCTCAGCTGGGACAGGGCTGGACTCTGGCAACTTCCCATCAGCCTCAGCTGGGACAGGCTGGACTCTGGCAACTTCCCATCAGCCTCAGCTGGGACAGGGCTGGACTCTGGTCAACTTCCCATCAGCCTCAGCAGGGACAGGGCTGGACTCTTCAGCTGGGATAGGGCTGGACTCAGGCAACCTCCCATCAACTTCAGCTGGGGACATAGACTGGACTCGTGGCAATTTCCCAGCTAGCCTCTGCTGGGACCAGGCTGGACTCAATCAACTTCCCATCAACTTCAGTGGGGGCATAGCTCGTGACTCCAGTCAACTTCCCATCAGCCTCAGCTGGGACAGGGCTGGGACTCCTTATCTGGGATAGGGCTGGACTCGGTCAACTTCCCATCAGCCTCAGCTGGGACAGGGCTGGTACTCCAGTCAACTTCACATCAGCCTCAGCTGGGACAGGACTAGACCTCAGTCAACTTCCCATCAGCTTCAGCTGGGCATAGCTTGACTCCAGCACTTCCTATCAGCCTCAGCTGGGACAGGGCTGTGCACTCGGTCAACTTCCCATCAGCCTCAGCTGGGACAGGGCTGGACTCGGTCAACTTCCCATCAGCCTCAGCTGGGACAGGGCTGGACTCGGTCAACTTCCCATCAACCTCAGCTGGGACATGGCTGGACTCCGGCAACTTCCCATCAGCCTCAGCCGAGACAGGGCTGGACTCGGGCAACTTCCCATCAGCCTCACCTGGGACAGGGCTGGGCTCTGTAAACTTCCCTTCAGCTTCAGTGGGGACATAGCTCAGACTCTGGCAACTTCCAATCAGCCTCAGCTGGGACAGGGCTGGGCTCTGTAAACTTCCCTTCAACTTCAGTGGGGACATAGCTTGACTCTGGTAACTTCCCATCAGCCTCAGCTGGGCATGAGAGCTGGACTCTTCAGCTGGGACAGGGCTGGACTCTTTGGCTGGGACAGGGCTGGACTCGGTCAACTTCCCATCAACCTCAGCTGGGACATGGCTGGACTCAGGCAACTTCCCATCAGCCTCAGCCTGGGACAGGGCTGGACTCGGGCAACTTCCCATCAGCCTCAGCTGGGACAGGGCTGGACTTGGCAACTTCCCATCAGCCTCACCTTGGACAGGGCTGGACTCAATCAACTTCCCATCAACTTCAGTGGGGACATAGCTTGACTCCGGCAACTTCCCATCAGCCTCAGCTGGGACAGGGCTGGACTCTGTAAACTTCCCTTCAACTTCAGTGGGGACATAGCTTGACTCCAGCAACTTCCCATCAACCTCAGCTGGGACAGGGCTGGACTCGGTCAGCTCTCCCATCAGCCTCAGCTGGGACAGGGCTGGGACTCGGTCAACTTCCCATCAGCCTCAGCTGGGACAGGACTGGACTCGGTCAACTTCCCATCAGCCTCAGCTGGGACAGGGCTGGACTCCTTAGCTGGGACAGGGCTGGACTCAGTCAACTTCCCATCAACCTCAGCTGGGACAGGGCTGGACTCTTTATCCGGGAATAGGACTGGACTCGGTCAACTTCCCATCAGCCTCAGCTGGGACAGGGCTGGACTCCTTAGCTGGGACAGGGCTGGACTCGGTCAACTTCCCATCAGCCTCAGCTGGGACTTGGCTGGACTCTGCTCAACTTCCCATCAACTTCAGCTGGGACAGGGCTGGACTCCTCAGCTGGGACAGGGCTGGACTCGGTCAACTTCCCATCAGGCCTCAGCTGGGACTTGGCTGGACTCGGTCAACTTCCCATCAACTTCAGCAGGGACAGGGCTGGACTCCTCGGCTGGGACATGGCTGGACTCAGTCAACTTCCCATCAACCTCAGCTGGGACAGGACTGGACTCGGTCAACTTCCCATCAGCCTCAGCTGGGACAGGGCTGGACTCCTTAGCTGGGACTTGGCTGGACTCCGGTCAACTTTCCATCAGCCTCAGCTGGGACAGGGCTGGACTCCTTAGCTGGGACAGGGCTGGACTTCGGTCAGCTTCCCATCAGCCTCAGCTGGGACAGGGCTGGACTCGGTCAACTTCCATCAGCCTCAGCAGGGACAGGACTGGACTCGGTCAACTTCCCATCAGCCTCAGCTGGGACAGGGCTGGACTCCTTAGCTGGGACAGGGCTGGAACTCGGTCAAGCTTCCATCAACTTCAGCTGGGACAGGGCTGGTCCCCTTAGCTGGGACAGGGCTGGATCTGGGCCAGCTTCCCACCAGCCTCAGCAGGGACAGGGCTGGACTCTTGGCTGGGACATGGCTGGACTGGGATCAACTTCCATCAACCTCAGCTGGGACAGGACTGGACTCGGTCAACTTCCCATCAGCCTCAGCTGGGACAGGGCTGGCACTCCTTAGCTGGGACTTGGCTGGACTCGGTCAACTTTCCATCAGCCTCAGCTGGGACAGGGCTGGACTCCTTAGCTGGGACAGGGCTGGACTCGGTCGAGACTTCCCATGACTTCAGCTGGGACAGGGCTGGACTCCTTAGCTGGGACAGGGCTGGACTTCGGTCAACTTTCCATCAACTTCAGCTGGGACAGGGCTGGACTCTTTGGCTGGGACATGGCTGGACTCTGCTCAACTTCCAATCAGCCTCAGCTAGGACAGGGCTGGGCTTGGTCAACTTCCCATCAACCTCAGAAGACACATGACTGGGCTGTTTAGCAGCAACATGGCTTGGACTCTCATCAACTTCCCATCAACCTTGGCAGGGAGAGAGCTGGAATTCTGCAACTTCCCATCAATGCCTTCAGAAGATTGGGCCAAAAATAAAGAGCTGTAGTTAGAGATGCACAGATCGACGGCGCGTGACAGGAACCGGGCCGATTTTCACGTGATCGGCCATGACCGGTGACTGGCTGGTCAGTTTGACATATGCCGGTCAAATGCACTCAGGCAGCACATGATTAACGTCACGCAACATCAGCATCACACGTGCACACGAAACACACATGTGGTGTAAATAAGGGGTGATTTCCTACAAGTGTAAAGCAGCACATAATTTTTTCAGCTTCAGTGGGGACATAGCTTAAGCGCTGCTCACACTCAAAGTGAAGCCACACTTTTGATAAACTTGAGTGTGAGCAGTGCTCAAGCTTTGTCCCCACTGAAGCTGAAAAATATGTGCCGCTGTAATTTAAGTCGCATACATTCATTTTAAACAAGAACAATGTCAGTAAAGAAAAACGTATCCATTTAAACTTGTTTATTATTAAGTTTGCGTAAAAGTAAATGGTGTTTTATAAAAATATTTTCATAATAAAAATTATAATCAGTGCCTCTCAAGTAGTTATCTTCCCTTATGTTCTATGCCAACCTCATAGCATCAGCACAACTCACCTTTCTGGACAGTTAGCTTAGATGCTTTCTGCAAAGGACGCACAACCGCCATATTAGACTTCACTGGCCATGATGGAATTCTGTTTGATCCCACAAGGAAAAGACGAAGAGCCACCTGGAAAACAATTATTAACCTTAATGCAAGACATCAGGCTTCAACCTTAAGTAGACATTTGAGCAAACAAAAAGCCATAATGTTCGACAACCACATAAGATTTACACACATGATTGCTTAATACCAGTCTGGTTTAAACGACGCCCAACTGGAGAAGCAAAACCTGAAAACAAGATGTAATGTTTAAAAAAAAGAAAATATGTATTTAACTTTTGAAACATTACACTAAGGTTAAAAAAAAAAACTTTACCATTGAGCGCCAGTTGGTAACCCATAAATGCTAAAAACATAAAGTTAGAAACTGCCATTTTGATTATGGATTAAACAATCACCATGACTTTCTAAATCAAACCTCAAACCAGAGCTTTTGAAATAACACAGATTTGATTATCTCGAGGTCTGTCTTATAAAAGACGCTATAAAACAGGCATTAATCTCCAACACCTGACTTGAATGAACCTAACAAATAAGTTGGGGCTAAAGATAAAAGTTAATTTAAGTTCATGCAATCCCACTAATTTGATCCAGGTTTATCTAGTCTGGATAATTGCCTGTGCACGCATTTCTTAAGCAGCCCTGAGAAGTCATTATTGATTAAATTGATCCTTTCCCAGCAAGTACCATATTTTGTGTTGTTTATTTTGTGCTTTTTATTTTGTGCTGTTTGATACATGTTTTACTCAATGCAAAACTTTCATATTCTCCATCTGTAAATGTTAGACAGTCATGCAAATATTTCCATCTTGCTGCTAAACTTCACATTGAACGAGAGCTGTGCCAAATGGGGGTGTGGTAACTCGGACAAAAAAATAAATTTTTCTTGGAAAAATAATATGCAAATACACCAGATTTATCTTCTAACTATAATTATTTACCTTTAGTGATGTTGGAAAATTTGCAGTGAACATATAGCTCATTTCACTTCTTTATTTATATACTTATTAAATTTGAATAGAAATAATTCAGGGAACACATTTTTAAGAAACCAAATATAACAAAGATACAAAATATAGTTGTGGGTATAGGAACTATGCTTCTTAATAAAGATGAGTTATACTTATTTTAGAATACTGAGAATCACAGCTTTTAAAGTAATAACATTTTTGAGAAAGCAAGATTTGCCAGTTAGGAGAAGATATGGGCAACTCTAAAATTAAATCAAAACTGAATGTTCTATAAAATAAAGGATCATTTGACCTTAATTAGCTTTTTTATATAATTCTTCCTCCCTTTTAATTAGAGTTATTTATTATTTTATATACGTATTTAATATTATTATTATTTGATATTTAAATAAGATTGAAAGATAAAAAAATCTTCTTTAAAGGAAATGTTCAACCTCATGCATAAATGGTTATATTTCAGTTACAATTCATATGGAATGTATTTGTATTATTAGAATGTAATTTTCATTGACATCAAAAAAGTAATGTGATTACTATGTATGGGACTTGTATTGCATTACTCTACTTATTTCATCTAAAAAGTAATGTTTACATAATGCATGTTACTTGCGTAAAAGCAATAAGGTATGAGAGGCTGTGCTGTAATCGTGAATAAGCAACGGTCAAGGGCGTTGTTAGGCACGACGTTAAAGTGGAGTGCCTGCAGCTCTAGAGCAGTTACTTATTCACGATACAGCACTTGCCTCGGGTAATATCTCATTGCTTTTTATAAAACGGTTGCCACACAATATTTAAGTAAAAAACAATGTTAGTGCAACTTTCTTGAAGTAATATCACTAAAAGCCTACCTTCCGCTGGAAAAAATAGTCCCCAAGTGTGAACAGCAACAACGCTCCAATGTGAAAAATGCATAAAAGCTCAAATAAAAACAACATAAACCGCAGTGTTGCGCAGCGATTAATAGAACCGTTGGGTGAAGCCGGCCGTAGCCGGTGTTTTATCGTGAATAAAGCACAGCTCTTGACCAATCAGAATCAAGGATTTCCAACTAAACCGTCTAATAAAATACATTACTTTCCTTGCTTGATCAAAGTAATGTGTTTGCTAGATGCGCGTTAAGTTGAGTTTCTTTACTTGTTAGATACTAAAAGTAATCTGATAATGCATGTTACTTGTAATACATTACTTTACTCGTAACATTAAAAAAATCTGTTAGTGCATACACATTACTTGTGACCCATTACTGTACTTGTAACATAAAAGTAATTTATGCGTTATGCATGTTACTTGTAATGCGTTACCCATCACTGCTCAGTTCAGATAAGATTGAAAACACCTGATCTCAGAGGAATGCTATGTTAGAGATGTGTCCATCTTTACATAATCAGAATTATCAGCTAATAAAGGTAGGTGACATACTCTGGTACACTGGAGGCGAGCATCTGAGTGGTTTCCACAGTTATTTTTGACAGGCTGTAGAAATTTCCTGATGGAATCATGTCCTCATGTTCTGATATCAAAGATAGGCTACTGCAAAGTTCAATTGCCTTCACAATGTTCTGAATTTAGTTCCTTGTATATATTTTATAGTTTTTACATGATTTTATATATTGATTTATTGATTGGTTTGTTAAATACACACAATATTGCTGTGCTATTATTGTATTATGTTTTATGCAGTTTCTCTCAGTTTTAAACCATAAACGCCATACTGTCCACTCAGTAAACACCTGGAAAAAAAGTAAAACCTTTTTTTGCATGCCTAAGAGCAATAAAAACACATTGGAAGAAAAATCCTGACTGAGGTTATTCATCATTCATGCATGAAAGGGTAACATATCAAAATTGAACCAATTTAAACAATTGTTCGATTCATCGAGTTCACACTTCACAAGTAGGCTCCGATATTGAGTCCAATTGGTAAACATATTTGGCGGCGCTGTCCGGGGATGAAGAAGCTCTGATCTTGGTACTTGGCTCAAATGCAGAGTAGCCCCCCCCCCAATTTGGTTTCAGGAAGTGACCCTGGCTGAGTGCGAGGAGTATGGGGCCTGCCGGAGGGATTCTGAAGACTGTAGCAACATTGCCTTAGGCGAGTTGACTGGTGCTTATATATGGTTAGCCTTCATGCCTGATTGGGTAGATATGTTAATTACTGATTGAAGACACCTGGAGTCACTAGAGCATTTGACGATCACCTGATTTGGGCAGCTGAAGTAGCCATTGTCCCACAGATGCGTTCCTCCCGAGCGATGCTTACCAAAACATTAATTTCACTAGAGTTCATCACATACAGGCTAGGTCGGATAGATCCAATTGGTAAACATATTTCAGGCGTGCTGGTCCCGGGAGAGAGCCCTGATCTGGGGGACTTGGCTCAAATGCACAGCGCCCCAAAAATGCAAAACCAGCTCACGCGCACAATAGCACAGGACTGCCACTCCCAGAAATAGAAACAACAGGGCTGATGTTTGCGGCGGTGGCCCACGGGAGTTCACATGCTCACTGCAAATCAACCAGTGACAGCTCCTAGCTGGCGATGAGGACAAATCTACATTGGGAGGACTTTTGTCAGCGTGTCTGATGGGAGTTCAATACTCACTGCGAATCGGACAGGGAAGCCTCCGACGGGCGATGAAGGACAATTTATATTGGGAGGACTGCGGCGTCTGGACCGGGAGTCCAATACTCACTGCGATCGCACGGCTGAAGCCTCTCTACTGGCGACTGAGGTGGAATCGACGCAAATTTAGGGAGGGTTTTTGCAGTATCCGGCGGGAGTTCAAGACTCAGCCCTGAACCGGATCAGTCAAGCCTCCGCTGGCCACTGAGGCTCAACAAACCACATCTGGAAGGTCTTTTGCGCTGTCTGACGCGAGCCTTCATAAAGACTCGCTTGCGATCAGACGGGTAAGCCTCCGCTGGTGATGAGGTGGACGATTTTATATGGCAAGGGCTTCTGCGGTGTCTGCACGGCAGTTCAACAACCCACTGGCGATCGCGACAGGTAAGCCCCTGCTGCTCAGACGCGACAGATGTTCAGAGCTATTACCTGATTTGGGCGGTAGCTTCCCGCACCGTCCAACGGGGAGTTGAATGCTCACTGATTGAATGAGTAAGCCCCTCCGGTAATCGAAGTCAGAGTTAGAGTTGATCCAGCCTGATAAGGTGTTTGGTGTGCGCTTCCGAGGTGAAGACGGTTACACCCGATGTAGCTTCCGAAAGCTTCTGGATGACCAGCCGTCTGAAGAGCTCCTGAGTCTGTTGCTGGTGATAGAGGGCCTTTTAGTGCGGCTGTGGTTGCGGCACCTGATTGCGGGAAGAGAGTGGCCTGAAAAAGCCAGTTCGGCTGGGACTGCTCCAGCATCCAGAGTTAGAGCTAACTCAAGATGTTTCTGTGTAACCAAAAGGCGCGTGACTGGTTGATTTGAGTCGTTTGTAAAAAGTGGGTCTGAAGGGCTCCTTCTGTTTGTCTGAATTTTTGAAATGAAGGTAGCGAATCGAAGGGTTTGGTAGGGTTGGATGGGCTGAATGGAGGTTGAAAATATAAATGAAATGGCCTTTTTTTTTGACTGCTCTGTCTTGCTCTGTTTGACAAAGTAGGAGATAGCTTTCGCAGCATTGCTAGGAGGGATAAATCTGACATGGTGGGGATGAGTATCTGGGGTCAGAAAGTTCAGGTAATGGCAAGTTCAGAGCATCTCAAGGAACCCAAAAAAAGCCAAAATGAACATTGTATCCAGAGCTTGTCGAGGCAGTGTTAGAGAACAGAATGGCTAGCCTAGACGAAGGGTGCCCAGTGCATTTGGCGAGTAGGGTCCAGCTGTGAGGGGTTGTCTGGCATCTGGGCGGGTAGGCATGAGTCTTTTGGATGCCTCTGATAAGCAGTGATGTCTGTGAGTTTGTTAAAGCCAGGAAGAAGGTGAGCCAAAAATTAATTGGTGGAAAATCTTGGATTCCACTCAGAGAGCCTTTCCATGGAGCCAACCTGGAGGTTTTCTGGGCCAGTGTCGAGGTAGGAAAGACAAATGTTATGTAATTGTGCAGCAGAGAGAATCCGGAAGGGTCAGTTCATAAAATTAAATGGAAAGTTTTAAAACATCTCCACGCTGTTAAATATGATTGAAAGTAGTTCTGGGGGAAAAGGCTTGGAAAATAGAACCAAGAGAGAGGCCGCCGAGCAGTGGTCTAGAGGAGTGGTCTGACTGGAAAGATCAATTCCGAATAGTGGAGGAACTGGCCTTGCGTCGGGGTCTGCTTCTGGAAGCCAGCTGTCTGAATTTCTGATAGGATCCTGCGCTCCGATGTTGCTGGCGACAGACGGTGTCCAAGGCTGATCGAGCGTTTTGGAGGTACTGGGCATCTGCGCTTGCTGTAAACAGAGAAAATGGAAGATTCGGCCTGAGGAAGCATGTTTCTGTGGTACACAATCCGGGGGCGCCGTGGAAAACGGCAGGTGGGCTTGCGTTTGTGATGGCTCCTCGGAGCTTGGAAAGCAACCGGGAAGGGAGAGAGAAAGCTGAGGTGGGAAATAAGGCCACTGGGCCTGGCGCCGCTAGCCGAGGCACTCCTCACGCTAGGGCTCTGCCGTAGGCCCCGGCTGGGACAGAGGCTGGGGTACCCGGAGGATAAGAACAAGGGACAGTCTGCCCGAGCCCGCGCACTTCTGGCCCAGGCAGCCTCACGCCAGCAGCCCCTGGGCCATCGAAGGCAACTGGGCCTGCGCCGCTCAGCGGAGGCATCCTCACGCTCAGGGTCTGCTGTAGGCCCCGGCTGGGGAGAAAGGCTGAGCGGGACCCGCAGCATGACAACAAGGGACGAGCCTTGTCTGGGCCCGCCGCTCTGGCGGAGGCGACCTCATCGCCAGGAGCCGCGGTGCCACTGCAAGAATGGAGAGAAATTGGAATGGTAACAGCAGGTTCCACTCTGCCCTGCCAGCCCAGGCAACCTCACTGCTGAGCGGGCAAGGATCGGCTGCTGCTCGTAACCGGTGATGGAGTGCTGCCCAGCAGGAGGGCGGAGAGGCGGTGATCGAGGTCGCCGAGGAAACTGGGGCCCAGTCCCAGGCTAGCTGAAGGCGTGCTGCTCCCACCTCGCGAAGGGCCCAGATGGTGGTCCAGACCTCGCTGTGGAGGAACACCGATTAAAGAGGGGGTCAGTGTTGTTTTACCTTTGCTTAGTTTTGTCTGTTGTTCTGATTGGAGACCTGTAGAAGGAGATGAGGGTCCAGAGCGGGCGCCTGCTTGGCTGAAGGTTACAGAGTAGTCGGTGCAATACCGCGCCTCATCCGTCCCGTGTAGTGGGACGTCCGCATTGGTCCTCAAAGCTTGCCTGAGACCTGAACACTGGTCCATTCCCGATTGGCAGGAACAGCCCTGTGGCTGGGCCAGTGAGTAGGAGGATGATGAGGAACGAAGAAGACGTGTGTGCGCTCGCTGGTGGAGGCTGAGCGCTGTCTCTGTGTCGCCCTTGGGGCCATGAGAAGCGGCACGGATTGTCTGTGATTCTGCTGTGAAAAGCTGGAAAATACTTGGCATGGAACCTAGTGGTGAATGACGGCCTTGGAGTGTGGGAATTGAAGCACAGTCTGATAAATAATAGAGATATTTTGCCATCTGACGGTAAATAAAGTTCAATCTGCACACTGCGGTGTTAGTCCAGGTAACTGATTCTGAAGACTGTAGAGATCCTAGGTGAGTTGACCTGTGCTTACATATATGGTTAGCCTTCATGCCTATTGGGCATAAATGTCAATTACTGATTGAATACTGTAGCTACTAATAGCATTTGATGATTACTTATTTACAGCTTAGCAGCCATTTGAAATTGGGTTTCTCCCACCAGTTATGTTAATAGCAAAAACATAATTCGTGTTAAATGTGTTTGAAAACTACTGGATAGCAATAAATATAAAGGTACAGCACCCATAAACGTATCAGAATATAGCTTTTTTTCTTCATTAATACCAGGGTCTGTTTCAATAAGGAGGATTTAACCACCTTGAGTCAAACTGATTTTAACAATATACAGTAAACCAGAGTTTTGGTTTTCAGAACAGCTGAATCCAACTAGTTCACCAACTTGCAAGAGATGTATTTGAGTTAGCGCTGGTGTACCAATTGAAGCTTCAATAAGCGGACAGAAATGGAGCACATAAATTACTGTATTCACCATGAACATATTTAAAAATAATGCTGGCATATTTTAAACTTACATGTAACATATTTTGCACCATTACAATATTATCAGTTGAAAACTGAGATAATGGAACATCATAACACCATCTCAAGCGCATCAGGCAAGAGAAAATGAAGATAGGTATGGACACTAACAGCAGTTATAAACATATTCCATAACGTTCATGCCTTTCCACACGTTCAACATGTACATTTCCTAATAATTAGGGAAGAAATTACATTTTGACTTTTAGGTTGTCAGTTGTCAATGTCGCTTCTTTTATTTTTTTGGAATAAAGATAGCAGCTCCTTACAGTATATAAGTAGATGGTCTACTACCAACAGGATATGACGATGCACACCATATATGGTTTTCACGACCTTTCGGCTTGCTGGTTCCAGGGGTGTTCATCATGTGTGTCGATGATGCCCTGATCTGCTTCAATAACTATATCGTCAGGAATGTTTCAGGTAGTTCATCATTTAGGATATATTGCATAACGCTAAAATTATGAACACTAAAGAGGCTTGACATTACATATGATTTTCACAGCCTCATCTGCATTTACATGCTTGTCTCATTGGCCAAGCCAAATGAGTTCAGTAATAAATAGCATTTATGACAATAAAGCTATAAAAATAATATGAACAATAGAGAATCATTCATTAAGTGTTTTAAGTATATTTAACATTTGCGTGTTTTAACAGTAATGAGGTGATCATTACCGGCCCTATCTGGATAGTGAATCTTTACTTCTCAGCAGAAACAGAGGCAAATGTTACAAAGTCTTCAATAATGAAGCATTGTGCTTGATAAAGGTAAAACATACAGCGATTAAATCAAATATATCCATTAATTCGAAATAAAATTTAACATGTGTTGAACTTA
>JAQIUQ010004995.1:0-63182 GCA_030378365.1 Hybognathus amarus | reverse complement strand
GCCCTGTCCCAGCTAAACGAGCACAGCCATGTCCCAGCTGTGTTTGATGGGAAGTTGACCCAGTCCAGCCCTGTCCCAGCTAAAGAGTCCAGCTTTGTCCCCACTGAAAGTTGATGGGAGTTTGACCGAAGTCCAGCCCTGTCCCAGCTGAGGCTGATGGAGCTCTGACTCGAAGTCCAGCCCTGTCCCAGCTGAAGAATCCAGCCCTGTCCCAACTGAGGCTGATGGGAAGTTGACTGAGTCCAGCCCTGTCCCAGCTAAAGAATCCAGCCCTGTCCCAACTGAGGCTGATGGCAAGTTGACCGAGTCCAGCCCTGTCCCAGCCTGAGAATGATGGGAAGTTGTCCGGAGCTCTAGCCCTGTCCCAGCTGAGGCTGATGGGAATTTGACTGAGTCCAGCCCTGTCCCAGCTAAGAATCCAGCCCTGTCCCAGCTGAGGCTGATGGAAGTTGACCGAGTCCAGCCTGTCCCAGCTAAAGAATCCAGCCCTGTCCCAGCTAGGCTGATGGGAATTTAACCAAGTCCAGCCCTGTCCCAGCTAAAGAATCCAGCCCTGTCCCAGCTGAGGCTGATGGCAAGTTGACTCGAGTCCAGCCCTGTCCCAGCTGAGGCTGATGGAAGTCTACTCGAGTCCAGCCTTGTCCCAGCTGAGGGGGAGTCTGACCAGAGCCTAGCCCTGTCCCAGCTGAGGCTGAGGGGAAGTTGTCAGAGCCCAGCCCTGTCCCAACCTGAGGTTGATGGGAAGTTGTCCGAGCCCAGCCCTGTCCCAGCTGAGGTTGGTGGGAAGTTGTCCGAGCCCAGCCCTGTCCCAGCTAAAGAATCCAGCCCTGCCCCAGCTGAGGCTGAGGGAAGTCCACCGAGCCCAGCCCTGTCCCATCTGAGGTTGATGTGAAGTTGTCCAAGCCCAAGCCCTTTCCCAGCTGAGGTTGATGGGACGTTGACCGAGTCCAGCCCTGTCCCACCTAAGAGATCCAGCCCTGTCCCAGCTGAGGCTGATGGGAAGTTGACCGAGCCCAGCCCTGTCCCAGTTGAGGTTGACTGGAAGTTGTCTGAGCCCAGCCCTGTCCCAGCTGAGGTTGATGGGAAGTTGCCCGAGCTCTAGCCCTGTCCCTGCTAAGGTTGATGGGACGTTGTCCGAGCCCAGCCCTGTCCCAGCCGAGGTTGATGGGAAGTTGTCCAAGCCCAGCCCTGTCCCAGCTGAGGTCTGATGGGAAGTTGACCGAGCCCAGCCCTGTCCCAGTTGAGGTTGATGGGAAGTTGTCTGAGCCCAGCCCTGTCCCAGCTGAGGTTGATGGGAAGTTGCCCGAGTCCAGCCCTGTCCCTGCTAAGGTTGATGGACGTTGTCCGAGCCCAGCCCTGTCCCAGCTGAGGTTGATGTGAAGTTGTCCAAGCCAAGCCCTGTCCCAGCTGAGGTTGATGGGACGTTGACCGAGTCCAGCCCTGTCCCACCTAAAGAATCCAGCCCTGTCCCAGCTGAGGCTGATGGGAAGTTGACCGAGCCCAGCCCTGTCCCAGTTGAGGTTGATGGGAAGTTGTCTGAGCCCAGCCCTGTTCCCAGCTGAGGTTGATGGGACGCTGTCTGAGCCCAGCCCTGTCCCAGCTGAGGTTGATGGGAAGTTGCCCGAGTCCAGCCCTGTCCCTGCTAAGGTTGATGGGACGTTGTCCGAGCCCAGCCCTGTCCCAGCCGAGGTTGATGGGAAGTTGTCCGAGCCCAGCCCTGTCCCAGCTGAGGTTGATGGGAAGTTGCCCGAGTCCAGCCCTGTCCCTGCTAAGGTTGATGGGACGATGTCCGAGCCCAGCCCTGTCCCAGCCGAGGTTGATGGGACGTTGTCCGAGTCCAGCCTGATCCCAGCTAAGGAGTCCAGCCCTGTCCCAGCTGAGGTTGATGGGACGTTGACTCGAGTCCAGCCCTGTCCCAGCTGAGGTTGATGGGACGTTGACCCGAGTCCAGCCCTGTCCCAGCTGCAGGCCTGAGGGGAAGTTGATTGAGCCCAGCCCTGTCCCAGTTGAGGTTAAAGGGAAGTTGTCCGAAGCCCAGCCCTGTCCCAGCCGAGGTTGATGGGACGTTAACCCGAGTTCAGCCCTGTACCAGCTAAGGAATCCAGCCCTGTCCCAGCTGAGGTTGATGGGAAGTCGAGTCGAGTCCAGCCCTGTCCCAGCTGAGGTTGATGGGAAGTTGTCCGAGCCCAGCTCTGTCCCAGCTGAGGTTGGTGGGAGTCGAACTCGAGTCCAGTTCTGTCCCAGCTGAGGTTGATGGGACGTTGTCCGAGTCCAGCCTTGTCCCAGCTGCGGTCGATGCGACGTTGACCGAGTCCAGCCCTGTCCCAGCTGAGGTTGATGGGACGTTGACCGAGTCCAGCCCTGTCCCAGCTGAGGCTGAGGGGAAGTTGATTGAGCCCAGCCCTGTCCCAGTTGAGGTTAAAGGGAAGTTGTCTGAGCCCAGCCCTGTCCCAGCCGAGGTTGATGGGACGTTAACCGAGTCCAGCCCTGTCCCAGCTAAGGAATCCAGCCCTGTCCCAGCTGAGGTTGATGGGAAGTCGAGCCGAGTCCAGCCCTGTCCCAGCTGATGTTGATGGGAAGTTGTCCGAGCCCAGCTCTGTCCCAGCTGAGGTTGGTGGGAAGTCGACTCGAGTCCAGTTCTGTCCCAGCTGAGGTTGGTGGGACGTTGACCGAGTCCAGCCCTGTCCCAGCTAAGGAATCCAGCCCTGATCCCAGCTGAGGTTGATGGGAAGTCGACCGAGCCCAGCCCTGTCCCAGCTGAAGCTGATGGGAAGTTGTCCGAGTCCAGCCCGGTCCCAGCTGAGGTTGGTGGGAAGTTGTCAGAGCCCAGCCCTGTCCCAGCTGAGGTTGGTGGGAAATTGTCCGAGCCCAGCCCTGTCCCAGCTGAGGTTGGTGGGATGTTGACCGAGTCCAGCCCTGTCCCAGCTGAGGTTGGTGGGAAGTTGTCTGAGCCCAGCCCTGTCCCAGCTGAGGTTGGTGGGATGTTGACCGAGTCCAGCCCTGTCCCAGCTGAGGTTGGTGGGAAGTTGTCCGAGCCCAGCCCTGTCCCAGCTGAGGTTGGTGGGAAGTCGTCCGAGTCCAGCCCTGTCCCAGCTGATGTTGATGGGAAGTTGTCCGAGCCCAGCTCTGTCCCAGCTGAGGTTGGTGGGAAGTTCGACCGAGTCCAGTTCTGTCCCAGCTGAGGTTGATGGGACGTTGACCGAGTCCAGCCCTGTCCCAGCTAAGGAATCCAGCCCTATCCCAGCTGAGGTTGATGGGAAGTCGACTCGAGCCCAGCCCTGTCCCAGCTGAAGCTGATGGGAAGTTGTCCGAGTCCAGCCCGGTCCCAGCTGAGGTTGGTGGGAAGTTGTCAGAGCCCAGCCCTGTCCCAGCTGAGGTTGGTAGGAAATTGTCCGAGCCCAGCCCTGTCCCAGCTGAGGTTGGTGGGATGTTGACCGAGTCCAGCCCTGTCCCAGCTGAGGTTGGTGGGAAGTTGTCCGAGCCCAGCCCTGTCCCAGCTGAGGTTGGTGGGATGTTGACCGAGTCCAGCCCTGTCCCAGCTGAGGTTGGTGGGAAGTTGTCCAGAGCCCAGCCCTGTCCCAGCTGAGGTTGGTGGGAAGTTGTCCGAGCCCAGCCCTGTCCCAGCTGAGGTTGGTGGGAAGTCGTCCGAGCCCAGCCCTGTCCCAGCTGAGGTTGGTGGGAAGTCGTCCGAGCCCAGCCCTGTCCCAGCTGAGGTTGGTGGGAAGTCGTCCGAGCCCAGCCCTGTCCCAGCTGAGGTTGGTGGGAAGTCTTCCGAGCCCAGCCCTGTCCCAGCTGAGGTTGGTGGGAAGTTGTCCGAGCCCAGCCCTGTCCCAGCTGAGGTTGGTGGGATGTTGACCCGAGTCCAGCCCTGTCCCAGCTGAGGTTGGTGGGAAGTTGTCCGAGCCCAGCCCTGTCCCAGCTGAGGTTGGTGGGAAGTTGTCCGAGCCCAGCCCTGTCCCAGCTGAGGTTGGTGAGAAGCTCGTCCGAGCCCAGCCCTGTCCCAGCTGAGGTTGGTGAGAAGTCGTCCGAGCCCAGCCCTGTCCCAGCTGAGGTTGGTGGGAAGTCGTCCGAGCCCAGCCCTGTCCCAGCTGAGGTTGGTGGGAAGCTCTTCCGAGCCCAGCCCTGTCCCAGCTGAGGTTGGTGGGAAGTCTCCCGAGCCCAGCCCTGTCCCAGCTGAGGTTGGTGGGAAGTCTTCCGAGCCCAGCCCTGTCCCAGCTGAGGTTGGTGGGAAGTCGACCGAGTCCAGTTCTGTCCCAGCTGAGGTTGATGGGACGTTGTCCGGAGTCTCAGCCTTGTCCCAGCTGCGGTTGATGCCGACGTTGACCGAGTCCAGCCCTGTCCCAGCTGAGGTTGATGGGACGTTGATCGAGTCCCAGCCCTGTCCCAGCTGAGGCTGAGGGGAAGTTGATTGAGCCCAGCCCTGTCCCAGTTGAGGTTAAAGGGAAGTTGTCTGAGCCCAGCCCTGTCCCAGCCGAGGTTGATGGGACGTTAACCGAGTCCAGCCCTGTCCCAGCTAAGGAATCCAGCCCTGTCCCAGCTGAGGTTGATGGGAAGTCGAGCGGAGTCCAGCCCTGTCCCAGCTGATGTTGATGGGAAGTTGTCCGAGCCCAGCTCTGTCCCAGCTGAGGTTGGTGGGAGTCGACCCGAGTCCAGTTCTGTCCCAGCTGAGGTTGGTGGGACGTCTGACCGAGTCCAGCCCTGTCCCAGCTAAGGAATCCAGCCCTATCCCAGCTGAGGTTGATGGGAAGTCGACTCGAGCCCAGCCCTGTCCCAGCTGAAGCTGATGGGAAGTTGTCCGAGTCCAGCCCGGTCCCAGCTGAGGTTGGTGGGAAGTTGTCAGAGCCCAGCCCTGTCCCAGCTGAGGTTGGTGGGAAATTGTCCGAGCCCAGCCCTGTCCCAGCTGAGGTTGGTGGGATGTTGACCGAGTCCAGCCCTGTCCCAGCTGAGGTTGGTGGGAAGTTGTCTGAGCCCAGCCCTGTCCCAGCTGAGGTTGGTGGGATGTTGACCGAGTCCAGCCCTGTCCCAGCTGAGGTTGGTGGGAAGTTGTCCGAGCCCAGCCCTGTCCCAGCTGAGGTTGGTGGGAAGTCGTCCGAGTCCAGCCCTGTCCCAGCTGATGTTGATGGGAAGTTGTCCGAGCCCAGCTCTGTCCCAGCTGAGGTTGGTGGGAAGTCGACCGAGTCCAGTTCTGTCCCAGCTGAGGTTGATGGGACGTTGACCGAGTCCAGCCCTGTCCCAGCTAAGGAATCCAGCCCTATCCCAGCTGAGGTTGATGGGAAGTCGACCGAGCCCAGCCCTGTCCCAGCTGAAGCTGATGGGAAGTTGTCCGAGTCCAGCCCGGTCCCAGCTGAGGTTGGTGGGAAGTTGTCAGAGCCCAGCCCTGTCCCAGCTGAGGTTGGTAGGAAATTGTCCGAGCCCAGCCCTGTCCCAGCTGAGGTTGGTGGGATGTTGACCGAGTCCAGCCCTGTCCCAGCTGAGGTTGGTGGGAAGTTGTCCGAGCCCAGCCCTGTCCCAGCTGAGGTTGGTGGGATGTTGACCGAGTCCAGCCCTGTCCCAGCTGAGGTTGGTGGGAAGTTGTCCGAGCCCAGCCCTGTCCCAGCTGAGGTTGGTGGGAAGTTGTCCGAGCCCAGCCCTGTCCCAGCTGAGGTTGGTGGGAAGTCGTCCGAGCCCAGCCCTGTCCCAGCTGAGGTTGGTGGGAAGTCGTCCGAGCCCAGCCCTGTCCCAGCTGAGGTTGGTGGGAAGTCGTCCGAGCCCAGCCCTGTCCCAGCTGAGGTTGGTGGGAAGTCTTCCGAGCCCAGCCCTGTCCCAGCTGAGGTTGGTGGGAAGTTGTCCGAGCCCAGCCCTGTCCCAGCTGAGGTTGGTGGGATGTTGACCGAGTCCAGCCCTGTCCCAGCTGAGGTTGGTGGGAAGTTGTCCGAGCCCAGCCCTGTCCCAGCTGAGGTTGGTGGGAAGTTGTCCGAGCCCAGCCCTGTCCCAGCTGAGGTTGGTGAGAAGTCGTCCGAGCCCAGCCCTGTCCCAGCTGAGGTTGGTGGGAAGTCGTCCGAGCCCAGCCCTGTCCCAGCTGAGGTTGGTGGGAAGTCTTCCGAGCCCAGCCCTGTCCCAGCTGAGGTTGGTGGGAAGTCTTCCGAGCCCAGCCCTGTCCCAGCTGAGGTTGGTGGGAAGTCTTCCCGAGCCCAGCCCTGTCCCAGCTGAGGTTGGTGGGAAGTTGTCCGAGCCCAGCCCTATCCCAGCTAAAGAATCCAGCCCTGCCCCAGCTGAGGCTGAGGGGAAGTTGACCGAGCCCAGCCCTGTCCCATCTGAGGTTGATGTGAAGTTGTCCAAGCCAAGCCCTTTCCCAGCTGAGGTTGATGGGACGTTGACCGAGTCCAGCCCTGTCCCACCTAAAGAATCCAGCCCTGTCCCAGCTGAGGCTGATGGGAAGTTGACCGAGCCCAGCCCTGTCCCAGTTGAGGTTGACGGGAAGTTGTCTGAGCCCAGCCCTGTCCCAGCTGAGGTTGATGGGAAGTTGCCCGAGTCCAGCCCTGTCCCTGCTAAGGTTGATGGGACGTTGTCCGAGCCCAGCCCTGTCCCAGCCGAGGTTGATGGGAAGTTGTCCAAGCCCAGCCCTGTCCCAGCTGAGGTTGATGGGAAGTTGACCGAGCCCAGCCCTGTCCCAGTTGAGGTTGATGGGAAGTTGTCTAAACCCAGCCCTGTCCCAGCTGAGGTTGATGGGAAGTTGCCCGAGTCCAGCCCTGTCCCTGCTAAGGTTGATGGGACGTTGTCCGAAGCCCAGCCCTGTCCCAGCTGAGGTTGATGGGACGTTGTCCCAGTCCAGCCCTGTCCCAGCTAAAGAATCCAGCCCTGCCCCAGCTGAGGCTGAGGGGAAGTTGACCCGAGCCCAGCCCTGTCCCATCTGAGGTTGATGTGAAGTTGTCTAAGCCAAGCCCTTTCCCAGCTGAGGTTGATGGGAAGTTGCCCGAGTCCAGCCCTGTCCCTGCTAAGGTTGATGGGACGATGTCCGAGCCCAGCCCCGTCCCAGCCGAGGTTGATGGGAAGTTGTCCGAGTCCAGCCCTATCCCAGCTAAGGAGTCCAGCCCTGTCCCAGCTGAGGTTGATGGGACGTTGACCGAGTCCAGCCCTGTCCCAGCTGAGGTTGATGGGACGTTGACCGAGTCCAGCCCTGTCCCACCTAAAGAATCCCAGCCCTGTCCCAGCTGAGGGGAAGTTGATCGAGCCCAGCCCTGTCCCAGTTGAGGTTAAAGGGAAATTGTCCGAGCCCAGCCTTGTCCCAGCCGAGGTTGATGGGAAGTTGTCCGAGCCCAGCCCTGTCCCAGCTGAGGTTGATGGGACGTTGCACCGAGTCCAGCCCTGTCCCAGCTAAGGAATCCAGCCCTGTCCCAGCTGAGGTTGATGGGAAGTCGAGCGAGTCCAGCCCTGTCCCAGCTGAGGTTGATGGGAAGTTGTCCGAGCCCAGCTCTGTCCCAGCTGAGGTTGGTGGGAAGTCCGACTCGAGTCCAGTTCTGTCCCAGCTGAGGTTGATGGGACGTTGTCCAGAGTCCAGCCTTGTCCCAGCTGCGGTCTGATGCGACGTCGACCGAGTCCAGCCCTGTCCCAGCTAAGGAATCCAGCCCTGTCCCAGCTGAGGTTGATGGGAAGTCGACTGAGTCCAGCCCTATCCCAGCTGAGGTTGATGGGAAGTTGCCAGAGCCAAGCCCTGTCCCAGCTGAGGTTGATGGGAAGTCAAGCGAGTCCAGCCCTGTCCCAGCTGATGTTGATGGGAAGTTGTCCGAGCCCAGCTCTGTCCCAGCTGAGGTTGGTGGAAAGTCGACTCGAGTCCAGTTCTGTCCCAGCTGAGGTTGATGGGACGTTGTCTGAGTCCAGCCCTGTCCCAGCTGAGGTTGATGGGACGTTGACTCGAGTCCAGCCCTGTCCCAGCTAAGGAATCCAGCCCTGTCCCAGCTGAGGTTGATGGGAAGGCGACCGAGTCCAGCCCTGTCCCAGCTGAAGCTGATGGGAAGTTGTCCGAGTCCAGCCCGGTCCCAGCTGAGGTTGGTGGGAAGTTGTCTGAGCCCAGCCCTGTCCCAGCTAAGGAATCCAGCCCTGTCCCAGCTGAGGTTGATGGGACGTTGACCGAGTCCAGCCCTGTCCCACCTAAAGAATCCAGCCCTGTCCCAGCTGAGGCTGAGGGGAAGTTGACTCGAGCCCAGCCCTGTCCCAGCTGAGGTTGGTGGGAAATTGTCCGAAGCCCAGCCCTGTCCCAGCTGAGGTTGATGGGATGTTGACCGAGTCCAGCCCTGTCCCAGCTGAGGTTGGTGGGAAGTTGTCCGAGCCCAGCCCTGTCCCAGTTGAGGTTGGTGGGAAGTTGTCCGAGCCCAGCCCTGTCCCAGCTGAGGTTGGTGGTAAGTTGTCCGAGCCCAGCCCTGTCCCAGCTGAGGTTGGTGGGAAGTTGTCCGAGCCCAGCCCTGTCCCAGCTGAGGTTGGTGGGAAGTTGTCCGAGCCCAGCCCTGTCCCAGCTGAGGTTGGTGGGAAGTTGATGGAGTCCAGCCCTGTCCCAGCTGAGGTTGGTGGGAAGTTGACGGAATCCAGCCCTGTCACAGCTGAGGTTGGTGGGAAGTTGACGGAGTCCAGTCCTGTCCCAGTTGAGGTTGGTGGGAAGTTGACGTTGACCGAGTCCAGCCCTGTCCCAGCAAAAGAATCCAGCCCGTTCCCAGCTGAGGTTGATGGGACGTTGACCGAGCCCAGCCCTGTCCCAGCTGAGGTTGATGGGACGTTGACCGAGTCCAGCCCTGTCCCAGCTAAAGAGTGCATCCATGTCCCCACTGAAGTTAATGGGAAGTTGTCCAGAGCCCAGCTCTTTCCCAGCTGAGGTTGATGGGACGTTGACCAAGTCCAGCCCTGTCACAGCTAAAGAATCCAGCCCTGTCCCAGCTGAGGTTGATTGGACGTTGACCAAGCCCAGCCCTGTCCCTGCAGAGGTTGATGGGAAGTTGTCCAAGCCCAGCCCTGTCCCAGCTGAGGTTGATGGGACGTTGACTCGAGTCCAGCCCTGTCCCAGCTAAAGAATCCAGCCCTGTCCCAGCTGAGGTTGATTGGACGTTGACCGAGCCCAGCCCTGTCCCTGCAGAGGTTGATGGGAAGTTGTCCGAGCCCAGCCCTGTCCCAGCTGAGGTTGATGGGAAGTTGTCCGAGCCCAGCCCTGTCCCAGCTGAGGTTGATGGGAAGTTGACCGAGCCCAGCCCTGTCCCAGCTGAGGTTGATGGGAAGTTGTCCAAGCCCAGCCCTGTCCCAGCTGAGGTTGATGGGAAGTTGACCGAGCCCAGCCCTGTCCCAGCTGAGGTTGATGGGAAGTTGACCGAGCCCAGCCCTGTCCCTGCTGAGGTTGATGGGAAGTTGACCGAGCCCAGCCATGTCTCAGCTAAAGAGTGCAGCCATGTCCCCACTGAGGTTGATGGGAAGATGACTGTGTGCATATGCTCTAAAGTTTCAAACAGATCTAGTCAGTATCTAAATATGCCACTCTCTGATCTTGTTTTTAGTCAATAAAATGGTTCTCTTTCTCATTGCTGCTTCTTTTATCAGCCTGCTTTAGAACATGTTATGCAAATCATGTTCAACAGTTCCAACAAAGTGATTCATGCCTCTTAAATGACCAAGTTTAATTTTTGTGTTCCTTAATCTCTATTCTAAGGGTGAATTTCCATAACTTTTCTTTTTGATAATTGATATAGTGATTCTTATTTCTTGAGAAACAGTTTTTCACCTAAAAGGTTGAGGGTGAGTTAACACTAGTGATGGGAAGTCCAGTTCTTTTCCTTGAACCGGTTCAAAAAAAGGAACTTTTACGTTCTCCCATTATGACAGCAATTCTATAATCCCATCAGATACAAAATGCTATAAATTAAATGCATTTGTAATCATAACTTCAGTTATGTTCAGTTACGTTTTGCATACGATCCCTGTAGCCTTCAGGTGATGTGTAAATGTGGACATCTTAAACGTGCAAATGTCTTAAAGATATATTAAGTGCATAAATGGTCTTCATCATTTTATTTGTTTTAAAATAAACTTGCATTTCACCAAATTCGGCTCATTTAAGTCCTCGGTTCACTCGTGCTACCGGCTTATGTATGAGCACATCATCAGTTGGCTGAAAGAAAGTTTTTTTTCCTTTATTCGAAGGAAAAAACTTGAAAGGAAAACTTTATTCCTTTATTTTTCGTCCGCACGAGTGCTGCAAAATGACTCATTTGGTGCACAAGACATTATTTCGCATGGCTGTGTAGGCTACAGATTTGTTTTGTGACCGTGTGCGTGGCGCCACGTTCGAGGATGAACGACTTCAAGCCGAATCTGTCCGAGCTTGTATGTCTCACACAGTCGGAGCTAAAAATACAGGATATTTTACGGGAAAATACTAAAACGGGAAGACAGCTGGAAAAGAGCTAAAATACGAGAGAAACCCAGAAAAATTGGGAGGGTTGACAGCTATGGTTGAGCAGAGAACTGCTGAAACCTGACAGTAGACAAAACGGTATGTTTAATATGTTTTGTTTTAACGCATTATAAACATTTTCTAAGCAGTGCACCTTAAGTGTAACTTAAGACACGTAACTTAAAACTTCGAACGTTTTCGAAACGATTCAGTCCTATTTAGTGTCTGGTTCAACCAGTTCACTAAAAAGAACCGGTTCAAAGAACGATTTGTTCACAAATCAACCATCACTATAGCCTGGCATGCCAGACCTACATCAAGATGTTAGGTCTGGAAACTCATCATTGACAGGGCTCAATCCGAGGGGCGGGATAAATGGTTGTCTTTCAAATTCTCTCTGCACGCAATTGGATAGCGCTAAAGCCAATCAGAGCAACGAAGAATGTGACGTACTCAGCGGAGCAAGTTGATATATTATTAAACTTTTACCGTATCTAGTCCAGCTGTCAACATTAAACATTGAAAATAAGGGAGATTTTCTGGAATCCATCCCAAAATAAGGGATTTTTTTTTTACACAACCCACAAACTTTAAGAATAAAACACTAATCATTAAAAGTCTAAAGAGTTTATAAGAGTCTAGCCTACATATGTGTGAGAGAGAAAGAGACGGTATATATGTGTAGGTGTGTGTGTGTGTGTGTGTGTGTGTGTATGAGAGAGCAAGAGACAGTGTGTCATTAAAAATATAATATCATAGAGAATGTTTAAATACTAATATCAGCTTACGAGGGAAACGGGGGCGGAGTAGTGGTGCTTGCTTGAGATGATTCGGGAGAGGTCCGTGCGCCTATACCGATCAGAGCGCGCGCTGACACGGAGTAAAGCCTTTATCCTCGACGCCACAGCACGACTGCGGCAAAAATGACAAGTTGATCGTTTCGCCACAGCTTTTTTGTAACAGTGCACGCGGCGCCGGCCGCATCCGAGGATGAACAACTAAAACTGAATATGTCCGAGCTTGCTCTTACCGTCTCAACTCAGTCGTCATTATGTTAAGCCCGCCCGCCGACTCTATACACCAGGGGTTCTCAACTCCTATCCTCGCGACCCACTGCTCTGCACATTGTGTATGTCTCCCTTAAGCTGCGTTCACACCGCCAGCGATTTTGTCGCTGCATGTCGCAAGCGACAGAGATTCATGTCGCTAGTGGGCGTTCCCACTACGGGTTGCCTGTAAACGCCATTAGCAAATCACCCAATCATTTCTCTTGCCGCTTAAAAAAAAAAACTTTTTAGAGGGAAAGGACTTAATATAAATAGAATCAGTGCATTAATTGTTTGATACGTGAACAATGAATGAGGAACAACGCTTGCTTTTTGCCATTGCGACTATATATCTGCGGCGGAAGCGCAAACGCCGGTCTGTTTGGGTTCACGGAACCATTCAGGCTTGGAATCAGGACAGCGAGTACCACCGGCTAGTGCAGGAACTGCGGCTGGATGAGGTCCGGTTCCAGCAGTACTTCAGGCTGGACAGGACCCAGTTTGATGCGCTGCTGCGGAGAGTTGGCCCCATAATTGCAAAGGAGAACACAAACTACCGCCGAGCCATTTCACCTGCTGAACGGCTGGCAATTTGTTTACGGTGAGTATTTATTAAGTTTTAAGTAATTAACTGTAATTATAACATTAAACCCTATATGTATGTGTAGGCCTATATATGTATGTGTGTGTGTATTATATTGTATAATATTAATTATTTTCCGGATTAATACCATTTAAATCATCACATGTTCGGCACATACACACACACACACATACCAAACCTAGTGTGATTAAAAGGCAGAGGTGGGTAGTAACGAAAGTACATTTACTTCGTTACATTTACTTGAGTATTTTTTTGGAAAATTTTTACTTTTAAGAGTAGATTTAATTGTGGGTACTTTTACTTTAACTCGAGTAAATTTCTTATGAAAAAACTGTACTTTTACTTCGTTACATTGAGCGACGTTCCTCTTGTTACTTTATTTTAATGCAATATGTTGTTAAAAGCGTAGTTTATTCTTAAGCGTGCGCGCTCTCTCTTTTCTGGGCATGAGCGATGCTCAATTCACAAATGAATCACTCTTTTGAGTCGATTCTGTTCAAAGACTTCATCAAACAAGTTGGGCAGATCTGTCTAAATCGGTTCGCGAATCAGTTTGAATGATCTGTTCAGTTTCCTGCACGCGCTGAATTGTCTCGGAGTCATAACAGGAAGATTTAACAACATCAAGAGCGCCGGTTATGTGTTGCCATGTGAACTGGGAGAAACGGCGTTTTAGGTTCTCTCTCTGACGATTCTGAGGATTCTTATTGGCTTGCATGGCTTTATCCTTAACATAGTTTGGCATAGTTATGATGGCGCTCGACGTGGATTTATGCAGGTGTGTGAACGATGTTATTTTTGAAAATGGAGATTTTTGAAAATCTCACTTTATTCCGACATTGTCTAATAATCCAAATGTAGTTGTATAAATTACTATACTATTATAAAAACCAAAGGACAGGCAGTGGTTTTCGGGCTACAGATATAATATACAGATAGGCCTATATACAGAGAGAAATAATGTTTGTTTCAGCTGTTTTTGTTGCAAAGATAGCTTATCTAATTATGATAATAGTCATTTAAATGAAAAATATCTAAATAATAACATGTTATATATATATATATATATATATATATATATATATATATATAAATTAATCTAAATAATATCATGATATATATATAGGACTATGTGATCCAAAGTAACTAGTAACTAACTACTTGAGTAGTTTTTTCATTGGATACTTTTTTACTCTTACTCAAGTAACTTTTAAGATTATTACTTTTACTTTTACTTTGAGTAAATAATTCTACAAGTACTAGTACTTTTACTAGAGTACAGTTTTTGGATACTCTACCCACCTCTGTTTAAAGGGTTATATATATATATATATATATATATATATATATATATATATATATATATATATATATATATATATATATATATATATATATATATATATATATATGAGCTAAATTTACCATAAGAAACAGCTCTAGAAATAAAAATGTTTATTGATAAAGGCAATACGTTAAACCTGTAAAAACATGCACATGGCAGGTAATTCACAATATTCATTATATCCAGATTAAATGTGTGTGCATATATATATTATATATGCACACACATTTAATCTGGATATAATGAATATTGTGAATATTATATATGCACACACATTTAATCTGGATATAATGAATATTGTGAATTACCTGCCATGTGCATGTTTTTACAGGTTTAACGTATAGCCTTTATCAATAAACATTTTTATTTCTAGAGCTGTTTCTTATGTCACATTTAGTCTTATATATATATATATATATATATATATATATATATATATATATATATATATATACTCATATATATATATATATATATAATCTTTAAATACACTATGCACACACGTGTGGGTTCACTCTCTATTTTTACATATGCATGTAAGTTAATTGTACACACTCATTATTTGTAATAGTAATTAAATTATAATTTGTAATTCAATACTACCATTTTTATTACTAGTGTTTTGCAGAACATCGAAGTTATTAGAATACATACATACTGTCCTATAATAGGTAGACCATATTGCATGCAGTTGAGTCAAAACTTACTCGATATCCCCACAATCCCAGACACATTTTTCCAAGCATCATTTTTTTAAAATGTGTCTCTGTATGCACATAGAGACATATTGCAATAACAGGAAAATTGCTAACCGCTAAAATCAATTTCTCCTCCATCTTGACAGACACCGCAGTATAGCAGACGGATCACGTGTAACTACGCTGACTTCACTATTGGTAGTCGCTTGCGAAAATCGCTTCTGATTTGCATAAAGTTGAAAATTCTCAACTTTTGTCGCTTGTCTCTGTCGCTTGACACGCCCACACTCTGTCGCCAACGGTCACTGTCGCTCGTGTTCGCCGGATGTCGCCAGCGCTCCATTGAAATGAATGGGATCTTGTCGCTTTGTCGCTGCGTGTCGCTGGCGGTGTGAACGGGGCTTTATTTAACACACCTGATTCAGATCCTCAGCTCATTAAGATAGACTCTATTGCTGCGTCCGAAATCTCCACTCAAAGCACTACTCCCTGAACCCCTGATGTTGGGGGTAGAGAGCAGAGCACTATATAGTGAGCTCACTAGCATAATAGAAGCCACTTTCGGACACTACTCGATCGTCTCTCGCGCCGTTGATTACATCATCTGTCAGCTGGTGCCGAGCCGGCTCTGGGCTAAATAATTTTTTTAAATAAATACATTACACTATATTGAGCTTATTTCTCCAAAATTTAAAAACTAAAAGTGATTTCTGACCGTTTTTGTTATAATGCGCTACTCCACACGTGATTATAACTTATTTTTACGATCAGCGCAATGCATGATGGTATGTAGGGCTTAGGTAAGTGACCATCGGTTGTACACTACTTTTCAAAATGCATTCTGGGATACATTGAGTGGACTATATAGGGTATAATAATCATCACTATACATTCGGACAGCACTACAAAATGGCGAGCTCACTATATAGTCCACTATATAGTGAGTAATGGGAGATTTCGGACTGCAGCGTATGTCTATCCTAACGAGCTGAGGATCTGAATCAGGTGTGTTAAATAAGGGAGACATGCACATTATGCAGAGCAGTGGGTTGCGAGGACTTGAGAACCCCTGCTAAACACGATGTGATTGGCCCTACCAGAGTTTGGTTTTTCCACTTCGAAAGTCAACGGAGAGTTGCTAGACCACACTTTGCGGCAAAATAATTTTTGCTGCCGCTGAGGGTGCGTCTGAGATTTCTAGGCTACCATCACTAGTTAACACTAATTGCATTCTAATTCCATGCCATTGAATGTTAAATTAAAAGATAAATGCACATTGTTCTAAAGGGGGGCATCATCCCTTACATATATTGAAAATTGTTATGCTGATAATAAAAGATTTTTTTCATTAAACAGGGAAGTATTTGCAGCAACAATTTTTCAAAGAAACACAAATGCATTTCACTGAAATGCAGCAGCATCCACAAATAAAATGTTGAATTTGGAAAAATGTTTTTGTGCAAGTGCACTTGTTAAATGAGGGCTGATTTTATGAAATGAATCAATAAAATGTTTATTAACAAGCTGTAGTCATGCACTGACAGAAAGACAAGTTAAAAGGATACACCATCGTTTTTTTCATATTAAACTATTCCCTTCACTAAGATGAGTTGATGCATACCTCTCCCATCTCGTGGGTGCATGCACTAAATCGCACTGTCTTGCGGTTAAACTTTGTTAGCACTTAGCTTAGCCCTGTTAACCATGTGCTTACATTGATGGTGGTGGTCAATGTAGATCCAGAAGACCCTGGACAAATCGCATGTGTTGTGGCAAGTGACACGTATCCAGCGATGATTCACCCGGCAGCCGTCAAATTTTTCTTTCATTGTGACAAAGTCAATTGGAGGAAACGTCCCACGCCGAGTAGACCTATCCTCAGAGTAAGTCCTATCTGAAACCATTGAAATATCCCTATGTATCATGTTTTCATTTTTAAATATAAATACTTAGTCCATCTCTGTCTTTTCAGTCAAATTAGTTTGGTGTCCTACTGGCTAGTGCTGGAATGGGCCCTACAGGTTAAAACTTTGGGCAGAGGCAATCGGAAGCCACTGCCATCATGTGTGGTCAGGACTATGCGACAAAGATATCCTTCTGAGTCCGGTGTCTATGTTGGATTTCAAGAAATACGTGAGGCAATGGATATGTAGGCATATGACTGTTATTGGACAATATGTGCTGGGCCCTCAGTTCAGACCTAAATTATGTATACATGTTTCACAGACATCTGTGGAACAATTGCACTGCAGCTTGCGTCTGAATGTTCTACCTGTTTGTATATTTATCTATATTACAATCATTATGTAGATGTCTTCTTTATTTTCAATTTCCTCATTTGTATTAAATTCAGTTTCCTATATTTGATGTGTATAAATAAAGCTTTGAACCTACAACATCTAGAGTGATACTTTTATCTCGTTTGCTAAATCAAATGGCTTCTGATATAATCACTCATGCTGTCACTGAATGGGTAGATTAAGGTGTGAAGACTCAAGTGCAAGAACAATGGGTAAACATTTATTAACAACAAACAAACACAAACTACCAACAAAACTCCCTTGTGGGGGATAATTTAGAACAAAAACAGGTAAGATCTGGAAACACTAGAAACATGGAAACATGGACAATGAACCAGCAAGACGCTTGGGTGGCGCCAACAGGGCGAGATGTTTGGACGGCTTGACTGCGGGCCTCCCTGGAGGCTTTGGGGGTTCAGTTTCAGGCTTCGCTGGATGCATCGGTGGGTCGGCTGCAGGCTTCGGAACAACCTCTGTGGCCCTGTGGTTGACCTGAAGCTCTCTTCTTCCTCAGCTTTCGTGAACGAGTACATGGTACAGGCTCCTCGTCCACCACTGGGGGTGCTGCAGGGAGAGTGGAACGCTCTGGGACAACCTGACCTGGGACCAACGTAGTCAGATCCTTCTGGACCACCGGGCTTGGGACCACTGAAGCTCGGGTCCTCCTGGACCAATGGACTTGAGACCACCAAAGTCAGGTCCTTTTGTACAATTGGGCTTGGGAACGCCGAATTCGGGTCCTCCTGGACCACCAGCCGAGGGGAAGCGTCAGGGGCCCTCCTCCTCCTGCCCTGGCAAGGCGATGTGGAAGTAACTGCCTCTGGGGGTGCAGCAGCTGCTTTAGCCTCCACTGGATAGGCTGATGGGTCACACCCTTTCTTCCTCTGGGGACTGGGGGCATGGCAGTTTGTGAGGTCAGTGGGAGGGGGGGCCAAGAGGCGGAAGACCACCAGTCTGCACTGGTCCTGCGATGATACTGCAATGGAACCCCACAAACTGCCAGAATGATAGTATTCCCAGCATTCCCATCTCCCAGGTAGCCACAGGCTCATTAAGGCTGGTGTTGAATCTGTCCTTGAGCACTGCGTCGCCGATGTTGAGCCCCTTCGCAAAATACAGGAACTGGTAGGCAAGCTCCTTCACACTGATTTCCATCTGACAAGCTCCACAAAAGGAGCTTGTCAAGTCTTTCCACCATCGGATAAGCAGAGGGGCAGGGAGATGGAAAAAGGAAGATACCCATTGCTTGCTGAGTCCTCAGTTAGCTGGTTTGTTCTGTCACGGAATGGGTAGATTAAGGTGTGAGGACTCAAGTGCAAGAAAAATGGGTAAACATTTATTAACAACAAACAAACACAAACTACCAACAAAACTCCCTCATGGGGGGAAACAAGAACAATAACAGATAGGATCTGGAAACACCAGGAACATGGAAACATGGACAACAAACCAGCAAAGGACTTCTTTTTCTTTAGGGTTTTACAGCAGCCGGCATCCAATAAGTTGTATTGCTGCTATCTATGGTTTTAGCACCTAAGTGCACTATATCCTACTATACAAACCAGTATCTTTTAGAAATTTAAAAAGACACCACTTTCCCCATGCGCTTGACCCATCTTCTAAATTATTTTTAGAGATATTTCTTCCAAGCCAATTTCTCGCATTTCTCTCTGAGTAGAACTTGTCTTTGGTTGTCATATTTTTTACAAGAAATCAAAACATGTTGCACTGTCTCAGGTTCCTGACATGAACACAAGCCACTCTGATGTTTCTCTAAAATAAATAAAGTGCTGTTCAGAAACGTGTGGCCAATCCTCATTCTAGAAATAATAACCTATTCATTATGTCTAATCTCTCCTCCTTTACAAACATTAACTGAATCAGTTACCCTAATAGAAATAGAGAATATGTGCCTCCCTTTGTTTTCTTGCTCCCAAAGCTGTTGCTATTTCAAAATTGTTCCCTGCCACACAATAATATAGCAAAATAATTTTTGCTGCCGCTAGGGTGCGTCTAGATTTCTAGCCTACTTTTGAGCAGCTTCCTTGGACAACTTATCAACCTTTTCATTTGTTGCAATACCTACATGAGCTGGGAGTCATACAAATGATAATTCTACACCTCTCTTCTTTTCACATCTCTAATTGCCAAAAGAATGTCATATACAACTCTTTGAGGTCCCTTTCCCACTACTAATAATAGCTGACACAGAGTCACTACATTTAAACACTTTATGGTTCTGAATCTGCTCAGTCCATTGCACTGCCATCAGGACTGCATATATTTCCACTGAAAACTCACTTAGGAAATTTGGGCAAACTTGGGCATTCCGCTTCTAAAAAAAAAAACGCTGCTCCTGTAGCAAAGGTTTCCTGGGGCCGTATTCACAAAGAATTTTATCTTACCACTAGAAGTACTCCTAAATCGCACTAAAATATTTTAGCTAGGAGTTTTCTCTTAAAAGTTATTCACAACGCCTTTCAGACCTACTCTTAGTAAGGAAAAATTACAACTCCTAAACTAAGAGTGAGTCTTCGTTGCTATGAATGACGTCAATTCTCATGCACGAGCTTCCTCGCAATGATCACGGTGATTGGTTGTTAGATGACAGGGCTATCATGCGGAACATAACACAGCAACAAATCATGACATTACGACATCTAAATATGTCTGTGTCCTACACAAAATAATAATAAAAAAAGTAATATCATCGAAATGCATAGGCTATATAATGACATGTTTGTGCAGGCCCCAGTGAAGTGTAATTCTAAAAAGGCAGAGAGAGAAAAGTCATGAATGAAATTATTCAAGGTAGCCTAAGGGCATGCAGTGTTCACTTATCGCGTCTTTTGCGCGCTTATTTTAAAAGTTCGTTATTTTAAATGAAGGCACCCGTTCTTTCCAATCGCGTCCGCATGGAGCGCGCCGGTCACGTAACTAGAACCAACCGAGCCAACAAGAACGAACCGTCCTGAGCGCTTTGGAAAAGGAGAATACGGCGCACCTTGCATTTTTAGGCGGCAGGCGCTATATGTGAATGGTGCCTAATAATGAAAAAACGACACTTGCATTAACACTTGCTTGGTTAACTGACATTCTATTAGCCTAACTAGACTACTTAAAGAAAGGAAATGTTGCTCCTAATGAAGTAATGTAATATTTGAATAACGGTGGATTATGAACTCGCCAAAATGGAAAAGAAAGCCCAACTAGATGCAGGATCAGTTACTGCTGCTGGCCAGTTGGTGCTTAAAAAGCAAAACAAAACAAAAAACATTATAACAGTGAAATTCGGCACTGGGATATCAAGCTAAACTAAGCGTGAGACATGGGAGAGGTTGTGTGCAGATGAATGCAGCATTCCCGCTTGTGTCGCGGACCCCGGGCGACTGCGAGAGAAGCTACAATCCTTTGTGAATAGGTCTTAGTGAGTTAGGAGTCCTCTCGACTTCTTTTAAGCAGTCCCAGACTTAGGTGCTACTTTTAGGGCTAAAATGCTTTGTGAATTACTCTTAGTGAAAAAAATTAGGAGTCCTAAAGTTAGGAGTGACACGCCTATTATTTTTAGGAGTTGCTCCTAAATTCGCCAGTTAGGAGCTACTTTTAGCCTTAAAATTCTTTGTGAATACGGCCCCTGATCTTTTGAACCATCAGTAAATATTAATATGTGCTCCTTATATCTTTCTATTATATAACACTTAATTCATGCACCAAATCTGATTCAGGATTCTCTGACTTAAAGTATCTCTAAATCAGTCTTCTGGGACCTCCAATTTCCATAAAGGAACTGGTGGCCACAGTACTCCTGGACAAAAGTTCTTGCCATCAATAGACATTTCCTGGGCCAATGCCTCCCCTGCTGTCCAGCCAAAACTTTGAAGACTTGCCACCTCTCTCCTTACCTACCTCTCTCCTTAGCTTACCTGGATTGTTGCTTTAACTGGGTGATCACACTTTTGACCCATCAAGTTGAACCAATAGTTAGCCTGAAGTTGCTGTCTTCTCAAACAGTGGCATTTCTCCTGTTTCTACCTGCAAGGAACATACTGTGGAAGATCGCACAGCTCCTGTACATATTCGCAGTGCTTTAGCTTGAACTATATCTAATCCAGCTAAAACGGACTTGGCTGCAGATCCATAAACCAAGTACCCATATTAAATTCTGGCTCTAATTAAATATACATAAATTTGCTTCAAGGAAGCTACATCTGCTCCCCAGTCTGTTCCAGCAAGACATCTCATTAAATTCATTACCCTTTTACATTTGCCACATTACCCTTTTATATTTGCCACGCTGGAAAGACAAGATGGTGCCGGTGTTGGCTGGCCATCTGTTGCCCTCTTCGACTTTGCCATTGGCATGTGTTGTTTTTCTACTTATTTCCTTTATCATCACAAATTGTAACTCCATCCTGTTGTATGACCGCCAAACACTGCTTAACATTTGTAGTGTGGTTATGGACTCTACTAAAGGTGATGTTACTGGATATAGAGCGTTCCCATTGCCATTTCCGACCAACCTTCCTGTACACCTGTATAGGTGTCCTATGGACTTACCTAAAAGAAAGCGCCGGAAGAGGCGCGGCAAACGGGGAGGCTTCGCAGTTCGTCAGAAAGCTGTATCGGCTCGGGAGAATAGTGCAAGGTGCCAATTCTACTCGTTGGGAGGCCAGGTCCATGGACGTGATGCAGGAAGGCGTTTTTCTGAGGCTCAGCTCCAGCAGCCTCGCGCAATTTTCCCTGTTATTATTTCCACGCATCGTCAGAGGACGAAACATCGTCTCCATCGTGGCGGATCTATCTCTCTGTGACCTTCGACCACTGTGCCGAGCAACGCAAGCGGTAAGTGACTCATCTGTACTGAAGATGGCCCTTGTCAACACATGGTCGCTGGTAAACAAAACTTTCATTTAAACGACCTTTTTACTGCGCAAGCCCTGGGGCCTCATTTATAAACGTTGCGTACGCACAAAAGAAGGCGTACGCCGCTCTCTACGCAATAGTTGGTATTTATAAAAAGCAAACTTGACGGTAAAATGTGCGGTCCTTCACGCAAGCTCTGACCCAGGCGTACGCACAAAAACAGGTGAAATCAGAAATGGTGACACCGTCGGCAGATGGAAAAAACACGTAAAAAGTGTGTGAAACTGTAGACCGTTGTGTAAAATAAATGACTCTCATAAATAACACGAAGACTTCACAAAGCAAGTCTTAAAATGAACAGCCTACACGAACATCCGTTTAATCGATCTGCAACAGAAATGCAAATTAACACTTATTTCCAAAAAGTGAAATATGTTCTGCAATAATATTGGCATGTTATACAATTCATCCTCATAAATAAGATGGTAAACAAAACGAAATAATGTACAAAACTGATATTCTTGCCAATGTGTCCGTCTAACGGAGCAGATATAGCAATTAGTCAGTCAGATAGATAGATAATTAGGGAGATATAGATAGATCGATAAATAGATGTATTATTTGTCCACTTGGGGAAAGTTGTTTCCATAGTAAAAATGTCTTCGTCAACTACGGAATCATGGTATTCATTCCTTTAGTTTGTTTTATTTTTGATAAAATAACGTATGACGTATGTCTCACCCATTCAGAAAGCTGCAAGAAATTACATTTGCGCTGAACTATTTCCCATTTCCAAGTAGATTATAACCGTCATCTGTAGCTTGTCAGATGCAGAATTAAATGGATGGAAATAAAATGCCCCATCACAATGCGTAATGACGCACAATGGCTGATATTGCGCTCTTAGAAGATGTGGAAATTAAATGGAAGGATTCGGAGTGAACGAATCATCTTCACAACAAAAGGTGTGGAAAAATATACAGTCCGAGGTTGTGAGGCTACAGCATTTACGGCATCTGCAACCTTTTGCCACTCATTAGTAATGCCCACACTGTGCCCTCCAAACAACATTTTTCTCCTCTTTCCACCTCGCAAATGATAACTTCTACTTCACATTGAGTGAAGTTAAGTTTTTTTTATTCCTCTCTGATGATTTTGTAGAGTTGGGGTACTCGAACTCGGACTCGGAACTCGATTGTTAAGGACTTGGACTCGACTCTGGACTCGAACTAAGGTGGACTCGGACCCAACTCTATGATTTTGCAATCAATGAATATTAACTTGTGGGCGTTTCACTGACTATTTATGGGCAACTATGGGCGTGACATGAAGCCGCAAAAAACTGCGCTACATTTAGAATTGATTGTGATTTATTAAGGGAGAAATGCGTAGGATGTGCGTGCGCACGGTTTTATAAATCCGAATATTTCTGTGCGTACGCACATCCTATGTTTCATCCGTATGCCATTTCTGACACAAATCCTACGCAAAGTTTTATAAATGAGGCCCCTGGACTTCCTTTGTGTTACTGAGACATGGATTAAACCTGGCGAATCAAGCTCGCTCGCTGAACTTTTACCACAGGATTGTAACTTTCTAAATACCCCGCGCTCATCTGGCCGCAGTGGGGGGCTTGCGACTGTCTTCAAAAACACTTTCCTGTGCCGATCTTTGTCTACAGACTCATATAGCAGTTTTGAGGTGCAACTCTTTCAAATACTACTAGCTAACCCTGTCACTGTTGCTTTGTTATATCGTCCCCCTAAACATAATTCAGAATTTATTAATGAATTTGCTGCATTTCTGGGGGATATTGTTATTGCTCATGATAAAATACTACTGATTGGTGATTTTAATATTCATGTCTGTTGTAGATCTTTAACTTTGTCCAGGGAGTTTCTAAATCTTATTGAGTCTTTTGACCTTATTCAGTGGGTATCTGGCCCTACGTATCAACAGGGTCACACTTTAGACTTGATTTTAACCCATGGACTATCTGTTTCAGATATCACTATTATCAATGCAAACTTTTCTGATCATATGCCTGTATTTTTCTCTGTTCCATATTCTGGTCAAACTCTAAACAATCAGTCCATGGGGCGTATGTCTCGTACCTTTACAATACGTTCCAGTGAGGAGTTCAAGGTAGCATTTCACGAGGTATGGAACTCTTCTGAAACAGAATCTACTCTACATAAATTGGATGCGGACAAACATCTCAGTTATTTTAACTCTTCTTGTGCTTCCATTTTGAACAGTATTGCTCCATTAAAGCTTAAATTTCGTAAATCAGTACCAATTCCTTGGCTTAATGAATCAGTGCGCTCTCTCAGACAGGCCTGCCGACAGGCCGAGTGCAAGTGGAAATAGGACAATTGACAGGTCTCTTATGAAATTATGAGAGATTCACTTTTTACATTTCAGAGGGCAGCCAAAGCTGCTAAGTGTAAATATCTCTCTGATCTTATTAAGAAAAATAGGCATAACTCTCGTGTCCTCTTCTCCACTATTGACTCTGTGCTAAATCCACCTGTTAATTTTTTCCCTGAGCCGTCTGTCTCCCTTTGTGAAAGTTTTGGAAACTTTTTCACAAACAAGGTCTTGGATATCAGATCTCAAATGGCTCAGACTGGATACACACTGTTAGAGATTCCGTTATATTCCTCCACATGGTCTGAGTTTGAGCCACTCAACTTATACTCTTGTAAGGAAATTGTGGACTGCCTTAAGCCCACTTCATGTCCACCAGTGGCGGGCCGTGCATTTCACACCTAGGCCTTCTGTCCAACCTGAATTAATAACTTTTAATAGTGTATCAGCGCAAAGCCTCTCTATAATTGTTGTTTTTATTTTGCAACCGCAGTTATTGGATTAATGCGGTGAGTTCGGGAAAGGCCGGTAGAGAGAAACGAGCGTGTAAGTTCGGCTGGTGCATTTGTACAGTGGTTCTTGCGTTACGAATCCGATTATAAGTTCAGAAACCGAGACTCCCTTATCTTGACGTTTAAGGGTTACAATAGTCCATTTTCAGACGTTACAATAGTATGCATGTTTGAAAAAAATAAAGTTTCGATCATAAATTTATAAGAAAAATTAAGAATAAAATCATATTCACCACGGGGAAAAAACATTATACTCACCAAAACTACAGATTATTCTTTACACAAAATCCATCCTTATTTCTTTCCTCAAGAAGACCTCAATTCGCTGTTGTACAGGTTCTAACTGCGTTTCAGTTCTAACAATGTTGTGTCTGTCTCGTCATATAGACGCTTTCAGCAGTGACAACATAAACAAACGGTACTGCGCATGTGCATAAAACTGGCCCAAACTTAACTTCCGGCAAACTTGCGCAGGCAATCCATAACAAGTAAATAACCTAAGTAGCTGGTATTTCTTGCCAGTCAAAGAAAATAAATGTTACCTGGCCAAACTGAAATGTGACACTACCAGACCCGTTGAACAAAAATAGGAGACAAGATGTTTTTCTACCGACGTATCTGATTTACCGTGTCAAAAAACTGGCGAGCGCGGTGACGAGGCTTTATTAGGTGAACATATCTCTCCTTATTAGCTTCTTACATGCTTGCTAACCTTTTTTTAAGGCGGGTCTCCACATGACAGCATGTTGGATGGATCTGTGCAGCGTTGTTATGATACATTCTGCTCCGCTGTCAATGTGTTTGTGGAGAGAGAGGGAGAGAGGGAGCGTGCGAATATGCGCTGCACGCAACTCTGCAGTCAAATACAACTTTTCCCATCTTAAATTGTAAAAAACACGGAAATCAATATGTGGCAGTCAGCGCTGATAATGTGGTGAGCTGCCACTAATAAATGCATGGGAAACACTGCACCGGATACTCGGATAAACCTAGCTATTTTAATACCGCCGTCTCCCTCTTTGTTAGGAAACCTTAACATTTTTTGTTTTATTTTTTATTGCGTTTGCTCCCAAGGTCAGGTTGCGTCCCACAGCTCAACAACCTTAACTTAACTTTATCACCTTAACTTTCACTGCATTTGCAGTCAATGCCGTATTATCCAATAAACAGTATAAACTAACAGAACTGAAGTTAACTTTGGGCCAGCTCATCGCCATGGCAACGCGTCTGATGAAAGCGTCTATTCCTAGCATAAGTTTTAATGCGCTTTATGGCTGCGAGTGCCTGTCGACAGAAGCACACAGTCACCGCAAACATGACGATGTGTACAGCTGCCCCATGCTCTCACACAGAGTTTTGAACGAAATCAACGAGATCAGCGGGACTTTTGCCTTCAAAATCATTCGTTTCATAACTTACATTGTCAGTTCTGTTTTTACCCGGAGAGATTGAATAGAGTCCCGTTACTCTGCGTTTAGCTCAGGCTGAATAAGGGATTTATTTCTGCTGGAGGTTGAGCAGGGAAAGAAACATTAATTTTTGGGTTGAAAAACGATTACATCTACAGGAATATATATTTAGTTTACGCAGTTTGCTACAGATGCGGATACTAGGCCTACCACTAAAAGTACGTGGTCTGTACATGCATCCAATCAAAGAACGAGAAAACACATACGTTATTATATGCCAGCTAGATGGCCCCGCTGCAGTCAAAGCGAAATCTGATTGGCTGATTAAATCTGACGGATTATCTGATTGGTTAAAGAATTGCCATTCATATATACTACAGACGCCCGCTCTGCCGATTCTGAAGGCCTCCAGGCAGATTTATTTACCCGGCAACGCATGATGGATGAAATATGATTGGATACAAGCTCTAACATAAATACATACTACTGAAAGCAGCGCAACCAAGAGAAAAGCTATGAAATTAAGAGAACTATTTGGAATAATTTAATGCTAATTCATGGAAAAATATATTAAAGTGCAAGTCAGTGATTCTGATTCTCTGTGTTTAGGCCAGCAGAGAAGGCCTTGCTGGCCCTGACGGCCCACCACTGATGTCCACATTATATTGTTATTGTATATGTATATTGTCACATTTTATCAAACAAACTATGGATGCAATTGGTCCATAGGTCTATTATCAGTCATTAATAAATGCCTATATATGAGCACTGTTCCAGTCTGCCTTAAACATGCTGCGATAACACCATATATAAAAAAACCTAATCTTGATCCTTCATCTCTTTCCAGTTTTCGACCCATTTCAAATCTTCCTTTTATATCAAAGATCATGGAGAAAGTTGTATTGGCTCAATTACAATCTTTCATGTTAAATAATTCTATCAATGAAGTTTTTCAATCAGGTTTTAAAGCACTACATAGCACCGAATCTGCTCTTTTAAAAGTCTTATATGATATTTATCTCACCACTGACTCAGGAAAACAAATGGCTCTGGTCCTGCTAGACCTAAGTGCTGCTTTTGATTTAGTCGACCACAACATTCTTCTTTCACGCTTGGAGTCTTGTGTTGGACTTTGCTGGTTCTGTTTTACAATAGTTTCACTCTTACCTGTCAGATAGATGTTTTACTCTTCATTTGGGACAATACTCATCCACTAACAAACACCTTGGTTGTGGTGTTCCTCAGGGTTCAATCCTTGGACCTGTGTTGTTTTCTTTGTATTTGCTCCCTGTGGCTGCTATTTTTAAAAAACATGGTGTTTCTTTTCATCTGTATGCCGACGATACACAGCTCTACCTGCCCTTGCAACGTAACAACAAATACACTCTTCAGATCGCTGCTAGATTGTCTGAATGAACTGAAGTCATGGCTTTCAATTTTTTAAACTTAAATGTAAATAAATCTGAGTTTATTATTTTCGGCCCCAAAGAAAACTGTGTTTTCGATTTTGACCAGAGTTGTCTCTCCCCTTACACAAAGTGTGCCAGAAATTTGGGCTTCCTTTCTGACTCCAGTTTAAACCTTGATAAACAGATCTCCTCGGTTGTCAAATCATGCTTTTACCAACTTCGCCTTCTCAGTAAAGTAAAGACCGTCTAATCCAGGAGAAATTTGGAAACAGCTGTTCATGCATTTATTACATCGAGACTTGATTACTGTAATTCTCTGTATTATGGTATTTCTCAGGCTTCCATTCTCTGCGTCTACAGTTGGTCCAAACGCTGCCGCTAGACTACCGGAAGGGAAGCGAAAGTTTGACCACATAACACCTATCTTAATGTCTCTGCATTGGCTCCCAGTAAAGTATAGGATTGAGTTTAAAATTGTATTATTTGTCTATAAAACTCAGAATACCTTGGCTCCACAATATTTAACTGATCTTCTGAGTCCGTACACTCCTTCTAGAAACCTGAGATCCTCTGACCTTGGCCATCTTACAGTCCCTAAAGTTAAACTCAAAAAACGTGGTGAGCGTGCTTTTGCTGCTGCTGGGCCGAAGCTGTGGAATAGCCTTCCTCCTGCAATTAGGCAACCTCCTTCTATCTGTATTTTTAAATCTCAACTTAAGACTCATCTATTCACCCTGGCTTTTAACACCCTGTAATCTGTTTTCCTGTTTTTTTTTTAATTTTATTTTTATTTATTTTATTTTTATTGAGTGCCTTCTTGTCTTGTTTGATTTTAAGTTTGTATTGCAGTTTTATATCTGTGTCTCTTTTATTCCTTGTAAAGCACTTTGGTCAACTTCGGTTGTGTTTTAAATGTGCTCTATAAATAAATGATTGATTGATTTGATTGATTTGCCTACTACTTTTGAAACACGCTCCCTCCATGTAAGTATTGTGTCAAAACACACCAAGAAATTTAAAACTTATAGTATATATTCTTATCAGTATTTATATTGTAGCTTATTTCAAAAATGATTTATGGCCCTCTTGAAAAAAGGTGTTAATTTTATTAAGTATTTGGAAAGTAAGCTTTATACATGTGTTAAACTTAATAAGGAGGTATTTATGTGTAACCAGGGCAGGAATAGCCTGGTATTTAATTAATTTCCCTGGTGATTTGCCCTTATGTTTCCTTTGACTCAGCTGTGCGCGCTGTCCCCTTTAAGAGCGTGTGCATGCGCAGATGAGAGAGAGCGCATCAGACGGAAAGAGAGCGCAGTTTGAGACAGAGTCATACGGAGGGAGAAATTGTCGATTTAACTGTTAAAGAAAGAACATTTCCAGTTTAATATTGACTTGTGAATCTGTGGTGATAACAGTCGCGTGGTAGTGTCGAGTGTAAGGTTGATTTAGTTGCTCAAATACGAGTGTGGTGTTCCTGCACGTGAGAGATCTTCCGTGGGGGAAGGGAATTCAGAGACGTCGAGGAAGATTGAGCGTGAGTTAATCTGTAATATGTGTTATAAAAAGTTGTTGAAATGTTAAATAACGCTGTTTATTTCATATTTAATGGGACATAGAGTAATTATTGTTCTCTATGCCGTGTTGGAGGGGAGAACAGCCACACGTGATATTGCACGTGCTTCAGCTACTACATGAGTTTTTCTGTGTGCTTCAAAGTCTCAATAAGAGTGAGTTTTGATAATTTTCTTCTCCTGAAAGTGTTTATGTGTAAGTTATGTTGAATATTGTACCTTTGTTCAAAATGTATACTATTTTCTTGAGTGTATTTCCTGTTTGATTTGAATAGAAGGGTTCAAACTGTGAATTGTAATGTATTCATGTGGTGAAATGTGCAGATTTCTTATGTATGCTGTTTTATTTCTTTCATTAGGCACATACAGGCCACTACCGTTGTTTTTGGCACTCATTTTATTTTATTTTTTGAGATTGTCAATGTAAAAAAAACACATTTTCTAGCTGTTTTGTTTTGTAAGTCTTTTATTACTTTGTTTTCTGCACTCATTAGAGTCAGTTTGACATTTAATTTTGTTTTGCCAAGTTCACCTATTTGAATGTTTTTATAAAACTACTTTTCTCCTGAACAACAAATCTACATAAACGCTGTGTCTCTTTCTGAGGCTCAGTCAGGAATTAAAGAACCCTTTTCTTTTGATGCTATGGCTGTGTCTTATTTCCTGACATAACGTTTTAACGGCCACATATGCGTCTATCTGGATAGTCACAGAATCTTAAATCTTTCTCAGCAGATGAAATGTCACAAATAGTTTTTAATAAATAAAAAGCATTGTGCTTGAATAAAACACATAAATAGTGATTAAATTAAATACAATTTATTAAGTATTTTAAAGTAAATTTAAACATTGAACTTAATGAGGCTGTCTTTATGCGTCTGGAAAATGTTGCAGATTCTTAAGTCTTTCTGAGCAAGAAATGTCCCAAATATGTGAAAAAAAAAATGAAAATAATTTCTGCTTGAATAAAACGCATAAATGAAACAATATGTTGAATTGACTATAAGCATTTTCTATATAATACAACATAATATAATGACATCACAATATGTGGGCTTGCCACATGTAAAATAATGAATATTAGTCTGATATTCATTTAAATAAGATGTTAAATTACCAAGTATAAGCATTTTAATACAATACACTACAATATATGGTTTTACACAGTTAAATAAAACATAAAATAGTAAAAATAGTTTGCACTACTTGTACTACTTGAAATAAGCTGTTAAATTATCAAGTATTTCAATTGAATACACCGCAAAATACTGCCTGACACAGATGGATAAAACATAGAATAGTGAATAATAGTTTGTATTATTTGAAATAAGATGTTAAATTATCAAGTATTTTAAATTAGTTTTATACATGTTTGAAGTGTAACTACC
The DNA here is from genome assembly GCA_030378365.1 of Hybognathus amarus. Classification (NCBI taxonomy): domain Eukaryota; kingdom Metazoa; phylum Chordata; class Actinopteri; order Cypriniformes; family Leuciscidae; genus Hybognathus; species Hybognathus amarus. Next base: position 33,256 of record JAQIUQ010004995.1, on the reverse strand, counting down.
ATTGGTGAAATTAGGAGGTCTTTTGGTGCTGGTTAAATCACAGATCCTTGAATTTCCTGAGCAGAAGAGATATTTGCTCTCTGTTGGCTAAATTGAAAATGATAATCGCTTGTATAATGGCTGGGATCTGGGGCCGCCCCTTTCTCTCTTGTGTAGCTGCTATGTGTTACCATTTACAGTTTGTTTCAGGAAATATCAAGCAATTAAAAGATAAGCCGGTCACCTGGTGTTTTGCTGTCAAAGACCACAACTGTCTCTGACCATAAAATCTCCTGATCTGAAGCATTCCTGTCTGCCAGGAAGACCCCAAAATGGCATTTTGACACTTTACACAGACCAGGCTGTAAGATCAATAATTAGATGTTTATACCTGATGCTCCAGGAAAAAGTCAAAACAAAGTTGTCACAAAGTTACATTATATAGTTTTTTATGATAAGATAAATCGTCCTGACAACCTGTTTTTCTCTGACACCTTTTGAAGAGCAGATTCATTTTTCTAACATTTAAAGGGCACCTATTATGCCCCTTTTTACCAATGTAATATTGGTTCGCTGATGTCCCAAGAATGTATTTGTGAAGTTTCAGCACAAAATACCCCACAGTTAACCATTTTAAAATGTAATTTTTGGGGCCTGTTTTAAAAAGAGCTGTTTTGGGTGTGTACCAACTTAAATGAAAATGAGCTGCATATCCCGTCATGTTGCGTCATGTTTACTTGTCATACAGGTGCTTCGGTGGCAAATGTGAGGAGATGGCTAACTTTCAGAACAAGAGCATATATGCAGTTTTTAATACAATATTTTATAAAAGTTTTTAAGTTTTAAAAAGCAGTTTTTAATACAATAATAAAATATATATATTTATAAACATGGTTACACATTATACAAACAAGGTTTAAATTATATACACATGCATCCTACGATGACGACAACTTTAGATGCATTTGTTGTTGAATTGGCTGACATCGACTGAAATGACTATTTGCTCAAAAATCATAATACACTTTCTGTTACTGGAGGTGTTCATGGATCACAAGACGATGATCCACACTTGAGGATTAACTTTGAAGCAAGACCTGCTTTGAATTGACTCTCGTTCACAAAACAGTCAGTCAGTAAATTATTCTCCTCAAACAAACTTATTTACGAAGGAAGGCGCCACTTAAACTTCCAAAATACAATACATACACCGTGTTTTCAGTGGCTCTGATGTTGGCATTAAGTCAAAACTACTGATGTGTCATTATTGCATCCCATCCCACAACAAAACACTTATGTTTCCAGGAGACATTACCGGTTTGTCATTGAAACAATGGAGGATGGTGTACGGGATCACTCGAAGGCGGGGTCTATGCCACAACCACACTGTCAATCAAACCCCTTGCTCAATTCTGCGTCACAGTTTCAATAATTTATTGCCATGTCAACAAAGTTGATAGGAATTTGTCTTGGTACAACTCTCAGACATAAAAAAAAAACAAAAGACAGACATCATAAATACACCAACAATGAACCCAACAATCCCCAGCAATCCTAGGACATAGGACCGAAAGGACATTGTGCTGAATCTTAGAACAGCTCCGTTCTGAGACAGTGCATATGATTTCATCACAGCAGAGAATGCAATTGAAGTGCTGCACGGGGTGTAAAATCTCGGTGCTCTTTGGTTGCTTGGGATGATTACTGATTGAAATAAAAGAATAATTCAAGCACTCGAGCTGTAGTGGAAAGTCAAAAAGCCTTTATTAATCCATGGCTTTAGTTAAAAAAAAGTGGTGACAGATAGACACCTACGCGTTGGCGGCTATATGCCTTCGTCAGGGTGTATGTCCATATGTGACATACAGAGCACCTACGCGTTCGCGGCTATATGCCTTCCGTCAGGGTGTATGTCCATATGTGACATACACCCTGACGAAGGCATATAGCCGCAACACGTAGGTGTCTCTGTCACCAGTTTTTATTAACTAAAGCCATGAATTAATAAAGGCTTTTTAACTTTTCCACTACAGTTCGAGTGCCTTGGATTATTTCTTTTATTTCAGTGCATATGATTTATTGAGATTGTAAAAAAAAACACTGGGTGGATTTTTTTCATTCTAGGGTGGTTTTGCTCACACTCTGCCAACACTCATTTATGTTCAAACACCATGTAAAAGTGAATTTTGCATAATAGGTGCCCTTTAAACTTTGAACACATTAGAACACCCTCTGACTTTATGAACATAAATGATACGTATATACACATAAATGAGAGCTTAATGATTTTGATTAGCTTAATGAACAATGCGTGCTGATCCAGACCACAAAACAATATCTGGTTGTATATCAATATCTGGTTAGAGGTGGCAATCTCAGGTGGAAAAATAAGCTGTTGATCAAGACCAGCCAGCTTCTTCCAGTCCCTAGCAGCTTCCAGTTGTCCTGGGCGAGAATTGGTATTAACACCTTTTCTTGGTGGTTGCTCACCTGGGCGGAGGAATATTGTCTTCTGCGTGTAATGTTTTGCTAGAACAGACAGCAACTTATTGGTCATACAACGCTTGCCTTCCAATGCTAAAGCCAAACATCGCAGTACTTGGTCATGGCACCAAGTAAAGCCACCTTACATCCTGTCATTATGTGCCTTAATGTGGCAGGTGATGAACACAAAGGACAAGAGGGATCCTCTCCTACCCAGAGGTTTAGGTTCTGCGGTGACGGAAGAACATCATGTGTTGACCTAATAAGGAAATTATTGATTTTATTGATTAATTATTGATTTTATATTACCGATCCTACTCTCTTCCATTGACCAAAGGTCTTGCCAGCCCATCTTGTGTTGTTCCACAATCTCCCATTTCATCCACTCTCCCTGCTTGGACTGGAAATGGCATTTATACACCTTATCCTCTCCTCCTGCTTTCGCATCTCCGTTGACTACCAGCTTCCTGGGCCTGCCATGTGCCATTTAGGAGGAGCTAAACTCGGAGCCTTTGCCACTAATACAGATTTCTTTGCTGACCACTTTCTACCAGTTTTTAACACAGGGGCTGCAGCCTCCCTTATACAGTTGTCGGATGACTCTACTAAGGTCATTTCCAGTCTGACCTTGGCACACTTAAACTCCTCGGTTAAAGCAGAGACTGACAGCTGCAATATTCCTGAGGCAGCGTGGAACTCCCAACCATTTCCTGATGTATGAACTTATTAACGCTTCCAGCTTAATCCACTGTTGTCAAACAAAACCCCTTACACAGTCAGTGGCCACAGCAACCTCGGCAGTAGACCAAACTGAAAGCACCAGAGTTTTAGTTTGCCTGGTAGAGCACAGCTGTTTATGCTCTTCAACCCTTCCACTGCTTGTCATCTAACTTCTCCCACTCAAACTGTGTCCTTTAGATCCCCATCGTACCATCTCCCAAGACTCTTCACTGGCTTCTCAGAAACTGTTGGTATTGCCTCACCATTAATGAAGAATGTTTTATCTACTACCTTTCCTTTAACTATCGAGATGCTCCTTGATTTAGAGGGCTTAAATTGCATTCGTACCCATTCAATATTATCTGTTAACTTACCCAATAACCGATTAGTGCAGGCTACTGTTGTAGTCATGGTTGTCATGTCATCCATGTATGCTCTGATTGGTGGTAGTCGCATCCCAGAACCCAAGCGCTCTCCTCCTACTACCCATCTTGATGCCCTAATGATTACTTCCATTGCCATAGTAAAAGCCAGTGGAGAAATAGTGCATCCTGCCATTATTCCAACCTCTAAGCATTGCCATGCAGTGCTGAATTTTGGTAGCCTGGGGAAAACCCAGACAACTTCCGGCAAATTTTGATTTGCTCTGAAAGTTAGTCTGGCAAAGAGCTCATTCAAACCCATTTCCAGTCTGCAGAAATCCCGGGCACCAATCAGAAACGTTGGGTGGGCTTTACACAATGATCGACAGCGCCTGGGATTTTGAAGCAGATTTTGTAGACTACATTTTGGAATTTGGAATATCTTTGGATTTTGGAATTTATTTGTCTATGACGCTTTGCTCAAACCATATCTCAGTTATAACTGAGAACAGTCTGGTTTTAACCAATTTAGAGAAACTAAATTGCCAAAATAGGCTTTCAATAACTTTGTTAAACAGAGAATATTTGTTTTTGTATGATTTACATCATTTAAAAATGGAGACTTAAAGCTTTGATTATTTTGTTTAAGCTTTCATTATTTTGTTTTTATTATTAATGTACACAAATAAAAGTACACATTTAACAGTTTTGAATGATGTATAACACTTGCCTGTATTACCAAAAAAAGAGTTATTGAGTCTCTTTTGCACTGATAAGAAAAAAGAGATACAATTCGCGCTGGCGTCAGAGCCAACCCCAGGGGGTTAATAGTTCAGATAAGTATTGCAGAGCTAAGCCATGCATAACCTTGTATGTCAGCATCACAATCTTAAAATCAACACTGAAATCCTGAGTCTAAATCCTGTGTAAGGACTTAAGAACTGTCATAATATGGTCACTTTGGCGTACAAGCCAACTCCACTGGGAGTATGGCTGCTTCTAAAGCTTTGTTGTAGTATCTCTAAACGATGTTTGTGATGCGGCTCCGATGTATTCACCACATGCTTTTATTAAGTTTTATTACTTGGACCTAAGCTCCACTCCTGGGGCACAGGTGCTCTCGTCCTCTGTGCGCTAGATCTCACAGAACGGTCACTTGCTCCTATGGCGACATGGGTATTAGCATTCCCACAGCGTTCTGACGCAGCTCAAGTTCCCTTGAAAGGGAACGTCTGTGTTACGTATGTAACCCTAGTTCCCTGAGATGGGTTCCCTGAGATGGGTTCCCTGATGCTGTGTTGTTCCGCCATACTCCCAGCATCCCCATTAGCACTTCCTTCGGCCTATCAGAAGCTGTTGCGCTTGTGTTTCGGGGTGCTTTTAGAGTTTCCTGGTCAATGACGTCACCCGTCTATGACGCTCTGTCTATCCATTGGACTGATTCCATACGTGCTTAATTTTTTAAGTGCTTCCCACAGTGTGTGATGCCGCGTCTCGCTCCCCTATCAGGGAACTAGGGTTACATACGTAACCAAAACGTTTCCCGTTATACAGGTGATTACAACAGGATCCTGCTTGGAGATCCTGCTTGTTCTACTAGCCCTATTCCTGAACACAAATCCCAGACCAGTTACAATGCCACTCTAGCCAGGACAAGGGCACATAATGAAGTGTACATTAGCCAACTAAAGGGAAGATTTCAGTGTCTGAAAAAGTCTGACAGGGCCTGTGACATTGTTGCATGTGCCATATTACACAACTTTGCCACCATCAGAAAAATTATAAAACATTTCATTAAATGTTTAATATAAGACAAGACAAAAATGTTTAGTTCTTTGAGTTTTATTTTAATTGTTCGTTGTAAAGAAAAGCCAGTGATCAAGTCATCTTTTGCCTGCAAGAAGACATATTATGCAGGTCAGCAATAGTACTCTGTGTGAAATAATATATTAGCAACTCATCTCTAGTGCCAGTTTTTTCTTTAAGTTGTCAAGTTTTTTCCCCCAAATACTCCTATTTTCTAAGGGTAGCGTAGTGGGTTGGGTAAACCTGGTCAACACATGCCCATGCAACAAAAATGAAAAGGAAAAGTACAACACAGGCCACCTCTGTGTCACTGCTTAATGCAGACTCTTAGATGTGGACTCCTACTACTTATATTGCATCCAGAAATAATAGGTAGGCTACACAAGTTTAAATGAAAGTAAAGATATTTATGCACGTACAGATACTTTCTCCAAAAGACAGTTATCTGAGAGGGTTTCTTCCCAGGTGAAAAAGACATCCAATTAAGTGTATTAAAAATGTACTTAAATATGTTTTTAGTACAATACAAATATAATGTAATGCATTTTTAATACACTTAATTGGACAGCTTTTTCACCTGTGTTCACTGTCCTGTGCATTTGGGAAAATGGGCATTACAAAATGGGCAAAAGTGTTGTACTTTCTTCCATTTTTATGTAAAGTTGTAAAAAGTCCCTGCACATGCTTCAGCCAACACTTGCTTGGGAACAGGTAAAAGTGTTTTGGTGTATAGTTAAAAACTGCTGCACAAAAGAGGAAAACACAATTTCATTACAATGAAGTACACTGGGGGAAATGTGATCAACAACTCAACATTGTTGAGTTTGAGTCAATTTTTTTACATTAACTACATAGTTTCACACACTTTCACAGTTCAAAGCAATTCATTACTACTCAAGGTTTAACAGTTGAATGATTTGACCAGTCATTTGCATTTAAGCAACAAATTATTTTACAGAGTACAAAGATAATTTAAAGTTCATTTACCAGCAGTGAAGGTGTTGCTGCTCCTGGCCTCTGGCTGTGGGTCTGAGAAAGAGCTGAAAAAAGAACTGGTTCGGAACTGGTGCTGGTTCAAAGCTTGGTTAGGAGTCTGTGTTCAACTTGCGAACCCATTCAGAACCTGTTTGTTTTTCCACTGACTAGAGCGCCCAGGGAACGACGTTGTTACATCACTGTGTACATCGCCATACGTCTTAGCTAGAAACGCTTGCAAGTACAACATTACTTAGGGATTATCTCAAACTTGTGTACCAAGAAGGCTTTAAAACAATTGAAATATGTAAGCCTTTTAATCTTTTCGTTTGATATGAAATCTTTTCTGATAAGTTATGTACCCCTTGTCTTTTTTTCTTTCCATTTATTTGTTCTATATTGTGATTGTTTTCTTCTTTGCTTATAATGTTTTCAATAAAAAAAAATAGAAACGCTTGCGCCAACTTCAAGCATAACAATTACAAAGGCGGACTCCATCGTGTTTTGCAAATGTTTCTCCTGGCTTTGCGATCCTATATTATGGTAAAAAAGATACACATCTAAACCCGCCCAGCCCCTGACGTAAGCATGACGTGGTAAAAGAACGGTTCTAGTCCAGCAAAGAGTTGGTGCCGCTTTGGAACCAGTTTTCCCAGCCGGAGACCGGTTCTTTGGCTGTCGAAACACAAAGAACTGGTTCGCACGCAGGCACCAGGGTCCGAACCGGCTCTCAAAATGCTTTGGTGGAAAGGGGCTAGGGATGCCCTCCACAGTAGGTTCATATTCAACCCAAGGGCCACTTTCTGCCGGGGTATAATGTGGTGCAGGACCACCATCTGTTTGTTTTTCTTTTCTTTTTTTACTCAGCCTTTTTCTTGGTTGCTTTTATAATCCGGCAAACATTTATTAACAGTTTAAAAGAGAATATAATATAATTAGTACCAATTACCATTATGTAGAATATTCCAGTACTTCACTTTTATTTGTTCTAGTAGTGGGTGGTAACTGACATTTCAATGAACAAAGTTGATAGTGATAAAAACATGATCACTACAAAGTTAATTTGTCTGCTACTTTTTGCCAGCCCTCTCTCCTGGCTTTTGCACATTTTGAGGTGTTCCCTGGCGTTTTAATTAAGTTTTCAAATTCAGCATATCCTTCAAGCAATAACTCTTGCTCTGCTGGGTGAAAAACTGAGTGCACTCTTTGGCCACGGTGAGCAGCCAATAGCAGTGCTGCTGATCAATGTTTCTACTATTGATACAGCCAGCAGATGAACGCTGCAATTCTCTCATGATAGCTATATCCAGCTGATCATAACCGGCAGGTGTGTTCGAAGAACTTACATTAGCCGGATCATGATGAGCATGATGAAATTATCTTGGATATCTCATTTGATCTCGGATGTTTTAAGCAATGCATGAAGAATGGGCCCCAGATCTGTGTGCAGACATCACTGAAATAATAACTCTTGTTTGCAAACTATAGCACTAACCTATCCCATGACTCTCCTCGACTATATAGCATGACTACGTCAGACTTCCGTACTTCCGCTCTATTTCAGTTCGCTTGTCAATATGTTCTCTCAGTTCTCTTACGACAGGTTCCCTTGAATTGCATAAGTTTAGCTTACGGCTGACAGGAAAGATTCATCTTCTCTTGAAGACTTTCAAGTTTCCCCCTGCTGATGCAAGGAGGACTTTGTGTGCTCAGGTTTCAGCGAGATCTTAGGTCGTGGCCCACGTGGCGGGTGCGGCCTGCTGCCGGGTTGGCTGAGCATGATCTCAGTGCGGCCGCCCTGTCGCTGGACTGTCTGGGCTGAGCTGGGCGCTGTGCGGTGGCTCGTGCAGGCGGCTGGTCATGTGAGCGACCTGCAGTGGAGCTAGCGTGGTGAGGCAGGAACAAATTCATGGCTTGGGACATTTTCTGTCATCCCAAAAGTGGTCGACAATCCTGTCACTGCTGGGCCGAAGAGATCAGTGTGGGAGAGAGGAGCGTAGAGGAAAACAGATCGCTCAGACCGCTCTCATGTCAGCAAGCGTCAGCCAAATGTGCCTCTCTGTAACAGTCAACGAGGCCATGCATCTTACCCAGGGCCTGAGCCGCAGACTTAGTAGTGCGAAGGGAGAGATCGGTCACACTCCTCATGTCTGTAACAGCAGCTGGGTCCCGGCCTTTCTCGTCCCATTGACGATCAGCTTATAGGATCTGCAAGCTTCTTGTCCGGCAGCGGCGTAGGCGCAAAAGACAAGAGCAGATGTGGTCCTGCAGGCTTTAGATGGCAGGGCACACTTTGAGCCCATCTTGTGGAGGGCGGGCAAAGGTGTGCAGCAACTGTTTCCTGCGACCTTTGGTATGGAAGCTGTATCCTTTCTTGGCAGCGCCGTCCACTTGAGGAGAACGACGTGGACACTCTCACGATTTAGCAAGCTCAGCATGCAGCTCTGGGAGGAAGGGTGCAGGTCTGGTAGCGGGCGCTTGAGGCGACGAGCTTTGAAGGAAGCAGCCGTCAAGTCTGTTAGGTCAAGTCTGCTCCTTAGGTGGCGACCACTCGAGCCCGAGGTGGTCAACGGCCTGTGAAAGGAGGCGCATCAAGTCCTGCCAGACGCCTTGATCGATGAGGAGGCGGAGCGTTGAGAGCTCGACCACTTTTCACTATCCGAAGCCAGGTTTAAACAGCTGTCTCCTGCAGCGGGTCCTTACGCCTCGCAGACGGCAGGGCGGGCCGCAGCCGGCGGCTGCATGTCGGTGAGAAGGAGCGAGGAGGGCGAGGCTTGAAGGAGAGAATTCGGAAGCCGTGTCCAGCAGCCACAGGCTCTGGCGGCCTTTGAGACCCTGCGCTTTTTCTTTTTGCTCGGTCAAGTAAAGGGCTGAGAGACAGCTTTATCGTGAAATGCTTCTAGTCCGAGCCCGCCGGGTCGACATTGGAAGCTCCTTGCAGTGCCTGCATCCTCCCAAAGAGGGCAAGAGCAGTGTGTTCCTGGCCCAGGCAGAGAGTGCAAATAATGTGGCGGTCTCCGACGCTGAGCGAGGCAGTCTGCATGAGCCGCAAGTGGAACGAGGCACCTTTAAAAAGACACTCATGCTCTTTTAGATGCTCTGTATTTTGGGCAATTGAAGAAATTAGGACAAAAAGTATTGTAATTTTCCTATACTGTGTAATTTAATGCAAAATACTTTTAGGTTACATTTATAGGCTAGGTCTATATGGATTTTAAATCGTAGGAATAATTAAATAAATAAATATTATAATAATTGTTTGGTATCCTAAAACACCAGTGATAATGTACAAGACATTCTGCCCAGGGCCCTCTGAATTCTCTATCTGCCCTTGGCTATTCTTATCCCTGATGCAATCCCTCTGGGATGTTGATGCAGAGTTTCTCCCAATCATTCTCTTAGCTTTTGTTTTCCTTGCTAGAGCACCAACTGTGTTTCAACATGTTTTCTATCTACCTGTTGAGACATTTGTCCTTGAAAAGAGGTGAGACCATCCACATATGGGTAAAAGGAAGTAGGAGGGCTTATGATAATGTACATTTGTTTACCCAATCAATTGTGAAAGTCTTTGTTCTATATCAAATGAATATTCATAACAAGAAGAGTTTATAAACTTTGTGTCTTCTGACCAATATTTAATGAAGAACGGAGATACCATTTTGATCATTCTTCCCAAGTTGGACTGCATGAAAAGGATCTGAAGCAGCACGGACAGAACAACAGAGCAAAGGTTGTGTGAAATGATTAACTAAAGAATACATTTTTATGATACTGAACCTAAGACAGATACCTGACAAATAGTTATTGTATAAATGCATATGTTGCAGTACTAAAACTTATCAAATTGAGAATTTTCTGGGTCTTTTTGTGTTTTTTTTTTAAATGTGATTACACAGTGATTTATCACAGTTTAAAAATATGTTGATCCTTATTTAATTGAAAGGCAAGACGTTTTGTTACTCATTTAGCTGACAGTTGTGTTCCTGTCTCGGCTGTTTGCAATATTTCCAGCATGAGAAGAATCCATGTATCTTCTGTTGCCTCTGCTGTTTCTTCATGTTTCAGCACAACGTTGGATGCCATTTGGTTAGTAAAGCTTTCTTTCATTAATATCATAAGTATCAGAATAAAAGTGTATAAGAATAAAAGTGTAGTCTCTAATACTGCAAAGTAAAGTCTTTAATACTGTTTACATCCAGCCTTACTTCAGTCAACAAATATATAAAATTGGGTTTCTGATCGGTAAACTTATATTTAAAATGTAACATTTGGTCAAAAGTATAAATGCATTTAAAATGTTAAATCATTCCGTGAAGCTAACTCAGCCAGCACAGCCATGTGGGCCCCACATGGCTGTGCTGGCTGGGAAAGTGTACATTTTCTTATAAGAGAGAAACTGATGGTCTCAACACTGAATATTTTCATTCATTAATGGATGTACCTTATACCATAGTATAATAGAAAAACTACAAATACCAAAAATAAATCCAAGGTGATTTTGTGATAATTATTACAGAAATTACAGGTTAAATTTATATATATATATATATATATATATATATATATATTACACTCACCGGCCACTTTATTAGGTACCCCATGCTAGTAACGGGTTGGACCCCGTTTTGCCTTCAGAACTGCCTCAATTCTTCGTGGCATAGATTCAACAAGGTGCTGGAAGCATTCCTCAGGGAGTTTGGTCCATATTGACATGATGGCATCACACAGTTGCCGCAGATTTGTCGGCTGCACATCCATGATGCAATCTTCCCGTTCCACCACATCCCAAAGATGCTCTATTGGATTGAGATCTGGTGATTGTGGAGGCCATTTGAGTACAGCGAACTCATTGTCATGTTCAAGAAACCAGTCTGAGATGATTCCAGCTTTATGACATGGCGCATTATCCTGCTGAAAGTAGCCATCAGAAGTTGAGTACATTGTGGTCATAAAGGGATGGACATGGTCAGCAACAATACTCAGGTAGGCTGTGGTGTTGTAACGATGCTCAATTGGTACCAAGGGGCCCAAAGAGTGCCAAGAAAATATTCCCCACACCATGACACCACCACCACCAGCCTGAACCATTGATACAAGGCAGGATGGACATGCTTTCATGTTGTAGACGCCAGAATTCTGACCCTACCATCCGAATGTCGCAGCAGAAATCGAGACTCATCAGACCAGGCAACGTTTTTCCAATCTTCTATTGTCCAATTTGGATGAGCTTGTGCAGATCGTAGCCTCAGTTTCCTGTTCTTAGCTGAAAGGAGTGGCACCCGGTGTGGTCTTCTGCTGCTGTAGCCCATCTGCCTCAAAGTTCGACGTACTGTGCGTTCAGAGATGCTCTTCTGCCCACCTTGGTTGTAACGGGTGGTTATTTGAGTCACTGTTGCCCTTCTATCAGCTCGAACCAGTCTGGCCATTCTCCTCTGACCTCTGGCATCAACAAGGCATTTCCGCCCACAGAACTGCCGCTCACTGGATGTTTTTTCTTTCGGACCATTCTCTGTAAACCCTAGAGATGGTTGTGCGTGAAAATCCCAGTAGATTAGCAGTTTCTGAAATACTCAGACCAGCCCTTCTGGCACCAACAATCATGCCACGGTTCTAGTCCAGCAAAGAGTTGGTGCCGCTTTGGAACCAGTTTTCCTGGCCGAAGACCGGTTCTTTGGCTGTCGAAACACAAAGGACTGGTTCGCGTGCAGGCACCGGCTCCGAAGCGGCTCACAAAATGCTTTGGTGGAAAAGGGGCTTCTGGGAACCAAAATAAAACTACCGCTGAAAACATTATTAGAACTTTGTGGTAGCGTTCCCTGAACGTTTTAGAACAAAACATTTCTACTCTGGGAAGCGGCAGTTGGATGACGACCTAGGATCGTCATCTAACTGATGCTAAAGGTACCCTGAAACGTTTGATGTTAACATATGGTCGAAAGCTGTCAGTTAGATGACATCTTGGGATGAGAATGTGTTGCCCTGGCCACCTGAACCAGCACCGCCCTGGAGGCTTCCACCTCCTCGTCAGCCTCCAAGGCGCACTCCTTCCGTTGTTCATGTTCACACACACCTGCACCTCATTACCACTACTTGTACACACTCTTCACCCCAGCTCATTGTCCGGTCTCAATTACCCATAGTAGTCTCCCGCAAGATCATCCTTTAAGACTCTAACCTACCTGCTCACTCTCATAGACTCCCTCATTTTTGCCAATGAACTCACTGTTCATCTCCCATCTTCCTCTCCAGTGTCTGTATTAACACGCATATGGTGTAGTAACAATTTGTTTTTGAAAAGAGTGTGAATGGCTCTATCCGTTTGTTTCCAGTAATTTTTTGTGAGCATGTTTTTCAGTAAAATATATAAATCTTTAAATCTGTTACTGGATGAAGCTCACAGTGCAAAGCAGCCAACACAGGAGGGCAGCATCAGATTGGTGGGGAAACTTCCTTCTTCTGGTCGTGTGGAGATCTATCATGATGGACAGTGGGGAACAGTTTGTGATGACGGATGGGATGTGGCTGAAGCACAAGTGGTGTGTCGGCAGATATGGGTTTCCCTGGGGCAATCTCAGTGTACAGCCTGGAGGACAATATGGGGAAGGTATGTGATCCTTCAGTCCATTCTATATTGTTTTTTATACATGAATTTTATATGATAATTGTCAACAAATTCAGTCAGTTGTGGAGGACTTAACTCCACACTTTTCTGAAACACATGACATGAAAGAGATCAGAATGTTGTCCTTGAGGGGGAGGGAAGGTTAGCGTTTTTGATTAAAGAATATGTGTGCATATTAATAAAAAAAGAAAATTATGTGAAAGATAAAAAATTTATAATAAGCACAACGTTCTGTAAAAAAAGAGAATTGTCCCTTTTGATTTCATGGTGACTAATGTTCGGTTTTAATAAGCACTCATTTCTCAGTAAATGTACAGAACAGAGCTGGTCCCACTTTCACCTGCACGTTCAATAACATGTACATCTCTTCCTCTGTGAAGAACGACCTCTATGCTTAGAGCTTCACCTAGTGGTTATATCTATCAAACTTGAAGGAGCAATTCACATTTGAGACCACGTGGATCTTAAACAGCTTTGAAGTTCTGTGTAATTAATGATTAATTAACAGTTTTACTACAGCCATCTGTTCTCAGCTTCTTTTCTTCACTACCTTCACTTACTTTAGTGAATATGTCAGCATCAGCAACCATATCTTCAGTGTTGCAGTATTTTCAAATATATGACTCCATTTGCAATCTGCTCTTCAATGCAGTAGTACAATAATTGTCTATTTTTATATTTCTTTACTCCGAATTCTATATTTTTTCAAGGTTCTGGTCCAATTTGGTTGGATGACATGTAACTGTAAAGGTTCAGAAAGCTCATTGTCTGATTGCAGCTTCAAAGGCTGGGTGTTAGTGACTGTACACATAAAGAAGAGAATGTGGAGTGATCTGTGAGGCTGGTAAAAAATGGCTACAAAAAGAAATATTTGCATTTGTGCACTTGTATATCTATTATTTACATAATTGTAATCAGTTTTATTATTTTCTTTGCAGGTAAAAACATAACCAGCAATCGTCAGTTCTCTGTGGATAACAGTCTGGGTTTGTCTGATGATCTTGGTCTTCTGTTTCGACAGTGGAGATGGTTGTGATTTCAGCATTAATGTACTGAGACCTCAGTGAAGAGGCAGAGTTGGCGTTTTGTGTGCACCGTTTGATCCTCATGATTTATCCAGAACTAAACATAAACAAATGAGTCCAGAAACCTCACACTGGATGTCAGCCAGACGTGCCATCCTCTATGTCTCTGCTTTTCTCAGGTACATTTCTTAAGATCAATTTAATTTGTAAGCTCAATCCAGTTGTCTCAATTCATCAAGAATATTGCTTTGAGTAGTGCACAGTATAAATCTACTGAATATATTATGGTTGATAGATGCTTACAGTGTCTGAACTGTTTTTCTCAGGTATTTGTACACACGTGAAATTGATGTTTCCACCACTTCGGCTGAATGTCTCCATCAGCTGTCATTTATCTTCGGGGTGAAGACACTTATGGAGGATGTTGGCAGGATCTTCACTTCACTCCTTCCAGAAGACAACACCTTCCGGACACAGGTATCAATGTACGAGTATGGCGTCCGCACAGGTGACCTTGTTCTGCAGGAGAATGTCCTTCAGTATCTTTCCTGGAACTGTGAGTTCCTCATAAACTCTCCGCTGTGGAGCACCATCTCCTTTCACATGATGGACGCTCTGCTGCAGCGCTCAGACCTGGTTGTGAAGGATGAAGCTTTACTTCTTGAAGCTCTGGAGAGATGGATCCAAGACAAAAGTGATAAAATTAGCTCAGAACAACAGGCCAGCCTCCTGAATCACATCCGCTTCCTCCTGATCCCAGTGGATAAACTGTATGAAATGCAGTTTTCCTCAAATGTTCTCCATCAGAATCATGAGAAACTGTACCTAACTGGTCTGCTCAGAGGTTTTCAGTTCAATGCTCTCCCTTTCTCTAAGATCAGGAATAAAATGGATAACATAAGTAATGATTATCTGCCCAGAATCTACACTGCTGATGAGTGGAGTGTATTTATCAATGACACAACCAACAATTACCCGTACTATCACTACAACTACAACTATGGCCAAAATAACAGAATCCAACAGTTCTCCACTCCTGCACATCCTAGTGCTCTTTACAAAGATCAGATGGTCCAGTGGCAAGCCCAGGTTTTTCTGAGTGTTCAGGAATGCTATAACTATGGTGTTTCATGTACATCTTTTCCTGCTGCAAGGCTCCTCGCAAATGGCAATCAGTACAGTTACACTAGCACCATTCGCTTCAGCAACAGGTTGATTCTCACCTGTAAAAATCAAAACAATGTCTTCCATGTCCAAGAATTCAAAGATTACATGGCAGTGATTCCAAACAACAGCAGTATGGGCCTGCCTAACCCCTGTCCTGATGACTACAGTTTTAGATTTGTAGTGCGTCCAGAATACATCTGACTGGAGTTACATTTTGGCTAACTGTAGTTTCCTAGAGGCATTTCTAGTCTGATTAATTCCTATTAGATTCAATCAAGTCTCTTTTTTTAAAATGCCTGTCATTGTTTTTATAATCTTGAATTATATTTCTTAAATGAAGTCACTCAGATTTTAAAGTTTTCATTTAATTATTTTAGCAATAAAAATGCTTTGCAAGTGCTCTGAAAAAATAAATATATTTTTCTTTTATCTCTGTTAGTTTGATTCTTTTTATCTGCATCTCATGTTTTCCTGACCCAGCTCCTGTCTCACACAGCCCATTTTCCCACGGCCAACATGCCACAAAAAAATGAGGTGGCACTGGGGTGGCACAGATTGAGACTCAAAGACAAGAGCCACACATGGGCCAATAACCTGTTCAGCGATCCAGACTCGAACACAGGGGTAAGTGAAGACATGTACACTCTGCTTTATTCTAAGAGACAGGTGAGGATTCAGGATTTCTAGGTGCTCAGTGGTGCCTGTGAAGAGGATTCGTGCAGGATTATTCTCCAGGCTGAGTGAACCCCCAGAAGGATGTTCCTGTGACTGTGGTTCTTCTGCTGACCCTGCTCTCCGTCTTCCTCCCAGCCAGATAGTCCGTGGGGAGGCCGAGACACAGAGAGAATTCCACGTGAGCTGAGAGTTCTCCTTTAGCGCTTTCAGTGGCTGAATCGACCAGTCTCAGTGATACCTCGCTTGGCTTTCTCTTTCGAGATCATCCGAGGAGAAATCGGGGAATTACACACTGGATCCAGGCACAGCAGGAAAAACAGGAGTCAAGGGAGCGGATTCTGGGGACATCGGAACAGGAAAGACACAGGTTAGCGGATCTACAGCCGAGTAAACTCTTTACGTTCCATGTAGGTGATTACTCTGGGAGGAAAAAGCCCTGAGAGAACAGTTGGTGGGTCTCTCCTGTCCGAGGCCTGACAATGAATGACTCGTGGGTTCTGGGTTTTCATGCTGGCTGGGACGGTGATTGCCGGATTGTGGAGCAGGTGCAGGTGATTAATACTCTGGGGACGGGGGATCGTGGTGCCGGTGACGTAAGAGGGTTCTCGACCTGGCTCCTGACATTACCCTCTCCAGGGCCCGCACAAGCGGACGCCGGATCTCGAGCGTCGTGGGGGTCGAAGCCTCTGGGTCTTGGTGTCGGGCTTTCCAGCTGTATCGCGCATGGGAATTCTTGGAGCAGGCTGGGGGGGTCGAGAGAACACCTTGCCACGAGAGATCCAACTTCTCTCCGGTCCATCATCCCTCCCAGTCCAGCCAGGATATCCCACTTGGCCCCCATCGGGCGATTGTAGTCCAAGATCTTCCCTGCATGAGGGCGATGGACTCTGGTTCAACTCGACGGGATCGGGGGTTGTCTTCGGGGATTCACCCGCGGTATTCCTGACTGGTGTGCAGGTGGGTGATGGGGCTCTAGAAGAGAAAAAACATGGTTTGGCCGCGGGATGTGAGGTCACAGTTCAGGGTAACCGGTAGTCCTATAGGCCTCACAGGATTGACATGCATTTAGATACTGTTCAGCGGTGTCCAACTGTCCTCCTGGGCTTAGCTCTTACATCTTAACCGTTCCGGGAGAGTCTGATGTCTCAGTGGAGAGCCATACTAATTGTCTGGGCTGACATTCTTGGAGTGGGGTTCGAGTCACGGTCTTACCCTGCGAACTTGTTCGGTGTCTGTTAATGGCTTGGTTGGATGTGCTCATGTGTTGCATTCTCATACTCGCTTCACTTTCTTCCAAACCATTTGTTTAACAGCTGGCACTTCTACGGTATTCCGTTTATTAACCAGGGGAACAAGGTCCGGGTTGAGCGCGAGGACACATTGGAACGGGGCTCAACTTCGTGGATGCTTGTCTGAAGCCAACTTCTGCGCGTATTCTGCCCAGAAGAAGATCCAGCTCCAATTCTAAGATGTTTTGGTTGGAAGCGTACAGAATGCGCGCAGAAACGCGGCTATGTCTCCTGACATCTTCCCGTTCGGTCCCGCCCATTGTTCCGTCGCTGTGTGACATTCCGGAATGCACAGGCTCAACAGTCACATCCATCGAACCCAAAAATGAATCGCCCAGAACTCTGCGGATTAGAACTGGGTTCCTCGACCTGAAACTATGTCCTCCTGCATGCCGAAATTTCGAAAGACATGATCCCATGAGTAAGCTCGCCCTTTGTATCCAAGGCGGTCGGGGAGCCCTTTCAGCTGGGATCAGCTGCATGTACTCTTCTGAGAATTCCAAATCAATCGCCATGACTAGGATGCAGGTGTTACCTTCTGAAACAGGAAGATCCCACGTGCAAGAGTCAACTCTCATGTGCGACCATGCGTCATTTTGTAACAGGTAGTGGTACTCGAGTTCCCAACGGGCAGATTTCTCTGGACCTTTGGAGATGGCACAGGAGATACAACCTCTGAACAAATCTGGGCAGTGATCCATGAGCGCAGATGTTGTGCCAGCCAAATACCTTCTCCTTGGAAGCGTAGCCAGGGTCTGCGCTATATCCCTGTAATGTCCCCGGGCCCACATGAGGATGTGCGCTGAAGAAATCAGAGCCCTACTGGAAACCGCTTCCGGGTACATGAATTCTGTCTGGTGGACATCCGGGAACCCGTTGCTATGTGGCTTGGTCCAACTCCTGGAGTTGTTCCGTTGAATTTCCCACTGGATTTGGATCTATGAGTAGTTTCTCTGGCAGCAGACGTCAGGTTCTCCTTGATGGGAGTGTCCCGGGGCATGCAGATACGCACAGGGCGCTGCTCCTTGGGATTGGATCCCTGTAATTGGTCACAGGCGTCAGTTTTGAGATGGAACCCTGGTGTTAGAGTAGAGCTGCTCATCGGGCCCACCGGCGGTCCAACCCGTTCTGCGCATCTTCTCTAGGTACTGGAGGTCTCCTCAGTGGCCCAGCTGAGAATCGAAGACTGAGGCGTCGGCCCTTCCAGCCAATGCTGCGCCATTCTTCCGAGGCAAAGCTCTATGGACAACGCAGTGATCAGCTTCCAGACATCATAATTCACCTCTGCGGGTAAAACTTCTTTGAACAGAATCGCAGGGTACTGGTTGTACGAAGAGAACCCTGAGCATTGGCAGAGAATCCTGACACCCCACTTCTGTGGTGGACCGATCTCACTTCTCACCACAAAGGGTCGATCCTGCATCGCGGATGATGCAGCAACGGGGCACAGGTGAAGCTGATTTTCACTGCATTGAAAGGCCTTCTCGGCTTTCTCCTGGGGTTCCAAAGGACAGGGTCTTACGGTGTTCTCCTTTTAACAAGGAGGTCAATGGGGCCGGTGAGAAGACTGCACCCTATTGATAAATCTCCTGTAAAGTTCGCAAACCCCGAAGAAAGACGCTGAAGCTCCTTTACAGATGTGGGGCTTGGCCAGGAGACGATGGTCCGCTGTTTTCCTCTGTCTCATTCCAACCCCCTGCCTGAAGTGACTGGCACCCCAGGAAAGTCAATGGGGGACCACTCATGAAACTGACACTCTCTCCGCCTGTCAGGAACACATCTGAATTCCTTAGCCCTCTGGAGTACCAGAAGACGTGCCGCTGGTGTTCCGGGGTAGAATTCTGTGGAAGAGACCAGGATGTCTGTCGACTAGAAAACTCAGAGCAAACTTCCCTGAAAGTCTGGAGGAACCTCCCTCCATGAAGCTTTTGGGCAAACTGATGGGGCATTGACCAGACCATAGGGCATTACTCTGAATATCCATAGTGGCCAGCAGGGGTTATGAATGCAGTCTTCCACCTCCTACCTCTCTCTCAGCCGGACCTAGATTGTTGTATGCACTTCTTAAACTCTAGCTGTCTGTGTAAAGACTCCAGCTTTCTGGAGTTGTTCAATGTGCTTGCTGGAGTAAGAGGTAGGGATAACTGAATTTCTTACGGTGACCGTGACTCAGGGGCTCGGAATCAGCTGACGGGTCTCGAACCCTACTCTCCTTGGCTAATTAATGAGAAAGCTGAGCTGCTGCTGGTGAGTGGCAGGGCCGCATGTACCCTGATCCATCCATGCTTCTCCTTGATGACTTCTTTCATGGATTCTTGTTCTGTGGCATGGACAGGGAGGAAAATCTGAACCTCTAGGGGAGTCCCGGGCTATCTGGCACACCCATTGCGCAATCCCTGACAGCCCGGTCGTGTGTGGAGGCAGCCGGGAGGCAGTGACAGGTAACCAAAGAATCTCTGGAGAACTTGGTAGAACATTCTGGGATATTCGTGGACAGATTCTGGGTAGTGACTCTCAGTAGACGTGGAATCACAGTGAGCTTCTGGTTTACCTGCAGATCAGGTGGAATCAGGAACTGGATCTGAGGATTGTGTGAACCATGACACCCCCAATGAAGAACTCTAATTTGTTTCCCACCTCTATCTCAATGGTAGGTTGATGAAGAACGAGCCAGGGTCTCGCTCAAGGATGAACAGATTGCTAGTGCTGCTGTTCCGAAGGAAAACGTGCTTCAAACCACTTCTTATGGCGCTCATCATCAGTTGAATGGGCTGTCATCTGGGTAGTAACATCTCGGCATGTTAGATCTCTCACACCTGTCACGGCCGTAGCATGGAAAGTAGGGATTTGGGAGTGCTGACTTTCTTCAGATCTAGCCTCACATATGCTTCCCCCGACATGAAGTTCTCGTTGTTTGAATTCCATGATTGCTGTGCACCAGAGATCTCAGGATAGTTTTCAATTTCTGATGGGTCGCAGCTACTGATTGTGAGGGTGCTTCGAACAGTGGGGCCATTTAAAACTGAGCTCAGGACCATATTTCCTGGTTGAATGGGCAATTAAGTCCAAAACTTGTCCCTTTCCCCCACAATACCGTGCATAATCCGAGCTCCCCGTCCCGATGACTCACTCGCGAGAGTCTGAAAGCACTCAACTTGGCATGTCCTCCACCTGGACCCTCTGCGGTGGGCTTTCAACACTTGTGTGTGAGAATTTGGGCTGAGAGATGCGAAGACTGCCCTTTATAGCAGTCTGGGCAGATCTCCCGCATTCATTCTCCATGGCTTGCTGCATGAATCTCCAAGTCATAAGGTAGGTCATCATAAATGGCCTATTTGGAGGTGAAGGCTGAGTTCACCTCTTTAACACGGAGATGAGCTGCCTCCATTCCACCCACTGTTAAGATGTGAGCGTGCTGGACTCAAGGGACAATTTGTCAGTGACTTCCTTCCTGCACTAAACTGAAGCACACTTTTTCGAACGAGGAATCTTCAGCTGGCTTTCCGAAGACCTCTTTCTAAGTGCTGAATAAACTCTTGAACTGACGTCACCACTGGTGAGGCTCCTTTGTCCATAGATGATTCTGCCCATCTCAGCGTCCTCCTGATAACCTGATGAATGACAAGAGGCCACTTTAGATCTCCGTGGGATATAGTCGAGGCTGCAGCTCCAGCGTGCAGTGAACACTGCAGAGAGGAAGCCATTGCATCCTTCCGCCCGACCACAGAGAGGGCGGGTCAGACTGGGCGACTAGTAATGCAGGTAACCGCAGAAGCAGTGTTTCTGAAGCCCTGCGGGGAAAACACCAGCTGTGCTGGGGTAGCGTGTCAGATAGTGGATTTGGCAGCAATTTCAGGTCGTTTTGAAGTCATCTCATTTAACCTCTGCTCTGTGCTGTTTCTGCTCAAGCCTTCTGTCAGGATTCAGACTTTAAACACAGGGTAAGTGAGACAGACACATTTGCTCTTATCAAAGAACAGGTAAGGATTCAGGTCTCTAGGTGCTCAGTGGTGCTTGCTGAAGCAGGATCGTGCAGGATTATTCCAGGTGAGTGAATCTCTTGATAAGGAATTCCTGACTGTGGTCTCTTGGCTGCACTCTCCGCCTCCCTCCTAGTAGTCGGTGTGAAGATCGAGACAGAGAGAGATTCCATGCTGAGTAGATTCCTTTAGTGCTTCAGGGTGAATCAACCAGTTCAGTGATAATCTCGCTTGCTTCTCTTTTCAGAGTTATCCGGGAGGAGAACGGGACTCAACACTGGATCCAGGACACAGGAAACAGGAACCGAGGGAGCGGATCTGGGGACATCGGAACAGGAACACACAGGTTAGTGGATTACAGGTGAGCAGACTTTACGCTCCATGTAGGTGATCACTCTGGGAAGAAAGCTGAGAGAACGGTTGTGGGTCTCTCCTGTCGGAGGCTTGACAGCTAATGACTGTGGGACCGGGGTTCTCATGCTGGCTGGGACGGTGATTGCCGATTTGGTAGCAGGTGCAGGTGACTGACACCTGGGACGGAATCCTGGTGCGGCTGACTGAAGAGGGATTCTGCATATCTGGCTCTTGACAATAGCTGACTCTCAGCTCAGCTAATCATTAGACCCAGTAATGGCCCTGAATATCTTTTAGTGTTGGAAAATCTTAGCTCAAATGTTTAGGTAAGTCAGAAACCTCCAAAACTTAGCCTTATCTACACACACACAAAATAGTTAATGACTGTCAGGTACAGCTGCCAAAGAAAAACAATGAAATGACCTAATTTGCAAAAAGCAAATAATAATAATAATAGTAATTTACAGACAGTCTATAAACTATTTCACTGCATAAGCAATTAAACCATTACCACCACTTAAATAAAGCAACATGCATCACAACATCAATGTTTTCTGGCCCCTCTGGACTGAAGCACAGGCTCCACTCTTCAGCACAATAGCGACCCACAAAAACTCTGACAACAGAAACCCTTTAAAGTCAGCATGAAACGGAAGTTGAGATTGTCATTTTCCTTGTTGTGACATATACGGCTTCTGAAATTAGGAAAAGATGTAGGGCGGGGCTTGATTTCGTCCTTCAAGAATTTATTGGATCGTTGGAGGTTGGCGTAGATTGCTTTCAAAAACTTGTTTACACTGAGACCATTTTCAAAAATTTACAAAAATACAAATGATAGTCCCTTTTTAGTGATGATCTAGTCATCATTTGGTGGCCTTCTTTAAAAGTCAAGGGTCAAGAGCCCAACTAAAGCAAACACTGATCACCATAATGGTGACAGTATGGTAACTTTATTATTTTCAATAAACTTTTAACATCTAAACCTCTGTTAGTTCTCAATGGTGACTAGTATGAAATACATATTTAAACTGGAATGTAATTAGTGAACATTTTGAGATCTTGAGCGAAATGTTAGTGTTGAATGTTCTGTTCATTACAGCATAAGCAATGTCTGGTCTTGTTCTTGATTGACAAATATAGCAGACTACCAACAACAGACTCAAATTGTGTTGGATCCAGTCCTTCTTTGTCATCAGAGAGTTTGACAAGCTTCGAGTTTACTGGTGTGCTTACTGGCTTAGAATTTTCCATTCTGAATTTCTCCAACTCATTGTTGGCATATGTTGTCTGACCTGTCATGGTTTCTCCAGCTTCTCCAACCCAGAACTTCCGAGGTAGCTTTGAATGCCGCTGAACATTGATCTCACTTCTCCGTCAGTGTTTTGTTCATTCGTTCAGCTACTCCATTTTGCTCAAGAGTCTTCAGTACTGTGAGCTAGGGGTTTGAAACGACTTCAGACTTTTTGAAGTCGACTAGCTCGCTGACGCTCATTTATAGAAACATAAGAGATGTGACTGCTTTGCAACATGCCACAGTTTGCAATTAATTAACAGAAAATTATACAGATGCTGACAGCTCATAACGTTTACACCTGGACACTTCATGCATTTTTACTGATCTGATTTATCAAAACGTTTCCATTTAGGCCTACCTGGTCGCATAAATATGTTTTCGAATATAAATCCAATCTTCAAACAATGCGCTATATGCAGATTTAATGGAGTTCACATCACCGAAAGCAACAGTAATCGACTAGTCGGTTCAACCCCTACTGTGAGCTCATGTCAAACTCCTCCTTTCTTCAGGAAGTTTTGAAATCTCAACGAGGTATATTCTCCTCCATTATCTGTGTGTAAAACTCTCCATTATCATCATTACATGGATGGCTTTCCCTTCTAGGAACTTCTGAAAAACATCATCTTTCCGCTTCAGAACATTCAACCGTTCATATTGAGTATTCTCATCAATGAATGTCAGATAATACTAAGCATTTTGTATTCATTTTCCTGTATATATTACTGTGCATTAAACCAAGTGGTTCAACAGCTCGTTTCCGATCACTGGTTTTGGATTTGCAGCGATGATGCTTTCCTTCAGCACATGAATCATAAAAGTCTATGTATTTTGACACATCAAAGTCAAAGCCATCAACCTTTACACAGCTTCTTCCATTTTTTCTTACAACTAGATGACCATAACAGCGGTGCCAGGTTTGTTCCACAGTCTCTTTATGCAAATTCACATTTTCTGTTACATGCAAGTGATCACCTTCTCTACAGTTCACATAATAGAACTGCCATCTTTTGTTGCAGTAGCAATAAGTTTTTGATTAACATCCATCATGCAGCATCTGTTCTCTTTTTTTTCGAGGATAAGTACCTTGGACACACTTGGAGTACCTTGGACACACTTGGACACACTTACATACAAAACATTATTCAGCTTGCATTCTTTTGTCTTACCAGCAGACAATGCCATCTTCAGCCGCACAACCCCATGCCCTGTTGCTTCAACAGAGTAATCATCTCCAAGTGTTACTTCTTGTGATGGATCTAGGCTTTTAAACTCAACAAACTGTTTCTTGTCATTACACATGTGACAGGTTGCTCTTGAATCTATGATCCATCTATCCATTCTTTCATCAGAACTTGGTGATAGTGCATGACTCACCATTAGTCCAACACTCTTACTATCTGAGTCACTGTCTTGTTTTTTTTTTCACTTGTGCCTTATTTGCTTTGTGTTTATAGCTCCCCTACTTACTTTCTTTGTTGAAGTCTGTGCTTGCAGCAGGTTTGTAGAATTCTCTGCAGTCACACTTGATATGTCCATACCTTCTGCAGTAGTGACACTTTGGGCCTTTTTCCTCTCACAAACTGTTTTCCAGTCAGAGTTTTAACATTGCTGCTGGTGTTTTCAATGTCGCGCTCTCTCAGTTTACGTTCTTCATGCAGCAATCGTTCCGTGACTACCTCCATTTAAGGCACATCCACACTAGCTTCAAGTGCCGTGACCAGTGGTGGACAAAGAACACATACCATGTAAAGATACTCAAGGTAAAATATTACTCAAGTAAAAGTGCTGCCTTTACATATTCACTTGAGTAAAAGTACAAAAACATTTGCCTTCAAATGTACTTAAAAGGGCGGGTTTACTGCGATTTCACTTTTTTCATTTTAAAATAGTGTGTAATGTTGCTGTTGGTGCATGAAGAGTATCCTGCAAAGTTGCAGTACTGAAAGTTTAGTGTAAGCAGAGATATTGTCTTTTAAAAATCAGGAAGTAAAATTGCCTACAAAAACGACTCGTTTCTGGACTACAGCTGGGTTATGGTACGTCACTAACCCACACATTTGCATCAACCACTCCCTCCGGAATATGCAGGAAAGGGCATGCGTCGAGTGAGTTGTGTTCACGCAGCTGTCAGGTTTTCTTTGTTTCAGGCTTCCCACGGACACTATACTTCGAACAACAATGGATACAATTTGTTTTGATTATATTCCTGAAAGTGACGATCGTAATTTAGCTCTCTGTGCTGCGCATTTACGAGACAGCTTCCAGAATCTCCACGAGTTCAACACTGGATTAACGTAAACAAGAAACTGTTTCTAAATCATGAAGCAGATCCAACTTTAAAACCAGCAGTTAAAAGTCAGCAGTTGTTGGGCCACAACCTGTAAGTAGGCTAAGACTTCATCATTTTAAATGTATTTGCATGTATAATTCCCTGACGTAGCGCTTGTGTTTTTTTTTTTTTAAATGCCAGCGCTGGCTTTGTAGGCTTTATGGGCTACTAGTTAGGCTATTTTGTGTCTACGGCAAACGCGTACAAACATTATGGACCTGAATTTTGTATAAGTACTAATGTTGTAAATGTATTTTTCATATACACTCACCGGCTACTCTATTAGGTACCCCATGCTAGTAACGGGTTGGACCCCTTTTGCCTTCAGAACTGCCTCAATTCTTCGTGGCATAGATTCAACAAGGTGCTGGAAGCATTCCTCAGGGAGTTTGGTCCATATTGACATGATGGCATCACACAGTTGCCGCAGATTTGTCGGCTGCACATCCATGATGCGAATCTCCCGTTCCACCACATCCAAAGATGCTCTATTGGATTGAGATCTGGTGACTGTGGAGGCCATTTGAGTACAGCGAACTCATTGTCATGTTCAAGAAACCAGTCTGAGATGATTCCAGCTCTATGACATGGCGCATTATCCTGCTGAAAGTATCCATCAGAAGTTGGGTACATTGTGGTCATAAAGGGATGGACATGGTCAGCAACAATACTCAGGTAGGCTGTGGCGTTGCAACGATGCTCAATTGGTACCAAGGGGCCCAAAGAGTGCCAAGAAAATATTCCCCACACCATGACACCACCACCACCAGCCTGAACCGTTGATACAAGGCAGGATGGATCCATGCTTTCATGTTGTAGATGCCAAATTCTGACCCTACCATCCGAATGTCGCAGCAGAAATTGAGACTCATCAGACCAGGCAACGTCTTTCCAATCTTCTATTGTCCAATTTCGATGAGCTTGTGCAAATTGTAGCCTCAGTTTCCTGTTCTTAGCTGAAAGGAGTGGCACCCGGTGTGGTCTTCTGCTGCTGTAGCCCATCTGCCTCAAAGTTCGATGTACTGTGCGTTCAGAGATGCTCTTCTGCCCACCTTGGTTGTAACGGGTGGTTATTTGAGTCACTGTTGCCCTTCTATCAGCTCGAACCAGTCTGGCCATTCTCCTCTGACCTCTGGCATCAACAAGGCATTTCCGCCCACAGAACTGCCGCTCACTGGATGTTTTTTCTTTTTTCGGACCATTCTCTGTAAACCCTAGAGATGGTTGTGTGTGAAAATCCCAGTAGATTAGCAGTTTCTGAAATACTCAGACCAGCCCTTCTGGCACCAACAATCATGCCACGTTCAAAGTCACTCAAATCACCTTTCTTCCCCATACTGATGCTCGGTTTGAACTGCAGGAGATTGTCTTGACCATGTCTACATGCCTAAATGCACTGAGTTGCCGCCATGTGATTGGCTGCTTAGAAATTAAGTGTTAACGAGCAGTTGGACAGGTGTACCTAATAAAGTGGCCGGTGAGTGTATATATGCTTTATGAATTTATTTTCGATTTGATCAAGAACGTAAACCTGCAAATGCTGTTTGTGTTTAACATTAGTTAGCCCAGTCAGTTGCTATCGTTGCCAGTCAGATGCTCTTGTGTAAAACAAACGTGTATAAAGTTAAAAAATGAAGCAAATTGTCATTCAGAAACCTTTAAGAGCCGTGCGTGGTGAGGTTCTGCTTGACTCGGATTCATCGCGGTTTTCTTGGTCTGATTCCTGCCTCTGTGATACTGCAGTCTGTCATCATTATTTACGTGTATCCACCGTCTATGTTATCCACCTTTGGCATGCCCGCCCGTTTGGCCCGCGGAAGGTCATGGCGTGAATCTTCCAGACAACGTGAGCGACAGTTTAGCCAATCACAACACACCGGCCCAAGCGAACCAACCTAGCCTCACGTGGTTCCTGAGGGAGTGTCCATTAGGGCTGGGCAAAGTTAACGCTGTCATTATCGCGTTAACGCATTTATTAATTAATGCCGATAATTTTTTTAATCGCGCTTAACGCAGTTTTTTTATATATATTTTTTTAAAGTCCGTTGCTCACTGGCTCTGAATAACAGGCCTACAGTCAAACCATGGATCACAGGAGGGGTGGGATGTTGGTCAGCCAGCAAACCACCCAAACAAGCAGTGGAGAGAGGCTTTGGCAGGTTCTCTCAGGTGAATAGAAAGGGAGACAGGCAGCGCTCTGCGAGACGAGTGAATGACAGGCGCGGATAGTAACCAACGGCTTCTGTGCGCAACGCAGCGGTAGCCTTTTAACTTAAATTAAAATGATATAACTTTACCTGATAGGCCTGTGTTTAGTTGTTTAGTTTAGCAGGGGTGCTCTGCCATGTGAATTCCCTTCTGTTGATGTCCTGAAAACTATTTAGATTCTGGAAACTCACAAACAGCGAACCGAGGATCAGTCTCTCTTCCAATGATTTGTGTTGGCTGCGCGTCGTGTACAAAAAGTTGGACAATTCAACGTCGGCAACAGGCGGGCGGGCGCGTGCGTGAGGCGAGCTTGACCGCAACAGTTTCACAGGAACGCACCCGCCTGTCGCTGCACCTTGTGCTCGACCACTTCACCTCACTCTAAATGCTGACTTATATTTCTGCGTCAGACCTACGCCGGAGCCTCTTTGGTTTTCATTCATACTTCTGCGTCGTTGTCCGCGTTGACGCGCAATTATGGGAGCATGTGAAACCCGGGGAGCGATTCTAGCAATCACAGCGCTTGAGGTACGCGTATTGACGCGTTGTTACATTTTTGGAGAGGTGCACGTCAGGGTACGCGCGTGACACACAGCCTACGGCATAAATTCGATGCAGAATTATAATGGGCTTTACCTCTGTTTAATGTAGCCTAATCTTAGAGTACGTGGGAAACCATGCCATGACCAAACCTAAGCTACTATCAGAGAAGTAACGTAGGTCGACTTATATCTGTAGTGGTCATGACCTCTGACTACATTGACTCTTTCTGCTGCTCCCTGATAAAAGAGACCTGTTGAGAAAAAAAGAAAAGAAAACTGGACTCGTTTTAACTAGATAAAGGTAATCCCCTGTGCCAAATAGCTTTGTTTTAATATTTGATTTGATTACATTAATGTTTAAGTTGAGATTTGGAATAAATATTTTATTGCTACTGTGTAAAAGAGAATTCTGCTGGTATAAAGCACCTTATTTGTTTAAAGTTTTTGCAAACCACATGTTATTGCACTTTTATGTGTATAGCAGTACATTTAAATCAAAAGTGTGCAATACATTACTTTAGAATTCATTTTTCAATTTTCCGCGTAACAATGCCAGTTATCGCGATTAATCGCAAGAAATCATGCCGATTAATCGCGATTAAAAAATGTAATCGTTGCCCAGCACTAGTTTTCATAGACTCAGGAAGTGAACCGCTCGTTCAGGGGACAGGGGAGGCGCGGCTGACAATAAAGGTGAAATTTATGAAGAGAATAAGACTTTTAAAAAAAAGAAAGACCACGGATACATGTTATATTCACCCCATAAGACACAATCATGCAAAGAAAAAGAGCAGTAAACCCGCCCTTTAAGAGCCGTGTGTGGTGAGGTTCTGCTTGGCCCGATTCATCGCGGCTTTCTCGGTCTGATCTCTGCCTCAGTGATACTGCAGTCTCGACATCATTATTTACGTGTATCCACCGTCTATGGTATCCACATTTGGCATGCCCGCCCGTTTTGCCCGTATAGGTCATGGCCGTTAATCTTCTGGACAACTTGAGCGACAGTTAGCCAATCACAACACATCGGCCCAAACGAACCAATCTGAGCCCGCTACGTGTTTCTGAGGGAGTGTTTTCATAGACTCAGGAAGTGAACCGCTCGTTCAGGGGACAGGGGAGAGCGCGGCTGACAAAGGTGAAATTTATGAAAAATAAGACTTTTAAAAAAAGAAAAACCACGGATACATGTTATATTGCACCCCATAAACACAATCATGCAAAGAAAAAGAGCAGTAAACCCGCCCTTTAAGTATCCAAGTACTATGATTTTTTTATGTCCATAAAGTCCTATTATAATTTGTCACAAGACTCTTGCTTAACGCAGTCTATGCGTGAAGACTAATGTCACTTTTGGCCTACCAATCTATTAACAAAATGACATTAATTAGTCATATATACACTACCGGTCAAAAGTTTAAGATCGGTAAGATTTTTTATGTTTTTAAAAGAAGTCTTCTCTGATCACCAAGGCTGTAATTTTTTGATAAAAAATACACAAAAAACAGTAATATTGTGAAATATTATGACAATTTAAAATTTTATGTTTTATGACTTTTTTATGTTAATATATATTAAAATGTAATTTATTCCTCTGAAAACAAGCTGAATTTTCAGCATCATTACTCCAGTCTTCAGTGTCACATGATCCTTCACAAATCACTCTAATATGATGATTTTATGCTCCAAAAACATGTATGATTATTATCCATGTTGAAAACAGTTTTTTACATTTTATTTCAGGATTCTTTGATGAATAGAAAGTTCAAAGAACAGCATTTATTTAATTAGAATCTTTTCTAACATTATAAATGTCTTTACTGTAACTTTTGATCAATGTAACTCACCCTTGATGAATAGAAGTATTGATTTCTTATTTATTTCCCCAAAAATAAAATACAAATTCTTACTGACCCCAAACTTTTTAAAGGGTAGTGTTTAATGTAACAAAAGCTTTCCATTTCAGATAAAAGCTGTTCTTTTGAACTTGCTATTTATCAAAGAATCCTGAAATCAAAATGTAAAAAACTGTTTTCAACATGGATAATAATCATACATGTTTTGGGAGCATAAAATCATCATATTAGAGTGATTTGAAAATGTAGTAGACTAAAAAGTAAGATATTTGACTTTGAAATGTAGTGGAGTTAAAGTAAAAGTCTCCTCAAATTTAAATACTTCAGTAAAGTACAGATATGTAAAAAAGCAACTGAAGTACAGTAACAAATTACATTTACTTCATTACTGTCCACCACGGTCCGTGATCCGACACGTTGAACGAGTCAGGTAAACTGGCCAGCAGGTGCACCACGCGATCTTCCTCGTCGCTATGATCACCCACAACTGACAGTGCATTAAATGTTTCAGTTAACACCTTAAGGCTGGTTCACACGGCAGGATTATTAGCCCGATTTTAGCCCCGATTCACCCCTCCCGACAATCTTAAGGATGCTCCGATTATCGTAAAATAATCTGATCAGATATTCCTGCCGTGTGTGGTGTGTTAAGACTGCTCTCGTCTGCTCGGAAGGATGCTGGGACCGCTCCGATCTCAAATCGGGGATATCCAACATGTTGGATTGTTTTGGCCCGATTTCTCCTCGTGTGTGGTGTCCCCGGGAACGAACGAGCATCCAGCCTGTGAACTGTGGCGTGTAGCCAATCAGAAAGCGAGGTGACGAGGTGTAGAGGAAGCACTGGCGGTAAACAAAATCAAACAGCCGGCGCCCGGCGGTATGGCTCACCAGAATGTCCGGTGGACGGTTTTTTTCCGTTAAAAACAAACTAAACACTATCGCCACTGCATCCTCTTCGTCCGCCATGATTGTTTACTCTGAAGTCACGTTTTATCTCGAGGGATTTTGTGAGATTTTCCGTCTGACCTGGGAATGCTCGGGAGTCAAATCGGTTCGTGTGTGATGTGTTGATTTTGCCGTGTGGCTGCGCACCACACACTGAACGACCAAAACTGTTAGACCCGTGATTTTTTTCGCCGTGTGTGGGGTCTCTCAGGTTTGGAAAATCGGCCGACAATTTTAAAATCGTCCCGTGTGAACCAGGCTTTAATGTGCTCTTGAACCGAGTCTCTGTCTTCCAATTTCAACGAGTACAGTTTACGCCTCAGTGCTGAGCTTATTTGCCCAAGTTTTCTTCTGAACCTGATCCAACAACTTTTTCCACCTGATCTTCCGGCTCTCAGAGCAAAGATGGTTCTATTGACAGTACATTGGTAGCCAGTGCACAATCACTTTTAGCCATATAACATGCCAACTTACTTGGATCAGATCGTGGAGCAAATCTCTGTACCATTTACCAAGTCCCATAGTCCGTCTCTCATCAATGCCATCCAACATTGCACTTCCATTGCGATAGTTCTACTCTGTTTAATGAAACAATCGTCGAACGCCTTGGAATCGAAGCTCATATTTAGTCACATATCAGTATCTTCAATATGCCTTTAGGAGTGTCAATATAACCTGTTGGTTTTAATAAAGACTTGGATTCGAGCATGTTATGTGTAAAGCTTTTAAGCTTTAAACTTCATGAGGCCTCAGGAATGGGAAACGTCCTGTCCAAACTACAGCTGAAAGTGTGTTGAGAAGCACATCCTGAGGTCTGTCTTTGGCTTTAGATGAGCAAACTAATAAACTAATGTCCTGCCTTTACTGTGGTTTTTAATACACCCAGGGTTTTTCCTCCTGACCTGATTGCTAAAGTTAAAATTATTGTTGTTGTTTTTAATTTCTGTTCAGATACAAAATTGTTTAGTTATCTCTGAGCAAAAGTCTCATTTGATAATATATGTGATCATAAATACAAACTTTTCTTTTTTCAGGTCTGGTTCAAACAGGTTTAATCACAATAGTCACTGGAATGCCAACACCCTGGATTGTTTTCTGTATATGAATCAATGAAAAAACAAACAGTCTGGTTTATTTGAACAAAGACTTTTGAACAAAAAACTTTTTTATCTACATAACTTGAGAAGCCTTATTCAAAAAGTCTCTTTTAACAGTCATAAGCATAGCAAGCTGGGAGGTAGAAGTCTGGTATTACTATACAATCACAATAATATGGGAACAGGTATGTGCAATATATACTCACCTAAAGGATTATTAGAAACACCTGTTCAATTTCTCATTGATGCAATTATCTAATCAACCAATCACATGGCAGTTGCTTCAATGCATTTAGGGGTGTGGTCCTGATCAAGACAATCTCCTGAACTCCAAACTGAATGTCAGAATGGGAAAGAAAGGTGATTTAAGCAATTTTGAGCGTGGCATGGTTGTTGGTGCCAGACGGGGCCGGTCTCGAGTCACAATCTGCTCAGTTACTGGGATTTTCACACACAACCATTTCTAGAGTTTACAAAGAATGGTGTGAAAAGGGAAAAACATCCAGTATGCGGCAGTCCTGTAGGCAAAAATGCCTTGTTGATGCTAGAGGTCAGAGGAGAATGGGCTGACTGATTCAAGCTGATAGAAGAGCAACTTTGACTGAAATAACCACTCGTTACAACCGAGGTATGCAGAAAAGCATTTGTGAAGCCACAACACACACAACCTTGAGGCGGATGGGCTACAACAGCAGAAGACCCCACCGGGTACCACTCATCTCCACTACAAATAGGTAAAATAGGCGTACAATTTGCAAGAGCTCATTAAAATTGGACAGTTGAAGACTGGAAAATGTTGCCTGGTCTGATGAGTCTCGATTTCTGTTGAGGCATTCAGATGGTAGTGTCAGAATTTGGCGTAAACAGAATGAGAACATGGATCCATCATGCCTTGTTACCACTGTGCAGGCTGCTGGTGGTGGTGTAATGGTGTGGGGGATGTTTTCTTGACACACTTCAGGCCCCTTAGTGCCAATTGGGCATCGTTTAAATGCCATGGCCTACCTGAGAATTGTTTCTGACCATGTCCATCCCTTTATGGCCACCATGTACCCATCCTCTGATGGCTACTTCCAGCAGAATAATGCACCATATCACAAAACTTTGTGATGGCAATGAGTTCACTGTACATGGCAATGAGTTCATTGTACTAAATGCCCCCACAGTCACTAGATCTGTGGGGGCAGAACCCAATAGAGCATATTTGGGATGTGGTAGAACAGGAGCTTTGTGCCCTGGATGTGCATCCCACAAATCTCCATCAACTGCAAGATGCTATCTTATCAATATGGGCCAACATTTCTAAAGAATGCTTTCAGCACCTTGTTGAATCAGTGCCACATAGAATTAAGGCAGTTCTGAAGGTTAAACACCGTATTAGTATGGTGTTCTCTAATAATCCTTTAGGTGAGTGTATGTACACAATAAAGGATAAAACTTTATGAACATCACATTTTTGTCTTTATTTCTAAATATGTTGTATACATCAAAATTAACCATATATGGACAATTCATATGTTGAAGTAAATTGGAAAATAAAAGCACTA
>JAQIUQ010004994.1:0-34755 GCA_030378365.1 Hybognathus amarus | reverse complement strand
GACAGGGCTGGACTCGGTCAACTTCCCATCAACTTCAGTGGGGACATAGGGGA
The DNA here is from genome assembly GCA_030378365.1 of Hybognathus amarus. Taxonomy (NCBI): domain Eukaryota; kingdom Metazoa; phylum Chordata; class Actinopteri; order Cypriniformes; family Leuciscidae; genus Hybognathus; species Hybognathus amarus. The sequence continues at coordinate 34,702 of JAQIUQ010004994.1, read as the reverse complement.
ATCTGGCAACTTCCCATCAGCCTCAGGCTGGGATAAGGCTGGACTCTTGCAACTTCCCATCAGCCTCAGGTGGGACAGGGCTGAGACTCTCAGCTGGAATAGGGCTGGACTCTGGCAACTTCCATCAGCCTCAGCTGGGACAGGGCTAGGACTTTTCAGCTGGGATCAGGCTGGACTTCGGTCAACTTCCCATCAACTTCAGCTGGGGACAGGGCTCGACCCCGAGCAACTTCCATCAGCCTCCAGCTGGGACAGGGCTGGACTCCGGCAACTTCCCATTAGCCTCAGCTGGGACAGGGCTGGACTCTGGCAACTTCCCATTAGCCTCAGCTGGGACAGTGCTTGACTCAGGCAACTTCCCATCAACCTCAGCTGGGACAGGGCTGGACTCCGGCAACTTCCTTCAATTTCAGTGGGGACATAGCTTGACTCTGGCAACTTCCCATCAGCCTCAGCTGGGACAGGGCTGGACTCAGGCAACTCCCATCAGCCTCAGCTGGGACAGGGCTGGACTCAGGCAACTTCCCATCAGCCTCAGCCTGGGACAGGGCTGGACTCAGGCAACTTCCCATCAGCCTCAGCTGGGACAGGGCTGGACCCCGACAACTTCCCATCAGCCTCAGCTGGGACAGGGCTGGACTCGGCAACTTCCCATTAGCCTCAGCTGGGACAGGGCTGGATTCTGGCAACTTCCCATTAGCCTCAGCTGGGACAGTGCTTGACTCAGGCAACTTCCCATCAACCTCAGCTGGGACAGGGCTGGACTCAGGCAACTTCCAGATCAGCCTCAGCTGGGACAGGGCTGGACTCAGGCAACTTCCAATCAGCCTCAGCTGGGACAGGGCTGGACTCAGGCAACTTCCCATCAGCCTCAGCTGGGACAGGGCTGGACTCAGGCAACTTCCCATCAGCCTCAGCTGGGACAGGGCTGGATTCTGGCAACTTCCCAGTTAGCCTCAGCTGGGACAGTGCTTGACTCAGGCAACTTCCCATCAACCTCAGCTGGGACAGGGCTGGACTCGGTCAACTTCCCATCAACCTCGAGCTGGGACAGGGCTGGACTCAGGTCAACTTCCAATCCAACCTCCGGCTGGAACAGGGCTGGACTCGCGTTGACTTCCTTCAACTTCAGTGGGGACAAAGCTCGACTCCTGCAACTTCCCATCAACCTCAGTTGGGACAGGGCTGGACTCAGGCAACTTCCCATCAGCCTCAGTTGGGACAGGGCTGGACTCAGGCAACTTCCCATCAGCCTCAGCTGGGACAGGGCTGGACTCAGGCAACTTCCCATCAGCCTCAGCTGGGACAGGGCTGGACTCAGGCAACTTCCCATCAGCCTCAGCTGGGACAGGGCTGGACTCAGGCAACTTCCCATCAGCCTCAGCTGGGACAGGGCTGGACTCAGGCAACTTCCCATCAGCCTCAGCTGGGACAGGGCTGGACTCAGGCAACTTCCCATCAGCCTCAGCTGGGACAGGGCTGGACTCAGGCAACTTCCCATCAGCCTCAGCTGGGACAGGGCTGGACTCAGGCAACTTCCCATCAGCCTCAGCTGGGACAGGGCTGGACTCAGGCAACTTCCCATCAGCCTCAGCTGGGACAGGGCTGGACTCGGGCAACTTCCCATCAGCCTCAGCTGGGACAGGGCTGGACTCAGGCAACTTCCCATCAGCCTCAGCTGGGACAGGGCTGGACTCAGGCAACTTCCCATCAGCCTCAGCTGGGACAGGGCTGGACTCGGGCAACTTCCCATCAGCCTCAGCTGGGACAGGGCTGGACTCAGGCAACTTCCCATCAGCCTCAGCTGGGACAGGGCTGGACTCAGGCAACTTCCCATCAGCCTCAGCTGGGACAGGGCTGGACTCAGGCAACTTCCCATCAGCCTCAGCTGGGACAGGGCTGGACTCAGGCAACTTCCCATCAGCCTCAGCTGGGACAGGGCTGGACTCAGGCAACTTCCCATCAGCCTCAGCTGGGACAGGGCTGGACTCTTTAGCTGGGATAGGGCTGGACTCCGGCAACTTCCCATCAGCCTCAGGTGGGACAGGGCTGGACTGGGCAACTTCCCATCAGCCTCAGCTGGGACAGGGCTGGACTCTTCAGCTGGGATAGGGCTGGACTCGGCAACTTCCCATCAGCCTCAGCTGGGACAGGGCTGGACTCGGTCAACTTCCCATCAGCCTCAGCTGGGACAGGGCTGGACTCAGGCAACTTCCCATCAGCCTCAGCTGGGACAGGGCTGGACTCTTTAGCTGGGAAAGGGCTGGACTTTGGAAACTTCGAATCAGCCTCAGCTGGGACAGGGCTGGACTTGGGCAACTTCCCATCAGTCTCTGCTGGGACAGGGCTGGGACTCTTTAGCTGGGTAGGGCTGGACTCCGGCAACTTTCCATCAGCCTCAGGGTGGGACAGGGCTGGACTCTGGGTAACTTCTCATCAGCCTCAGCTGGGACAGGGCTGGACTCTTTAGCTGGGACAGGGCTGGACTCGGGTAACTTCCCATCAGCCTCAGCTGGGACAGGGCTGGACTCAGGCAACTTCCCATCAGCCTCCGCTGGGACAGGGCTGGACTCCGGCAACTTCCCATCAGCCTCACCTGGGACAGGGCTGGACTCAGGCAACTTCATATGAACTTCAGTGGGGACATAGCTTGACTCCGGCAACTTCCCATCAGCCTCAGCTGGGACAGGGCTTGGACTCGTAGCTGGGATAAGGCTGGACTCTGGCAACTTCCCATCAGCCTCAGTTGGGACAGGGCTGGACTCGGGCACTTCCCATCAGCCTCAGCTGGGACAGGGCTGGACTCGGGCAACTTCCCATCAGCCTCAGCTGGGACAGGGCTGGACTCAGGCAACTTCCCATCAGCCTCAGCTGGGACAGGGCTGGACTCGGGCAACTTCCCATCAGCCTCAGCTGGGACAGGGCTGGACTCGGGCAACTTCCCATCAGCCTCAGCTGGGACAGGGCTGGACTCGGGCAACTTCCCATCAGCCTCAGCTGGGACAGGGCTGGACTCGGGCAACTTCCCATCAGCCTCAGGTGGGACAGGCTGGGACTCGGGCAACTTCCCATGCAGCCTCAGGTGGGACAGGGCTGCGACTCGGGCAACTTCCCATCAGCCTCACCTGGGACAGGGCTTGACTCAGGCAACTTCCCATCAACCTCAGCTGGGACAGGGCTGGACTCTGGAAACTTCCCATCAGCCTCACCTGGGACAGGGCTTGACTCAGGCAACTTCCCATCAGCCTCCAGCTGGGACAAGGCTGGACTCTGGCAACTTCCCATCAGCCTCAGCTGGGACAGGGCTGGACTCTGGCAACTTCCCATCAGCCTCAGCTGGGACAGGGCTGGACTCTGGCGGTTCATCAGCCTGGCTGGGACAGGGCTGGACTCTGGCAACTCTCCCATCAGCCTCAGCTGGGACAGGCTGGACTCTGGGCAACTTCCCATCAGCCTCAGCTGGGACAGGGCTGGACTCAGGCGACTTCCCATGCACTTCAGTGGGGACAGAGCTCGACTCCGGCAACTTGCCCATCAGCCCCAGCTGGGACAGGGCTGGACTCTTTAGCTGGGATAAGGCTGGACTCTGGCAACTTCCCATCAGCCTCAGTCGGGACAGGGCTGGCACTCGGGCAACTTCCCATCAGCCTCAGCTGGGACAGGGCTGGACTCGGGCAACTTCCCATCAGCCTCAGCTGGGACAGGGCTGGACTCGGGCAACTTCCCATCAGCCTCAGCTGGGACAGGGCTGGACTCGGGCAACTTCCCATCAGCCTCAGCTGGGACAGGCTGGACTCGGGCAACTTCCCATCAGCCTCAGGTGGGACAGGGCTGGACTCGGGCAACTTCCCATCAGCCTCAGCTGGGACAGGGCTGGACTCGGGCAACTTCCCATCAGCCTCAGGTGGGACAGGGCTGGACTCGGGCAACTTCCCATCAGCCTCAGCTGGGACAGGGCTGGACTCAGGCAACTTCCCATCAGCCTCAGCTGGGACAGGGCTGGACTCTGGCAACTTCCCATCAGCCTCACCTGGGACAGGGCTGGACTCAGGCAACTTCCTATGGGCCTCAGCTGGGACAGGGCTGGACTCGGGCAACTTCCCATCAGCCTCAGCTGGGACAGGGCTGGACTCTGGCAACTTCCCATCAGCCTCAGCTGGGACAGGGCTGGACTCTGGCAACTTCCCATCAGCCTCAGCTGGGACAGGGCTGGACTCAGGCAACTTCCCATCAGCCTCACCTGGGACAGGGCTGGACTCAGGCAACTTCCGTCGAACTTCAGTGGGGACAGAGCTTGACTCCGGCAATTCCCATCAGCCTCAGCTGGGACAGGGCTGGACTCGGCTTCCTCAGCCTCAGTGGGATAAGGCTGGACTCTGGCAACTTCCCATCGGACCTCAGCTGGGACAGCGGCTGGACTCGGGCAGCTCCCATCGGCCTCAGGCGGGGACAGGGCTGGACTTCGGGGCAACTTCCCATCAGCCTCAGCTGGGACAGGGCTGGACTCAGGGCAACTTCCCATCAGCCTCAGCTGGGACAGGGCTGGACTGGGGCAACTTCCATCAGCCTCAGCTGGGACAGGGCTGGACTCGGGCAACTTCCCCATCAGCCTCAGGTGGGACAGGTCTGGACTCGGGCAACTTCCCATCAGCCTCACCTGGGACAGGGCTTGACTCAGGCAACTTCCCATCAACCTCAGCTGGGACAGGGCTGGACTCCAGGACTTCCATCAGCCTCACCTGGGACAGGGCTTGACTCAGGCAACTTCCCATCAGCCTCAGCCTGGACAGGCTGGACTCAGGCAACTTCCCATCGAGCCTCAGCTGGGACAGGGCTGGACTCTGGCAACTTCCCATCAGCCTCGGCTGGGACAGGGCTGGACTCTGGCAACTCCCATCAGCCTCAGCTGGGACAGGCTGAGGACTGTGACAGACTTTCCCATCAGCCTAGCAGGGACAGGGCTGGACTCTTTGGCTGGGATCAGGGCTGGACTCTGGCAACCTCCATCGGACTTCAGATGTGGGACATAGCTTGACTCTGGCAAATTCCCAGCTCTGCCTCTCCTGGGACCAGGCTGCGAACTCAATCAACTTCCCATCAACTTCAGTGGGGGCATAGCTTGACTCCAGCAACTTCCCATCAGACCTCAGCTGGGACAGGGCTGGGACTCTTTATCCGGGATCAGGGCTGGACTCGGTCAACTTCCCATCAGCCTCAGCTGGGACAGGGCTGGTCTACAGTCAACTTCACATCAGCCTCAGCTGGGACCAGGCTAGACTCAATCAACTTCCCATCAACTTCAGCTGGGGCATAGCTTGACTCCAGCAACTTCCTATCAGCCTCAGCTGGGACAGGGCTGGACTCGGTCAACTTCCCATCAGCCTCAGCTGGGACAGGGCTGGACTCGGTCAACTTCCCATCAGCCTCAGCTGGGACAGGGCTGGACTTGGTCAACTTCCCATCAACCTCAGCTGGGACATGGCTGGACTCTGGCAACTTCCCATCAGGCCTCAGCCGAGACAGGGCTGGACTCGGGCAACTTCCCATCAGCCTCACCTGGGACAGGGCTGGGCTCTGTAAACTTCCCTTCAGCTTCAGTGGGGACATAGCTTGACTCTGGCAACTTCCAATCAGCCTCAGCTGGGACAGGGCTGGGCTCTGTAAACTTCCCTTCAACTTCAGTGGGGACATAGCTTGACTCTGGTAACTTCCCATCAGCCTCAGCTGGGATAGAGCTGGACTCTTCAGCTGGGACAGGGCTGGACTCTTTGGCTGGGACAGGGCTGGACTCGGTCAACTTCCCATCAACCTCAGCTGGGACATGGCTGGACTCAGGGCAACTTCACATCAGCCTCAGCCGGGACAGGGCTGGACTCGGGCAACTTCCCATCAGCCTCAGCTGGGACAGGGCTGGACTCGGGCAACTTCCCATCAGCCTCACCTTGGACAGGGCTGGACTCAATCAACTTCCCATCAACTTCAGTGGGGACATAGCTTGACTCCGGCAACTTCCCATCAGCCTCAGCTGGGACAGGGCTGGACTCTGTAAACTTCCCTTCAACTTCAGTGGGGACATAGCTTGACCCCAGCAACTTCCCATCAACCTCAGCTGGGACAGGGCTGGACTCGGTCAGCTTCCCATCAGCCTCAGCTGGGACAGGGCTGGACTCGGTCAACTTCCCATCAGCCTCAGCTGGGACAGGACTGGACTCGGTCAACTTCCCATCAGCCTCAGCTGGGACAGGGCTGGACTCCTTAGCTGGGACAGGGCTGGACTCAGTCAACTTCCCATCAACCTCAGCTGGGACAGGGCTGGACTCTTTATCCGGGATCAGGACTGGACTCGGTCAACTTCCCATCAGCCTCAGCTGGGACAGGGCTGGACTCCTTAGCTGGGACAGGGCTGGACTCGGTCAACTTCCCATCAGCCTCAGCTGGGACTTGGCTGGACTCGGTCAACTTCCCATCAACTTCAGCTGGGACAGGGCTGGACTCCTCAGCTGGGACAGGGCTGGACTCGGTCAACTTCCCATCAGCCTCAGCTGGGACTTGGCTGGACTCGGTCAACTTCCCATCAACTTCAGCAGGGACAGGGCTGGACTCCTCGGCTGGGACATGGCTGGACTCAGTCAACTTCCCATCAACCTCAGCTGGGACAGGACTGGACTCGGTCAACTTCCCATCAGCCTCAGCTGGGACAGGGCTGGACTCCTTAGCTGGGACTTGGCTGGACTCGGTCAACTTTCCATCAGCCTCAGCTGGGACAGGGCTGGACTCCTTAGCTGGGACAGGGCTGGACTCGGTCAGCTTCCCATCAGCCTCAGCTGGGACAGGGCTGGACTCGGTCAGACTCCCATCAGCCTCAGCAGGGACAGGACTGGACTCGGTCAACTTCCCATCAGCCTCAGCTGGGACAGGGCTGGACTCCTTAGCTGGGACAGGGCTGGACTCGGTCAGACTTCCATCAACTTCAGCTGGGACAGGGCTGGTCTCCTTAGCTGGGACAGGGCTGGACTCGGGTCAACTTCCCACCAGCCTCAGCAGGGACAGGGCTGGACTCTTGGCTGGGACATGGCTGGACTCGGTCAACTTCCCATCAACCTCAGCTGGGACAGGACTGGACTCGGTCAACTTCCCATCAGCCTCAGCTGGGACAGGGCTGGACTCCTTAGCTGGGACTTGGCTGGACTCGGAGTCAACTTTCCATCAGCCTCAGCTGGGACAGGGCTGGACTCCTTAGCTGGGACAGGGCTGGACTCGAGTCAACTCCCATCAACTTCAGCTGGGACAGGGCTGGACTCCTTAGCTGGGACAGGGCTGGACTCGGTCAACTTTCCATCAACTTCAGCTGGGACAGGGCTGGACTCTTTGGCTGGGACATGGCTGGACTCTGTCAACTTCCAATCAGCCTCAGCTAGGACAGGGCTGGGCTTGGTCAACTTCCCATCAACCTCAGAAGACACATGACTGGGCTGTTTAGCAGCAACATGGCTGGACTCCATCAACTTCCCAGTCAACCTTGGCAGGAGAAGCTGGATTCCTGCAACTTCCCATCAATGCCTTCAGAAGATTGGGGCAAAAATAAAGAGCTGTAGTTAGAGATGCACAGATTGACGGCGCGTGACAGGAACCGGCCGATTTTCACGTGATCGGCCATGACCGGTGACTGGCTGGTCAGTTTGACATATGCCGGTCAAATGCACTCAGGCAGCACATGATTAACGTCACGCAACATCAGCATCACACGTGCACACGAAACACACATGTGGTGTAAATAAGGGGTGATTTCCTACAAGTGTAAAGCAGCACATAATTTTTTCAGCTTCAGTGGGGACATAGCTTAAGCGCTGCTCACACTCAAAGTGAAGCCACACTTTTGATAAACTTGAGTGTGAGCAGTGCTCAAGCTTTGTCCCCACTGAAGCTGAAAATATGTGCCGCTTAATTTAGTCGCATACATTCATTTTAAACAAGAACAATGTCAGTAAAGAAAAACGTATACATTTAAACTTGTTTATTATTAAGTTTGCGTAAAAGTAAATGGTGTTTTATAAAAATATTTTCATAATAAAAATTATAATCAGTGCCTCTCAAGTAGCTTATCTTCCCTTACTGTTCTATGCCAACCTCATAGCATCAGCACAACTCACCTTTCTGGACAGTTAGCTTAGATGCTTTCTGCAAAGGACGCACAACCGCCATATTAGACTTCACTGGCCATGATGGAATTTGTTTGATCCCACAAGGAAAAGACGAAGAGCCACCTGGAAAACAATTATTAACCTTAATGCAAGACATCAGGCTTCAACCTTAAGTAGACATTTGAGCAAACAAAAAGCCATAATGTTCGACAACCACATAAGATTTACACACATGATTGCTTAATACCAGTCTGAGTTTAAACGACGCCCAACTGGAGAAGACAAAACCTGAAAACAAGATGTAATGTTTAAAAAAAGAAAATATGTATTTAACTTTTGAAACATTACACTAAGGTTAAAAAAAAAAAACTTTACCATTGAGCGCCAGTTGGTAACCCATAAATGCTAAAAACATAAAGTTAGAAACTGCCATTTTGATTATGGATTAAACAATCACCATGACTTTCTAAATCAAACCTCAAACCAGAGCTTTTGAAATAACACAGATTTGATTATCTGAGGTCTGTCTTATAAAAGACGCTATAAAACAGGCATTAATCTCCAACACCTGACTTGAATGAACCTAACAAATAAGTTGGGGCTAAAGAGATAAAAGTTAATTTAAGTTCATGCAATCCCACTAATTTGATCCAGGTTTATCTAGTCTGGATAATTGCCTGTGCACGCATTTCTTAAGCAGCCCTGAGAAGTCATTATTTGATTAAATTGATCCTTTCCAGCAAGTACCATATTTTGTGTTGTTTATTTTGTGCTTTTTATTTTGTGCTGTTTGATACATGTTTTACTCAATGCAAAACTTTCATATTCTCCATCTGTAAATGTTAGACAGTCATGCAAATATTTCCATCTTGCTGCTAAACTTCACATTGAACGAGAGCTGTGCCAAATGGGGGTGTGGTAACTCGGACAAAAAAATAAATTTTTCTTTGGAAAAATAATATGCAAATACACCAGATTTATCTTCTAACTATAATTATTTACCTTTAGTATGTTGGAAAATTTGCAGTGAACATATAGCTCATTTCACTTCTTTATTTATATACTTATTAAATTTGAATAGAAATAATTCAGGGAACACATTTTTAAGAACCAAATATAACAAAGATACAAAATATAGTTGTGGGTATAGGAACTATGCTTCTTAATAAAGATGAGTTATACTTATTTTAGAATACTGAGAATCACAGCTTTTAAAGTAATAACATTTTGAGAAAGCAAGATTTGCCAGTTAGGAAAAGATATGGGCAACTCTAAAATTAAATCAAAACTGAATGTTCTATAAAATAAAGGAATACATTTGACCTTAATTAGCTTTTTTATATAATTCTTCCTCCCTTTTAATTAGAGTTATTTATTATTTTATATACGTATTTAATATTTATTATTATTTGATATTTAAATAAAGATTGAAAGATAAAAAAATTTCTTTAAAGGAAATGTTCAACCTCATGCATAAATGGTTATATTTCAGTTACAATTCATATGGAATGTATTTGTATTATTAGAATGTAATTTTCATTGACATCAAAAAAGTAATGTGATTACTATGTATGGGACTTGTATTGCATTACTTTACTTATTTCATCAAAAAAGTAATGTTTACATAATGCATGTTACTTGCTGTAAGCAATAAGGTATGAGAGGCTGTGCTGTGATCGTGAATAAGTAACGGCTCAAGGGCGTTGTTAGGCACGACAAAAGTGGAGATGCCTGCAACTCCTTAGCAGTTACTTATTCGCGATACAGCACTTGCCTCGAGTATCTTATTGCTTTTTATAAAACGGTTGCCACACAATATTTAAGTAAAAAACAATGTTAGTGCAACTTTCTTGAAGTAATATCACTAAAAGCCTACCTTCCGCTGGAAAAAATAGTCCCCAAGTGTGAACAGCAACAACGTTCCAATGTGAAAAATGCATAAAAGCTCAAATAAAAACAACATAGAACCGCAGTGTTGCGCAGCGATTAATGAGAACCGTTGGGTGAAGCGGTCGTAGCCGTGTTTTATGGTGAATAAAGCACAGCTCTTGACCAATCAGAATCAAGGATTCAGAACTAACCGTTTAATGAAATGCATTACTTTCCTTGCTTGATCAAAGTAATGTGATTTTGATAATGCGCGTTAATTTGAGTTTCTTTACTTGTTAGATCAAAAAGTAATCTGATAATGCATGTTACTTGTAATACATTACTTTACTCGTAACATTAAAAAAATCTGATTACATGATGCACATTACTTGTAACGCATTACTGTACTTGTAACATAAAAAAGTAATCTGATTGCGTTATGCATGTTACTTGTAATGCGTTACCCATCACTGCTCAGTCCAGATGAGATTGAAAACACCTGATCTCAGAGGAATGCTATGTTAGAAATGTGTTCAATCTTTACATAATCAGAATTATCAGCTAATAAAGGTAAATTGACATACTCTGGTACACTGGAGGGAGCATCTGAGTGGTTTCCACAGTTGTATTTTTTTGACAGGCTGTAGAAATTTCTGATGGAATCATGTCCTCATGTTCTGATATCAAAGATAGGCTACGCAAAGTTCAATTGCCTTCACAATGTTCTGAATTTAGTTTCTTGTATATATTTTATAGTTTTTACATGATTTTATATATTGATTTATTGATTGGTTTGTTAAATACACACAATATTGCTGTGCTATTATTGTATTATGTTTTATGCAGTTTCTCTTCAGTTTTAAACCATAAACGCATACTGTCCACTCAAGTAAACACCTGGAAAAAAAAGTAAAACCTTTTTTTGCATGCCTAAGAGCAATAAAAACACATTGGAAGAAAAATCCTGACTGAGGTTATCATCATTCATGCATGAAAGGGTAACATATCAAATTTGTACCAATTTTTACAATTGTTCAATTCACGAGTTCACACTTACAAATAGGTCGGATAGATTCAATTGGTAAACATATTTGGCGTGCTGTCCGGGGAGAGAGCTCTGATCTTGGTACTTGGCTCAAATGCAGAGTATCCCCCGTGTTTAGGAAGTGACCTGGTGAGTGTGAGGAGATGGGGTGGCGGAGGGATTCTGAAGACTGTAGAACATCCTTAGGTGAGTTGACTGTGCTTATATATGGTTAGCCTTCATGCTGATTGGGTAGATATGTTAATTACTGATTGAAGACACCTGGAGTTACTAGAGCATTTGATGATTACTGATTGTAGACAGCTGAAGTAGCCCATTTGACGTGTTCCTCCCGAACTATGTTACTAAAACATAATTTCACGAGTTCACACTTACAAATAGGTCGGATAGATTCAATTGGTAAACATATTTGGCGTGCTGTCCGGGGAGAGAGCTCTGATCTTGGTACTTGGCTCAAATGCAGAGTATTCCCCCAAAATGCAAAACTAGCTTAACGGACAGCAGCCAGGAACTGTATCCCCCAAAATAGAAATAATAGGGCTGATGTTTGCGGCGTCTGACGGGAGTTCAATACTCACTGCGATCGGACAGGTAAGCCTCCACTGGCGATGAGGACAAATTTATATTGGGAGGACTTTTGTGGCGTCTGATGGGAGTTCAATACTCACTGCGATCGGACAGGTAAGCCTCCGCGGCGATGAGGACAATTTATATTGGGAGGACTTTTGCGGCGTCTGACGGGAGTTCAATACTCACTGCGATCGGACGGCTAAGCCTCTACTGGCGATGAGGTGGACGATTAATTTTGGGAGGGTTTTTGCAGTATCCGACGGGAGTTCAATACTCACTGCGATCGGACAGTTAAGCCTCCGCTGGTGATGAGGTGGACAATTTATATGGAAGGGCTTTTGCGTTGTCTGACGGGAGTTCAATACTCGCTGCGATCAGACGGGTAAGCCTCCGCTGGTGATGAGGTGGACGATTTATATGGAAGGGCTTTTGCGGTGTCTGACGGGAGTTCAATACTCACTGCGATCGGACAGGTAAGCCCCTGCTGCTTTAGACGTGAAGATGTTTAGCTATTACCGATTGGGCGGGCTTCCCGGACCGTCCAACGGGAGTTGAATGCTCACTGATTGAATGAGTAAGCCCCTCCGGTAATCGAACGAGTTAGAGTTGATTTAGCTGATAAGGGTTTGGTGTGCGTTTTTGATGTGGAAGCGGTTAGATCTGATGTAGCTTTTGAAAGCTTCGGATGACCAACGTCCAAGAGCTTGAATCTGTTGCTGTGAGAGTCCTTTTTGGGCGGCTGTGGTTGCGGCACCTATGCGGAAAGAGTGGCCTGAAAAGTGTTCGGCTGGGATGCCAGATTGAGTTAGAACTAATTTAAGATGTTTTTGGAACCAAAAGCGCGTGACTGGTTGATTTGAGTCGTTTGTAAAAAGTGGGTCTGAAGGGTCTTTGTTTGTTGAATTTTTGAAATGAAGGTAGGATTGGAGGGTTTGGTAGGGTTGGATGGGTGAATGGAGGTTGAAAATATAAATGAAATGGCCTTTTTTTTGACTGGTCTGTCTTGCTCTGTTTGATAAAGTAGGAGATAGTTTCGTCATCTACTAGGGATAAATCTGACATGGTGGGATGAATTTTGGGGTCAAAATTCGAGAGTAATGGCAAGTTCAGAGCATCTAAGGAACCCAAAAAAAGCCAAAATGAACATTGTATCCAGAGTGCGAGCAGTGTTAATAGAATGGTAGCCTAGACGGAGAGATGCGGGATGCATTTGGCGAGTAGGTCCAGGCGTTAGGGGTTGTCTGGCATCTGGGCGGATAGGATGAGTCTTTTGGATGCCTTTAATAAGCAGTGATGTCTGTGAGTTTGTTAAAGCAGGAGAAGGTGAGCCAAAAATTAATTTGTGGAAAAATTGGATTCCACTTAAATAGCCTTTGATGGAACCAACCTGGAGGTTTTTTGCTATGTTGAGGTAGGAAACAAATGATGTAATTGTGAGCAGAGAGAAATCCGGGAAGGGTAGTTCATAAATTAAATGGAAAGTTTTAAAACATCTCCACGCTGTTAAATATGATTGGAGAGTTCTGGGGGAAAAGGCTTGGAAAATAGAATCAGAGAGAGGCGTCGAGCAGTGGTCTCAAGGAGTGGTTTATGGAAAGATCAATTCCGAATAGTGAGGAACTGGCGTTGGGTTGGGGTCTGCTTCTGGAGCCAGCTGTCTGAATTTCTGATAGGATCTGCGCTCGGATGTTGCTGGCGACAGGGGGCGGTTCCAAGGCGATGGCGTTTGGAGGTATGGGCATCTGCGTTGCTGTAAACAGAGAAAATGGAGATTTTGCCTGAGGAAGCATGTTTTGTGGTAGACAATCCGGGGGCGCCGTGGAAAACGGAGGTGGGCTTGCGTTTGTGATGGCTCCTGGAGCTTGGAAAGCAACCGGGAAGGAGAGAGAAAGCTGAGGTGGGAAATAAGGCGACTGGGCCTGCGCCGCTAGCGGAGGCATCCTCACGCTAGGGTCTGCTGTAGGCCCCGGCTGGGAAAAAGGTTAGCGGTACCCGGAGGATAAGAACAAGGGAGAGTTGTCTGAGCCCGCGATTCTGGCGGAGGCAGCCTCACGTCAGGAGCCGCGGGCCACGAAGGCAACTGGGCCTGCGCCGCTAGCGGAGGCATCCTCAGCGCTAGGGTCTGCTGTAGGCCCCGGCTGGGAAAAAGGTTAGCGGTACCCGGAGGATAATAACAAGGGAGAGTTGTCTGGGCCCGCGATTCTGGCGGAGGCAACCTCACGTCAGGAGCCGCGGGCCATGAAAGATGGAGAGAATTTGGAATGGTAACAGCAGGTTGCACTTGCCCTGCTAGCGGAGGCAACCTCACGCTAGAGGGAAGACGGTTGCTGTTGGTAACCGGTAATGAGTGCTGTTGAGCAGGAGGCGGAGAGGGCGGTGATCTAACGGCGGAGGAAACTGGGGCCCGTCCCAGGCTAGCTGAAGGCGTGCTGCTCCTACCTGAAGGTCGATGGTGGTCCAGTCTCGCTGTGGAGGAATACCGGATTAGAGGGGTACGTGTTGTTTTACCTTTGTTAGTTTTGTCTGTTGTTTTATTGGAGACCTTAGAAGGAGATGAGGGTTTAGAGCGGGCGCCTGTTGGCTGAAGGTTACAGAATAGTTGGTATAATTCTGCTTTATTCATCCGTCTGGTGTAGTGGACGTCCGCATTGGTCAAAGCTTGCCTTAGACCTAACACTGTCCATTTCCCGATTGCAGGAATAGTTGGCTGGGCCAGTGAGTAGGAGGATGATGAGGACGAAGAAGAATGTGTGCGTCTCGTTGGTGGAGGTGAGCGCTGTCTTTGTCGTTCTGGCGTATGAGTAGCGGCACGGATTGTCTGGCGACCGCGCCCTGAAGCTGGAGACTCGGTGATGGTACCTAGTGGTGAAATGACGGTCCTTGGAGTGGCTGGAATTGAAGCAGAGTCCTGAGAGAAGAGAGATTCGTCATCTGACGGGAAGAGTTCAATCTCCGACATGGCGGCTGTTTAGGCAAACCTATTCTGAAGACTGTAGAACATCCTTAGGTGAGTTGACTGTGCTTATATATGGTTAGCCTTCATGCTGATTGGGTAGATATGTTAATTACTGATTGAAGACACCTGGAGTTACTAGAGCATTTGATGATTACTGATTGTAGACAGCTGAAGTAGCCCATTTGACGTGTTCCTCCCGAACTATGTTAATAAAACATAATTTGTGTTAAATGTGTTTGAAAGACCTAATAAAGTACAGTAAAGGACAGTATCTTTATAAACGTATCAGAATATAGCTTTTTTTTCTTCATTATACCAGGGGTCTGTTTCAATAAGGAGGATCAACCAACTCTTAGTTAAAACTTGAATTTGAAACAAGATAGGAAACTAAGTTTTTGGTTTCAGAACAGCTGAATTGAGTTAGTTCAACCAACTCTGAGTAGACTGATTCTGAGTTAAGCGCGTGTACCACGACTTTGAATAAGCGTGATAAATGGAGCACATAAATTATGATTCACCATGGAAACAGCATCCAAAAAAAGATGCCTGCATATTCAGAGACTACATGTAAATATATTTCCTAATCATTGTTATATTATCAGTTGAAAACTGACAGAATGGTAAGTTATGAACAAATACTTATTTTCAAGGTATCACACAGGCAAAAAAATTAATAAAAAGGACATGGCAACAACTAAAAATGAACTATAAAAACATATTTTCATATGTCTAACGCTCTTTTCATACAATCCAACATGTAACATTTCTTAATTAGGGTAAAGAAATTAACATTTGACTTCTACTCATAACTGTTGTATAACTGTTGCTTTTTTATTTTTTGGAAATAAAGATAGTAGTCTACAGTATATAGGGTAGATGGTTGATTAATGACAGGATATGACCATGTATATGCCATATATGGGTTTTTATGACCTTTTGGCCCTGCTTGGTTCCAGGGGTGTTCATCATGTGTGTTTATGATGCCCCAATCTGCTTTGAGTAACTATTAGGAATGTTTTCAGGGAAAGTTTTTATTATTTAGGATAACATCCACAGAACGCTGAAATTATGAACATGAAGAGGTCTGACACGCATATGATTTTCAGCTGCCACTGCATCGTCCATGTTGTCTATTGGGCGAGAATGAAACAAATGAGTTTAGAGAAATAGCATTGATGACAAATAAAGCTTATAAAATAAATTAAACAAGATGTTAATTTATCAAGTGTTTAAAAGTACATTTTTAACATTGTGTTGAACATAATGAGGCGATCATTATGCGTCTATCTGGATAGTGAATCTTTAATCTTTCTCAGCAGATGAAATGTCACAAATAGTTTTTAATAAATGAAAAGCATTGTGCTTGAATAAAACATAAATAGTGATTAAACGAAAATACAATTTATCATGTATTTTAAAGTAAATTTAAACATGTGTTGAACTTAACGAATTAGATGTTAAATGATCAACTATAAGCATTTTTAACTAATACACCACAATATACTGTATTAAATGGGGGGTTGATTGCGATTTCACTTTCTTTTTTTCATTTTAAATAGTGTGTAATGTTGCTGTTGGTGCATGAACAGTATCTGCAAAGTTGCAGTGCTGAAAGTTCAGTGTAAGCAGAGATATCATCTTTTAAAAATCAGGAAGTATATTGCCTACAAAAACGACTCAATTGGGACTACAGCTGGGTTTTAGACGTCACTAACCCACACATTTCCATCAACCCTCCCTCCGGAATATGCAGGAAATGGTATGCGCATATTTCTGCGGCACGTCGAGTGAGTTGTGTTCACGCAGCTGTCAGGTCTTCTGTGTTCAAGCTTCCCACGGACGCTGTACTTCGCTCAACAATGGATACAATTTATGTTCGATTATGTTCCTGAAAATGACGATCGTAATTTAGCTCTCTGTGCTGCGCATTTTACGGAAGACAGCTTCCAGAATCTCCAGGAATTCAATGCCGGATTCAACAAGAAACTGTTACTAAAACATAAAGCAGATCCAACTTTAAAACCAGAGGCAGCAGTTGTTGGGCCACAACCTGTAAGTAGGCTAAGACTTCATCATTTTAAATGTATTTGCATGTATAATTCCAGACGTAGCCTTGTGTTTTTATTTTTTTCAAATGCCAGCGCTGGCTTTATAGCCCCTAGGCTACTAGTTACTAGCTACATTATGGACCTAAATTTTGTATAAGTACTAATGTTCTGAACGTATTTTGCATGTATATATGCTTTATGACATTATTTTCGATTTGATCAAGTACGTAAACATGCCAAAGCTGTTTGAGTATAACATTAGTAGCCAGTTGCTATTGTTGCCAGTCAGATGCTATTGTGTTAAACAAACGTGTATAAAGATAAAAAATGTAGCAAATTATCATTCAGAAAAGTTAAGCAAGAGTCGTGTGTTGTGAGGTTCTGTTTGCCTCTCTTCATCGCCACTTTCTCGGTCTGATTCTGCCTCTGATACTGCGGTATCGACACCATTATTTACATCTGGACCGGAGCGCAGGCACGTTTCGGCTCGTAAAGGTAATGGGCGTTAACCTTCCGGACAACGTGAGCGATAGTTTAGCCAATTGCCACACACCAGCCCAAACTAACCAATCTGAGCCCACTGCCTGTTTCTGAGGGAGTGTTTTCATAGACTCAGGAAGTGAACCGCTCATTCAGGGGACAGAGGAGAGCGCGGCTGACAATAAAGGTGAAGTTTATGAAAAATAAGACTTTTTAAAAAATAAAAACCACGAATACATATTATATTGCACCCCATAAACAGAATCATGCAAAGAAAAAAAGCAGTCAATTAAATTAAATAAAATAGTGAATAATAGTTTATATTGTTTGAAATAAGATGTTAAATTATAATACACCACAATATACAGTATTACACAGATAAATAAAACAAATACATGAAAAATAGTTTATATTATTTCATTTAAAATATTAAATTATCAAGTATAAAAAATGTAATACACCACAATATATGGGGTTACAAAGTTAAGAAAACATAAAATAGTAAAAGAAGCTTGTAATAAGATTTTAAATAAGATTTAATCATGCAAAATTTACCATACACAGTTAAATAAAAAGGGAATAATAGTTGATATTATACAAAATAAGCTAAATTATCAAGTATTTTAATCTAATACACATCAAAATAGTTTTACACAGTAAAATAGTGAACAATAGTTAGATATTGTTGAATGTGAAGTTTAGCAGCAAAGTGGAAATATTTGCATGACTATCTAACATTTACAGAAGGAGAATGTACCGAAATATAAGTTTTGCATTGAGTAAACCATGTCTCAAACATATAGGCTAAAACAGCACAAAATATGCTACTTGCTGGGATGGATCAATTTAATTAATGATGACTTCAAGAGCTGCTTAAGAAACGTGCACACCTCAATTATCCAGACTAGATGAACCTGGATCAAATTAGTGGGATTGCATGAACTTAAATTAACTTTTGTATTTAGCCCCAACTTATTTGTTAGGTTCATTCAAGTCAGGTGTTGGAGATTAATGCCTGTTTGCCTGTTGGAGATTAATGCCTGTTTAGCGTCTTTTATAAGACAGACCTCAGAGGAGAAATCTCATCTGTGTTATTTCAAAAGCTCTGGTTTGAGGTTTGGTTTAGAAAGTCATGGTGATTGTTTAATCTGTGGTCAAGATGGCAGTTTGTAACTCTATGTTTTTAGTATTTATAGGTTACCAACTGCTGCTCAATGGTAAAGTTTTTTTTCACTTTAGTGAAATGTTTCAAAAGTTAAATGCATAGCCTATGTAACTTTATTTATATATTTTATCCTTCCTTCTCGTTTTCAGGTTTTGCTTCTCCAGTTGGGCGTCGTTTAAACCAGACTGGTATTAAGCAATCATGTGTGTAATTCTTATGTGGTTGTTAACATTATGCTCTTTTGTTTGCACAAATATCTACTTAAGGTTGAGGCCTGATGGCTTCTAGTATTAAAGTTAATAATGCCTCTTGTTTTCCAGGTGGCTCCTCGTCTTTTCCTTGTGGGATCAAACAAATTCCAACATGGCCAGTGGCAGTGAAGTCTAATATGGCAGTTGTGCGCCCTTTGCAGAAAGCTTCTAAGTTAACGGTCCAAAAAGGTGAGTTGTGCTAAAGGCTATGAGGTTGACTTAAATGAGGGAAGATATCTACTAGAGGCACTAATTCCAATTTTCTAGGCTAATTCCAATTTTCATTGAGTTTGACACGTTTATATCAATTTTAGCTGATTCCAACCTTATTTTACAAACTACTTTTTATTTTCAATAAATAAAAATGTATATAAACTCTTTATTTTTAAAAATTCCCATATACTTTACTCAACTTCAATAATAAAACAATTTAAATGGGTACATTTTTCTTTTCTGACATTGTTCTTGTTTAAAACGCATGCATGTGAATTTCTGCTTTTTTTTTTTTTTTCAAAAGTGTGCTTTCACTTTAAAAGTGAGCAGTGCTCGGCAGCAAAAATCATGTGCTGCTGATGTGAATGCACTCGTTGATTAACATGCAAGCTGAAATGCATCTCTTTGTGCTTGGAGTGTAAATAAGGGGTGAAGCGGCTGTAATTCACAAGGTTTCTTACATGTGCATTTCATGTGCACATGTGATCCTGATGTTGTGTGACGTTAATCATGCTCTGCCTGAGTGCATTTGACCGGCATATGTCAAACTGATTCGGCCGATCTCTGTGAAAATCGTCCAGTTCCGGTCACATGGCGGTCAATCAGTGCATCTCTAACTACAGCTCTTTATTTTTGCCCCTATTTTCTGTAGGCATTGATGGGAAGTTGAAGGAATCCAGCTCTCTCCCTGCCAAGGTTGATGGGAAGTTGATGGGATCCAGCCCTGTCCCAGCTAAAGAGTACAGCCATGTCCCAGCTGTGTTTGATGGGAAGTTGACCCAGTCCAGCCCTGTCCCAGCTAAAGAGTCCAGCTTTGTCCCACTGAAAGTTGATGGGAAGTTGACCGAGTCCAGCCCTGTCCCAGCTGAGGCTGATGGGAAGTTGACCGAGTCCAGCCCTGTCCCAGCTAAAGAATCCAGCCCTGTCCCAGCTGAGGCTGATGGGAAGTTGACCGAGTCCAGCCCTGTCCCAGCTAAAGAGATCCAGCCCTGTCCCAACTGAGGCTGATGGCAAGTTGACCGAGTCCAGCCCTGTCCCAGCTGAGAGTGATGGGAAGTTGTCCGAGTCTAGCCCTGTCCCAGCTGAGGCTGATGGGAAGTTGACTGAGTCCAGCCCTGTCCCAGCTAAAGAATCCAGCCCTGTCCCAACTGAGGCTGATGGGAAGTTGACCGAGTCCAGCCCTGTCCCAGCTAAAGAATCCAGCCCTGTCCCAGCTGAGGCTGATGGGAAGTTGACCGAGTCCCAGCCCTGTCCCAGCTAGAGAATCCAGCCCTGTCCCAGCTGAGGCTGATGGCAAGTTGACCGAGTCCAGCCCTGTCCCAGCTGAGGCTGATGGGAAGTTGACCGAGTCCAGCCCTGTCCCAGCTGAGGGGAAGTTGACCAAGCCTAACCCTGTCCCAGCTGAGGCTGAGGGAAGTTGTCAGAGCCCAGCCCTGTCCCAACTGAGGTTGATGGGTCATTGACCGAGCCCAGCCCTGTCCCAGCTGAGGTTGATGGGAAGTTGTCCGAGCCCAGCCCTGTCCCAGCTGAGGTTGGTGGGAAGTTGTCCGAGCCCAGCCCTGTCCCAGCTAAAGAATCCAGCCCTGCCCCAGCTAAGGTTGAGGGGAAGTTGACCGAGCCCAGCCCTGTCCCATCTGAGGTTGATGTGAAGTCTGTCCAAGCCAAGCCCTTTCCCAGCTGAGGTTGATGGGACGTTGACCGAGTCCAGCCCTGTCCCACCTAAAGAATCCAGCCCTGTCCCAGCTGAGGCTGATGGGAAGTTGACCGAGCCCAGCCCTGTCCCAGTTGAGGTTGACTGGAAGTTGTCTGAGCCCAGCCCTGTCCCAGCTGAGGTTGATGGGAAGTTGCCCAGAGTCCAGCCCTGTCCCTGCTAAGGTTGATGGGACGTTGTCCGAGCCCAGCCCTGTCCCAGCCGAGGTTGATGGGAAGTTGTCCGAGCCCAGCCCTGTCCCAGCTGAGGTTGATGGGAAGTTGACCGAGCCCAGCCCTGTCCCAGCTGAGGTTGATGGGAAGTTGTCTGAGCCCAGCCCTGTCCCAGCTGAGGTTGATGGGAAGTTGTCCGAGTCCAGCCCTGTCCCTGCTAAGGTTGATGGGACGTTGTCCAAGCCCAGCCCTGTCCCATCTGAGGTTGATGTGAAGTTGTCCAAGCCAAGCCCTTTCCCAGCTGAGGTTGATGGGACGTTGACCGAGTCCAGCCCTGTCCCACCTAAAGAATCCAGCCCTGTCCCAGCTGAGGTTGATGGGAAGTTGCCCGAGTCCAGCCCTGTCCCTGCTAAGGTTGATGGGACGTTGTCCGAGCCCAGCCCTGTCCCAGCCGAGGTTGATGGGAAGTTGTCCAAGCCCAGCCCTGTCCCAGCTGAGGTTGATGGGAAGTTGACCGAGCCCAGCCCTGTCCCAGTTGAGGTTGATGGGAAGTTGTCTGAGCCCAGCCCTGTCCCAGCTGAGGTTGATGGGAAGTTGTCCGAGTCCAGCCCTGTCCCTGCTAAGGTTGATGGGACGTTGTCCAAGCCCAGCCCTGTCCCAGCTGAGGTTGATGTGGAAGTTGTCCAAGCCAAGCCCTGTCCCAGCTGAGGTTGATGACGTTGACAGTCCAGCCCTGTCCCACCTGAAGCATCCAGCCCTGTCCCAGCTGAGGCTGATGGGAAGTTGTTGAGCCCAGCCCTGTCCCAGCTGAGGTTGATGGGAAGTTGTCCGAGCCCAGCCCTGTCCCAGCTGAGGTTGATGGGAAGTTGTCCAGAGCCCAGCCCTGTCCCAGCTGAGGTTGATGGGAAGTTGCCCGAGTCCAGCCCTGTCCCTGCTAAGGTTGATGGGACGATGTCCGAGCCCAGCCCTGTCCCAGCCGAGGTTGATGGGAAGTTGTCCAGAGTCCAGTCATGTCCCAGCTGAGGTTGATGGGACGTTGTCCGAGTCCAGCCCTATCCCAGCTAAGGAGTCCAGCCCTGTCCCAGCTGAGGTTGATGGGACGTTGACCGAGTCCAGCCCTGTCCCAGCTGAGGTTGATGGGACGTTGACCGAGTCCAGCCCTGTCCCACCTAAAGAATCCAGCCCTGTCCCAGCTGAGGCTGAGGGAAAGTTGATCTGGAGCCCAGCCCTGTCCCAGTTGAGGTTAAAGGGAAATTGTCCGAAGCCCAGCCCTGTCCCAGCCGAGGTTGATGGGACGTTAGCCGAGTCCAGCCCTGTCCCAGCTAAGGAATCCAGCCCTGTCCCAGCTGAGGTTGATGGGAAGTCGAGCCGAGTCCAGCCCTGTCCCAGCTGAGGTTGATGGGAAGTTGTCCGAGCCCAGCTCTGTCCCAGCTGAGGTTGGTGGGAAGTCGACACGAGTCCAGTTCTGTCCCAGCTGAGGTTGATGGGACGTTGTCCGAGTCCAGCCTTGTCCCAGCTGCGGTTGATGCGACGTTGACCGAGTCCAGCCCTGTCCCAGCTAAGGAATCCAGCCCTGTCCCAGCTGAGGTTGATGGGAAGTTGACTGAGTCCAGCCCTGTCCCAGCTGAGGTTGATGGGAAGTTGTCAGAGCCCAGCCCTGTCCCAGCTGAGGTTGATGGGAAGTCGACCGAGTCCAGCCCTGTCCCAGCTGAGGTTGATGGACGTTGACCGAGTCCAGCCCTGTCCAGCTAAGGAACCCAGCCCTGTCCCAGCTGAGGTTGGTGGGAAGTCGACCGAGTCCAGCCCTGTCCCAGCTGATGTTGATGGGAAGTTGTCCGAGCCCAGCTCTGTCCCAGCTGAGGTTGGTGGGAAGTCGACCAGAGTCCAGTTCTGTCCCAGCTGAGGTTGATGGGACGTTGACCGAGTCCAGCCCTGTCCCAGCTAAGGAATCCAGCCCTGTCCCAGCTGAGGTTGATGGGAAGTCGACCGAGCCCAGCCCTGTCCCAGCTGAAGCTGATGGGAAGTTGTCCGAGTCCAGCCCGGTCCCAGCTGAGGTTGGTGGGAAGTTGTCAGAGCCCAGCCCTGTCCCAGCTGAGGTTGGTAGGAAATTGTCCGAGCCCAGCCCTGTCCCAGCTGAGGTTGGTGGGATGTTGACCGAGTCCAGCCCTGTCCCAGCTGAGGTTGGTGGGAAGTTGTCTGAGCCCAGCCCTGTCCCAGCTGAGGTTGGTGGGATGTTGTCCGAGTCCAGCCCTGTCCCAGCTGAGGTTGGTGGGAAGTTGTCCGAGCCCAGCCCTGTCCCAGCTGAGGTTGGTGGGAAGTCGTCCGAGCCCAGCCCTGTCCCAGCTGAGGTTGGTGGGAAGTTGTCCGAGCCCAGCCCTGTCCCAGCTGAGGTTGGTGGGAAGTTGTCCGAGCCCAGCCCTGTCCCAGCTAAGGGATCCCAGCCCTGTCCCAGCTGAGGTTGGTGGGAAGTCTGTCCGAGCCCAGCCCTGTCCCAGCTGAGGCTGATGGGAAGTTGTCCGAGCCCAGCCCTGTCCCAGCTGAGGTTGGTGGGAAGTTGTCCGAGCCCAGCCCTGTCCCAGCTGAGGTTGGTGGGAAGTTGTCCGAGCCCAGCCCTGTCCCAGCTGAGGTTGGTGGGAAGTTGTCCGAGCCCAGCCCTGTCCCAGCTGAGGTTGGTGGGAAGTTGTCCGAGCCCAGCCCTGTCCCAGCTGAGGTTGGTGGGAAGTTGTCCGAGCCCAGCCCTGTCCCAGCTGAGGTTGGTGGGAAGTTGTCCGAGCCCAGCCCTGTCCCAGCTGAGGTTGGTGGGAAGTTGTCCGAGCCCAGCCCTGTCCCAGCTGAGGTTGGTGGGAAGTTGTCCGAGCCCAGCCCTGTCCCAGCTGAGGTTGGTGGGAAGTTGTCGCGAGCCCAGCCCTGTCCCAGCTGAGGTTGATGGGACGTTGACCGAGTCCAGCCCTGTCCCAGCTAAGAGAGTGCATCCATGTCCCCACTGAAGTTAATGGGAAGTTGTCCGAGAGCCCAGCCCTGTCCCAGCTGAGGTTGATGGGACGTTGACCGAGTCCAGCCCTGTCCCAGCTACAAGAATCCAGCCCTGTCCCAGCTGAGGTTGATGGGACGTTGACCAAGCCCAGCCCTGTCCCTGCAGAAGGTTGATGGGAAGTTGTCCGAGCCCAGCCCTGTCCCAGCTGAGGTTGATGGGACGTTGACCGAGTTCCAGCCCTGTCCCAGCTAAGAGATCCAGCCCTGTCCCAGCTGAGGTTGATTGGACGTCGACCGAGCCCAGCCCTGTCCCTGCAGAGGTTGATGGGAAGTTGTCCAGAGCCCAGCCCTGTCCCAGCTGAGGTTGATGGGAAGTTGTCCAGAGCCCAGCCCTGTCCCAGCCAAGGAAGCCAGCCCCTGCCAGCTGAGGTCGATGGGAAGTTGACCGAGCCCAGCCCTGTCCCAGCTGGAGCTCGATCGGGAAGTTCAGGCCAAGCCCAGCCTGCTCCAGCTGGGGCTCCAGTGGGAGGTTGTCAGAGCTCCCAGCCCTGTCCCAGCTTGAGGTCGGTGGGAAGTTGTCCGAGCCCAGCCCTGTCCCAGCTGAGGCTGGTGGATGCTTGACCGGGTCCAGCCCTGTCCCAGGCTGAGGCTGCGGTCGGGAAGGCTGTCCGAGGCCCAGCCCCTGTCCCAGCTGGCAGCGCTTGGTGGGAAGTTGGCCGAGTCCCAGCCCTGTCCCAGCTGAGGTTGGTGGGAAGTTAGCAGGAGCCCAGCCCTGTCCCAGCTGAGGTTGATGGGAAGTTGACCGAGCCCAGCCCTGTCCCAGCTGAGGTTGATGGGAAGTTGACCGAGCCCAGCCCTGTCCCTGCTGAGGTTGATGGGAAGTTGACTGAGCCCAGCCATGTCTCAGCTAAAGAGTGCAGCCATGTCCCCACTGAGGTTGATGGGAAGATGACTGTGTGCATATGCTCTAAAGTTTCAAACAGATCTAGTCAGTATCTCAAATATGCCACTCTCTGATCTTGTTTTTAGTCAATAAAATGGTTCTCTTTCTCATTGCTGCTTCTTTTATCAGCCTGCTTTAGAACATGTTATGCAAATCATGTTCAACAGTTCCAACAAAGTGATTCATGCCTCTTAAATGACCAAGTTTAATTTTTGTGTTCCTTAATCTCTATTCTAAGGGTGAATTTCCATAACTTTTCTTTTTGATAATTGATATTAGTGATTCTTATTTCTTGAGAAACAGTTTTTCACCTAAAAGGTTGAGGGTGAGTTAACACTAGTGATGGGAAGTCCAGTTCTTTTCCTTGAACCAAGTTCAAAGAAAAGGAACTTTTGACGTTCTCCCATAATGACAGCAATTTCTATAATCCCATCAGATACAAAATGCTATAAATTAAATGCATTTGTAATCATAACTTCAGTTATGTTCAGTTACGTCATACGATCCCTGTAGCCTTCAGGTGATGTGTAAATGTGGACATCTTAAACGTGCAAATGTCTTAAAGATATATTAAGTGCATAAATGGTCTTCATCATTTTATTTGTTTTAAAATAAACTTGCATTTCACTAAATTTGGCTCATTTAAGTCCTCGGTTCACTAGTGCTACGGCTTATGTATGAGCACATCATCAGTTGGCTGAAAGAAAGTTTTTTTTCCTTTATTCGAAGGAAAAAACTTGAAAGGAAAACTTTATTCCTTTATTTTTCGTCCGCACGAGTGCTGCAAAATGAACTCATTTGGTGCACAAGACATTATTTCGCATGGCTGTGTAGGCTACAGATTTCGTTTTGTGACCGTGTGCGTGGCGCCACGTTCAGAGGATGAACGACTTCAAGCCGAATCTGTCCGAGCTTGTATGTCTCACACAGTCGGAGCTTAAATACAGGATATTTTACGGAAAATGCTAAAACGGGAAGACAGCTGGAAAAGAGCTAAAATACGAGAGAAACCCAGAAAAATTGGAAGGGTTGACAGCTATGGTTGAGCAGAGAACTGCTGAAACCTGACAGTAGACAAAACGGTATGTTTAATATGTTTTGTTTTAACGCATTATAAACATTTTCTAAGCAGTACACCTTCACACCGTGTCCTGACTACACGCGACCAAATGAAATTACCAGCGACAGCAAGTGTGTCTGTCCACACTAGACATGACGCGACGACTAGATGCCACACATTCAGATGCTATGGTGTGAGCAGAGTCTCTCTGTGAAAGTGCACTGTTGGCCCGCACTTGGCATTGGAAATAGGTAAGGACATAATCAAATCAAGAAATGACATTATTAAAAATCAAAACATTAACAAAATAAACTCATTGACTAATTTTGTTATGAAGTACAGTTGTATGTTTGCATAAGAATTCATTTTGAACGCTATATTATATGCTTTTCAAAATCTGAGGTAAATTATCGCGTTCATCGCTTGTGGCACAGTGACCTATTTTTAACTAAAAATAAATAATGTGTACTCATAACCAGTGTAATTTCTTCATTCTGTCAGCCGCGGCAGCTCGCAGAAATAGGAACCGTTTTCTAAAATAGAAAGTTTGACGTCGCGCATAACGTATCGGTTCAGACAAAAACTCTAATTAACATGGAAAAGATACCCTTTATCAGCGTGTCGCGGTAACGTCACGTGTGGTTAAGACACGGTGTAAGTGTAACTTAAGACACAGCACTTAAAACTTCAAATGTTTAGAATGATTCAGTCCGATTTAGTGTCTCTGGTTCAACCAGTTCACTAAAAAGAACTACAGTTCAGAAAGAACGATTTGTTACAAATCAACCATCACTATAGACAAGTTTCCTGAGTGAAATAGGCGGGCCACCATTAGCCTTCGGCTCCTGCCAGACGACTTCCGGCTTAGCGTCTTTTACTGTCTTTGGTTAGCTTGCAGAAAGCTAAACTATTGATGGTGTTCTTCACGCAGACACGGCTCCGGGACATATTGTGCTGTTCACGCGGTTGTAACAACTCGTGGCGATTGCTGAATGTTGACCATCAACCATCTACAAGGCGCCAATGTGGATCTTATCATTCGCGGAAGTCAACACAGTCATTCTCATTATTACGGCAGACGAATGTCAGCTTTTCCATAGAAAAAAAAGTAAGTTGATACCTTTATGCCATTCCAAAGCTATTAATGAGATATGTCAGGGGTGCGCACTGTAGAGCGTCAGTCGACTTTGAAGGGTTAAAGCATGCTTTTAGTGCAGGCAGGCTAGAGTGGATTACTTTTTATTTTTATTACTCTTCGTGTTCTGTTATACAGATTAGCACAAGGATACATACAAACATCTTAATACAAGCATAAGATGGGCTAAAGTACCTTCCAAAGCCCGGCGGCTGCATGGCTACAGGAACGTCCAGGTTCCGGTTGATTAAAGACCATATCGACATGCCCATGATGTTACCTTACTTGGATGCAGAATGGTCAAAACCCCCATTTTTAACAATATTTTCAAGTTCGAATGTTGCCATTCCAAAGCCATGTTTACACTACTACTCGGCCTGTGCTCGGAAGTTCTTGAAGGCAGAGTCGGGAAAGTAAAGCGGAAGTTGCCCAGGGAAAACTGTCTATAGCCTGGCATGCCAGACCTACATCAAGATGTTAGGTCTGGAAACTCATCATTGACAGGGCTCAATCCGGAGGGGCGGGATAAATGGTTGTCTTTCAAATTCTCTCTGCACGCAATTGGATAGCGCTAAAGCCAATCAGAGCAACGAAGAATGTGACGTACTCAGCGGAGCAAGTTGATATATTATTAAACTTTTACCGTATCCAGTCCAGCTGTCAACATTGAACATTGAAAATAAGGAGGATTTCCTGGAATCCATCCCCAAAATAAGGGATTTTTTTTTCACACGACCCACAAACTTTAAGAATAAAACACTAATCATTAAAAGTCTAAAGAGTTTATAAGAGTCTAGCCCTACATATGTGTGAGAGAGAGAGAAAGAGACAGTATATATGTGTAGTGTGTGTGTGTGTGTATGAGAGAGCAAGAGACAGTGTGTCATTAAAAATATAATATCATAGAGAATGTTTAAATACTAATATCAGCTTACAAGGGAAGCGGGGGCGGAGTAGTGGTGCCTGTGCTTGAGATGATTTGGGAGAGGTCTGCGCGTGCGCCGAATCCCGATCAGAGCGTGCGCTGACACGGTCAGCTTTATCCTCACGCCACACACGAACTGCGGCAAAATGACAAGTTATATCGTTCGCCACAGCTTTTCTGTAACAGTGCATCGCCTGCGCCGGCCGCATCCGGAGGATGAACGACTAAAACTGAATATGTCAGAGCTTGCTCTTACCGTCTCGACTCTAGTCGTCATTATGTTAGCCCCGCCCGCCGACTCTATACACCAGGGGTTCTCAACTCCTATCCTTCGCGACCCACTGCTGCACATTGTGTATGTCTCCCTTAAGCTGCGATTTCACACCGCCAGCGATTTTTGTCGCTGCATGTCGCAAGCGACAGAGATTCATGTTGCTAGTGGGCGTTCCCACTATGAGTTGCCTGTAAACGCCATTAGCAAATCACCCAATCATTTCTCTCTGCCGCTTAAAAAAAAAAAAAACTTTTTAGAGGGAAAGGACTTAATATAAATAGAATCAGTGCATTAATTGTTTGATACGTGAACAATGAATGAGGAACAACGCTTGCTTTTTGCCATTGCGGCTATATGTCTGCGGCGGAAGCGCAAACGCCGGTCTGTTTGGGTTCACGGAACCATTCAGGCTCGGAATTAGGACAGCGAGTACCACCGGCTAGTGCAGGAACTGCGGGCTGGATGAGGTCCGGTTCCAGCAGTACTTCAGGCTGGACAGGACCCAAGTTTGATGCGCTGCTGCGGAGAGTTGGCCCCATAATTGCAAAGGAGAACACAAACTACCGCACGAGCCATTTCACCTGCTGAACGGCTGGCAATTTGTTTACAGTGAGTATTTATTAAGTTTTAAGTAATTAACTGTAATTATAACATGAAACCCTATATGTATGTGTAGGCCTATATATGTATGTGTGTGTGTATTATATTTGTATAATATTAATTATTTTCAGGATTAATACCATTTAAATCATCACATGTTCGGCACATACACACACACACATACCAAACCTAATGTGATTAAAAGGCAGAGGTGGGTAGTAACGAAGTAACAGTTTACTTCGTTACATTTACTTGAGTATTTTTTGGAAAATTTTTACTTTTAAGAGTAGATTTAATTGTGGGTACTTCTACTTTAACTCAGTAAAATTTCTCTATGAAAAAACTGTACTACTTTATCGATACATTGAGCGACGTTCCTCTCGTTACTTTATCTTAATGCAATATGTTGTTCAAAAGCGTAGTTTGTACTTAAGCGCGCGCTGCTCTCTCTTTTTCTGGGCATGAGCGATGCTCAATTCACAAATGAATCACTGCTTTTGAACAGATTCTGTTCAAAGACTTCATCAAACAAAGTTGGGCAGATACCTCTAAATCGGTTCGCGAATCAGTTTGAATGATCTGTTCAGTTTCCTGGCACGCGTCTGAATAGATTATCGGAGTCATAACAGGAAGATTTAACAACATCAAGAACGCCGGTTATGTGTTGCCATGTGAACTGGGAGAAACAGCGTTTTAGGTTTCTCTCTTAACGATCTCTGAGGATTCTTATTGGCTTGCATGGCTTTATCCTTAACATAGTTTGGCATAGTTATGATGGCGCTCGACGTGGATTTATGCAGGTGTGTGAACGATGTTATTTTTAAAATGGAGATTTTTGAAAATCTCACTTTATTCCGACATTTGTCTAATAATCCAAATGTAGTTGTATAAATTACTATACTATTATACAAACCAAAGGACAGGCAGTGGTTTTCGGGCTACAGATATAATATACAGATAGGCCTATATACAGAGAGAATAATGTTTGTTTCAGCTGTTTTTGTTGCAAAGATAGCTTATCTAATTATGATAATAGTCATTTAAATGAAATATCTAAATAATAACATGTTATATATATATATATATATATATATATATATATATATATAAATTAACAATAATATCATGATATATATATAGGACTATGTCATCCAAAGTAACTAGTAACTAACTACTTGAGTAGTTTTTTCATTGGATACTTTTTTACTCTTACTCAAGTAACTTTTAAGATTATTACTTTTTACTTTAACTTTGAGTAAATAATTCTACAAGTACTTGTACTTTTACTAGTAGTACAGTTTTTGGATACTCTACCCACCTCTGTTTAAAGGGTTATATATATATATATATATATATGTATGTATGTATGTATATATATATATATATATATATATATATATGTATATGTATATATATATATACATAAGACTAAATTTACTAGAAACAGCTCTAGAAATATAAATGTTTATTGATATAGGCTATACGTTAAACCTGTAAAAACATGCACATGGCAGGTAATTCACAATATTCATTATATCCAGATTAAATGTGTGTGCATATATATATTATATATGCACACACATTTAATCTGGATATAATGAATATGTGTGAATATTATATATGCACACACATTTAATCTGGATATAATGAATATTGTGAATTACCTGCCATGTGCATGTTTTTACAGGTTTAACGTATAGCCTTATATCAATAAACATTTTTATTTCTAGAGCTGTTTTCTTATGTCAAATTTAGTCTTATATATATATATATATATATATATATATATATATATTATATCTTAAATACACTCTGCACACACGTGTAGGGTTCACTCTCTATTTTACATATGCATGTAAGTTAATTGTACACACTCATTATTTGTAATAGTAATTAAATTATAATTTGTAATTCAATGCTACCATTTTCTATTACTCAGTGTTTTGCAAAATACAAATTATAGAATACATACATACTGTCCAGTAATAGGTAGACCATATTGCATGCAGTTAAGTCAAAACTTACTTATATCCCCACAATCCCAGACACATTTTCCAAGCATCATTTTTTTGAAATGTATCTCTGTATGCACATAGAGACATATTATTAAAGAGGACAGGAAATTGCTAACCGCTGAAATCAACTTCTCCTCCATCTTGACAGACACGCAGTATAGCAGACGGATCACGTGTCCACGCTGACTTCACTCCTATTGGTAGTCGCTTGCGAAAATCGCTTCTGATTTGCATAAAGTTGAAAATTCTCAACTTTTGTCGCTTGTCTATCTCGTCGGCTTGACACGCCCACACTCTGTCGCCAACGGTCACTGTCGGCTCATGCTCGCGGATGTGCGCCAGCGGCTCATTGAAATGAATGGGATCTTGTCGCTTTGTCGCTGCGTGTCGCTGGCGGTATAAACGGGGCTTTATTTTAACACACCTGATTCAGATCCTCAGCTCATTAAGATAGACTCTATGTCTACCCTAACAAGCTGAGGATCTGAATCAGGTGTGTTAAATAAGGGGAGACATGCACATTATGCAGAGCAGTGGGTTGCGAGGATCTTGAGAACCCCTGCTAAACACGATGTGATTGGCCCTACCAGAGTTTGGTTTTTCCACTTCGAAAGTCAACGGAGAGTTGCTAGACCACACTTTGCGGCAAAATAATTTTTGCTGCCGCTAGGGTGCGTTGAGATTTCTAGGCTACCATCACTAGTTAACACTGAATTGCATTCTAATTCCATGCCATTGAATGTTAAATTAAAAGATAAATGCACATTGTTCTAAAGGGGGGCATCATCCCTTACATTCATTGAAAATTGTTATGCTGATAATAAAAGATTTTTTTCATTAAACAGGGAAGTATTTGCAGCAACAATTTTTCAAAAGAAACACAAATGCATTTCACTGAAATGCAGCAGCATCCACAAATAAAATGTTGAATTTGGAAAAATGTTTTGTGCAAGTGCACTTGTTAAATGAGGGCTGATTTTATGAAATGAATCAATAAAATGTTTATTAACAAGCTGTAGTCATGCACTGACAGAAAGACAAGTTAAAAGGATACACCATCGTTTTTTTCATATGAAACTATTCCCTTCACTAAGATGAGTTGATGCATACCTCTCCCAGTGGGTGCATGCACTAAATCGCACTGTCTTGCGGTTAAACTTTGTTAGCACTTAGCTTAGCCCAGTTAACCATGTGCTTACATCGATGGTGGTGGTCAATGTAGATCCAGAAGACCCTGGACAAATCGCATGTGTTGTGGCAAGTGACACGTATCCAGCGATGATTCACCCGGCAGTCGTCAAATTTTTCTTTCATCTGTGACAAAGTCAATTGGAGGAAACGTCCCACGCCGAGTAGACCTATCCTCAGAGTAAGTCCTATCTGAAACCATTGAAATATCCCTATGTATCATGTTTTCATTTTTAAATATAAATACTTAGTCCATCTCTGTCTTTTCAGTCAAATTAGTTTGGTGT
This sequence comes from Hybognathus amarus, assembly GCA_030378365.1. Lineage (NCBI taxonomy): Eukaryota > Metazoa > Chordata > Actinopteri > Cypriniformes > Leuciscidae > Hybognathus > Hybognathus amarus. Next base: position 2,701 of record JAQIUQ010004994.1, on the reverse strand, counting down.
CCTACTGGCTAGTGCTGGAATGGGCCCTACAGGTTAAAACTTTGGGCAGAGGCAATCGAGAAGCCACTGCCATCATGTGTGGTCAGGACTGTGCGGACAAAGATATCCTTCTGAGTCCGGTGTCTATGTTGGATTTCCAAGAAATACGTGAGGCAATGGATATGTAGGCATATGACTGTTATTGGACAATATGTGCTGGGCCCTCAGGTTCAGACCCTAAATTATGTATACATGTTTCACAGACATCTGTGGAACAATTGCACTGCAGCTTGCGTCTGAATGTTCTACCTGTTTGTATATTTATCTATATTACAATCATTATGTAGATGTCTTCTTTATTTTCAATTTCCTCATTTGTATTAAATTCAGTTTCCTATATTTGATGTGTATAAATAAAGCTTTGAACCTACAACATCTAGAGTGATACTTTTATCTCGTTTGCTAAATCAAATGGCCTCTGATATAATCACTCATGCTGTCACTGAATGGGTAGATTAAGGTGTGAAGACTCAAGTGCAAGAACAATGGGTAAACATTTATTAACAACAAACAAACACAAACTACCAACAAAACTCCCTTGTGGGGGATAATTTAGAACAAAAACAGGTAAGATCTGGAAACACTAGAAACATGGAAACATGGACAATGAACCAGCAAAGACGCTTGGGTGGCGCCAACAGGGCGAGATGTTTGGACGGCTTGACTGCGGGCCTCCCTGGAGGCTTTGGGGGTTCAGTTTCAGGCTTCGCTGGGATGCATCGGTGGGTCGGCTGGCAGGCTTCGGAACAACCTCTGTGGCCCTGTGGTTGACCTGAAGCTCTCTTCTTCCTCAGCTTTCGTGAACGAGTACATGGTACAGGCTCCTCGTCCACCACTGGGGGTGCTGCAGGGAGAGATGGAACGCTCTGGGACAACCTGACCTGGGACCAACGTAGTCAGATCCTTCTGGACCACCGGGCTTGGGACCACTGAAGTCGGGTCCTCCTGGACCAATGGACTTGAGACCACCAAAGTCAGGTCCTTTTGTACAATTGGGCTTGGGAACGCCGAATTCGGGTCCTCCTGGACCACCAGCCGAGGGGAAGCGTCAGGGGCCCTCCTCCTCCTGCCCTGGCAAGGCGATGTGGAAGTAACTGCCTCTGGGGGTGCAGCAGCTGCTTTAGCCTCCACTGGATAGGCTGATGGGTCACACCCTTTCTTCCTCTGGGGACTGGGGGCATGGCAGTTTGTGAGGTCAGTGGGAGGGGGGGCCAAGAGGCGGAAGACCACCAGTCTGCACTGGTCCTGCGATGATACTGCAATGGAACCCCACAAACTGCCAGAATGATAGTATTCCCAGCATTCCCATCTCCCAGGTAGCCACCGGCTCATTAAGGCTGGTGTTGAATCTGTCCTTGAGTACACTGCCGTCGCCGATGTCAGAGCCCCTTCGCAAAATACAGGAACTGGTAGGCAAGCTCCTTCACACTGATTTCCACTCTGACAAGCTCCACAAAAGGAGCTTGTCAAGTCTTTCCACCATCGGATAAGCAGAGGGGCAGGGAGATGGAAAAAGGAAGATACCCATTGCTTGCTGAGTCCTCAGTTAGCTGGTTTGTTCTGTCACGGAATGGGTAGATTAAGTATGAGGACTCAAGTGCAAGAGAAATGGGTAAACATTTATTAACAACAAACAAACCACAAACTACCAACAAAACTCCCTCATGGGGGGAAACAAGAACAATAACAGATAGGATCTGGAAACACCAGGAACATGGAAACATGGACAACAAACCAGCAAAGGACTTCTTTTTCTTTAGGGTTTTACAGCAGCCGGCATCCAATAAGTTGTATTGCTGCTATCTATGGTTTTAGCACCTAAGTGCACTATATCCTACTATACAAACCAGTATCTTTTAGAAATTTAAAAAGACACCACTTTCCCCATGCGCTTGACCCATCTTCTAAATTATCTTTTAGAGATATTTCTTCCAAGCCAATTTCTTACGCATTTCTCTCTGAGTAGAACTTGTCTTTGGTTGTCATATTTTTTACAAGAAATCAAAACATGTTGCACTGTCTCAGGTTCCTGACATGAACACAAGCCACTCTGATGTTTCTCTAAAATAAATAAAGTGCTGTTCAGAAACGTGTGGCCAATCCTCATTCTAGAAATAATAACCTATTCATTATGTCTAATCTCTCCTCCTTTACAAACATTAACTGAATCAGTTACCCTAATAGAAATAGAGAATATGTGCCTCCCTTTGTTTTCTTGCTCCCAAAGCTGTTGCTATTTCAAAATTGTTCCCTGCCACACAATAATATAGCAAAATAATTTTTGCTGCCGCTAGGGTGCGTGCTAGATTTCTAGCCTACTTTTGAGCAGCTTCCTTGGACAACTTATCAACCTTTTCATTTGTTGCAATACCTACATGAGCTGGGAGTCATACAAAATGATAATTCTACACCTCTCTTCTTTCCACATCTCTAATTGCCAAAGAATGTCATATACAACTCTTTGAGGTCCCTTTCCCACTACTAATAATAGCTGACACAGAGTCACTACATTTAAACACTTTATGGTTCCTGAATCTGCTCAGTCCATTGCACTGCCATCAGGACTGCATATATTTCCACTGAAAACACACTTAGGAAATTTGGGCAAACTTGGGCATTCCGCTTCTGAAAAAAAAAACGCTGCTCCTGTAGCAAAGGTTTC
>JAQIUQ010004993.1:20000-113354 GCA_030378365.1 Hybognathus amarus | reverse complement strand
AGAGCTTTATCTGTAAAACTGATAGCTCAAATAAAGAAAATTTTAAAAGTTCAGAAGCAAATGCTCGCCTTGCTCTGTTCTGTGATGAGTGGCGGTGATTTTCCTGTTCAAGTTCTTACATCAAACGAACAGAAGTCTTTTTCTGAGTCATGACCTCGAGGGGTCCTGAGATAAGACCCTCTGTTCAAAGCCCTTCGAGAAGCTGGACACTGAAACTCTCATTTGGACCTTGAACCATTTGGTTTCCATTGAAGTTCATTATATGCAGAAAATCCTGGAATGTTTTCATCACAAACCGTCATTTCTTTTCAACTGAAGAAAGAAAGACGTGGCACATCTTGGATGACGTGGGTGAGTAAATTATCAGCAAAAGATTTTTTAAAAGTGAACAGCTCCTTTAATGAATTTTGCTGTGCTGTGTTTTCATGAACTGTTGCTTAATTTTATCTTCAGCAAATGAGTGGCTATTGATAGTCATTTTAATGGGTTTGTCTGACTTAAAGTGTCAACTGGTTTGCGTACACTTCAACCCTCATGTGGTGTTCAAAACCCTATAAACACTTGTGGTGTTCCCTGATTCAGAAATGACCGAGCCCATAAAAAAATAGCTTATAAATCACTTCATTATACCATATTTTCACCCAATCTTGGATTCAATCTTTTTGTCAACTTGTTCTCTTTCAATTAGGACTGGTTTTATATTTCTGTTTGCATCTGATTAATCGTGGGCCTCGTTTGTCTGAGAGTAGGCATCTCATTTTTTGAGTAAAAAATAAATAATTTATGAGTAAATTTGGAAATATGAATATTTTTTTAAAAATGGCTACTGTTCATCACACTAGTCTACTCTAATGTTTCACCAGGAATTTTGTTTTGAAACTTTTGTTTTGTAAAAAATATGGCACATAGTCACACTTGTGGTGTTCCGGTCAAAAATGACCGGCCTATAAAAAATAGCTTATAAATCACTCATTATACCATATTTTCATCCAATCTTGGATTCAAATCTTTTTGTCAACTTGTTCTCTTTCAATTAGGACTGGTTTTATATTTCTGTTCGCATCTGATTAGTCCGTGGCTCATTGATCTGACCAGTAGGCATGGGCAAAAATGGTCACAAATGGCTTACCATTCAAAGCGAAATGCCGAGAGACTGAACATGACAGAAGTAGACTAGTGTGATGAACAGCAGCCATTTTTTTTTTTTTTCAAAAAAATTCATATTTCCAAATTTACTCAATAAATTATTAATTTTTTACTCAAAATGAGATGCCTACTCTCATGACATAACTAGGCCCACATTATCAACCGGATGCAACAGAAACATAAAACCAGTCCTAATTGAAAGAGAACAAGTTGACAAAAAGATTGAATCCAAGATTGGGTGAAAATATGGTATAATGAGTGATTTATAAGCTATTTTTTATAGACCGGTCATTTTTGACCGGGAACACCACAAGTGTAACAAGGTAACAAAACTCCCACAAAAAAATAAGAACATTTTCAAAAAACAAATGAGATTTAGATATACTGTTTGGGAACAAAGTCACTAAGTTTCAGTCCAAAGCGATAACATTAACTAGTATTTTCAGGAAAAGAAAATCTTCTCCGGGTTAAATTGACTCGAACACCACATGAGGGTTAAAGGTATTTGTTTCATGTTCACTTACAAGCCTTCAGAATGTTGAAATTTTTAAAGTACTAGTTAAATATGTTTTTTTTTTAACAGAGTAGAACATGTGTGAGGAGAAGAGCCAGAGTCAAGGGATGTACCATGGTCTTCATTTACACTGTGATTTCTTTTCTTCACGTGCCATTTACGCCAAAATAGTTTTTGCGTGCACTGATAGGCTACGCACTTTATGGCATTTAATATGCACGTTTACAGGTTTTTGACGTATTAATGGCTTGAGAGAAAAAAATGTGCTATAGATTCTTACTTTCACGAGATCGTCTTGATACAGTAGGCTATGCTCCCAGTCCCTGAGACCTCGCTGCGCGTTCGTCCATCTGAGCAAGAAACATGCGCGATGTTTCAGTCAAGTCAACTGCAAACACATACTCGGATATGGGTAACAAATCAGAATTGGACATCAATCTGTAGTGTAAATCGAGGCCTATGATGAAGTTTTTGTTTTGATTTTGAACAGTTATTGTCAAGTATCAATTAGGCAAAGTATTTTTTTAAAGGAATTTAGTCTATATTCTGAAAAAAAGAATAGCATTAATAATAATAAATAATAAAAAATCAATTTTTATGAAGTTAAAACACACTTAACAATGTGTGTTTTTATTTCATTAAGTTAAAACAATGCGGAGCTTCAACTCAGGATAGGCAATGTTGCATGCAGTGAGTGTGTATTTTGTTCTGACTAATCTGGATTCGGGAAAAAACAAGCCCCTGACTTTAACAAACGAGGCTTAAATATAAAAATGAAATGAAAAAAAAACAAATGAACATCTTTTTGATGAAATTGAGAGATTTCTATCCCTCCAATTTATATCGATTTTAAAGCATGTCTAAATGTATTGTTTTTTTCTGGATGTGCTCTGTCTTTTACACATTGGTACAGTCAGAGGGTGTTTGTTTGTACACAAAGTGGTTCACTCTGTGCGCTCACATCTACATTTCTTGAACGGTCACTGAACAAAAACCTGTCTCAAATCCTTGAGTTTTTGTTCCCAGCATTCATGACATGTAATACATTTACGTTGTTATTAGTGGATAAACAGACTACATGAGCAAATAAATACAAACAATGAGTCACATAAACGTGACTGTGAGCTTGAGATCCTCACATGATAGCCTACATTATGCAAACATTGTTGAATGTCATAATATTTCTATTCGTATTTTATTTTCAGTTGTTTTATAATGGGTAAGGACTATAAGGCACTTAATAATCATATATTAGATAGATGTAGTTTTAGCATCAGCCCTTTATTTATAATATATATATATATATATATATATATATATATATATATATATATATATATATATATATATATATATATATATATATATATATATAGCATTTCTTTTTTTATCTAAATATTAGAATCAATAGCTAAATCATTGCAAAATATTAACTTTGCATTAAAAAATACTTTGCAAAAAATGCATTCAGAAAAAATGTTTTCATGTGGCTGTCTGATAACACTATTATAAAAGATTTGAATTCTATTCATGGTCTGAAAAAAGAAGTTTTACAATTATAGCTTCATTTGACCTTTTTTTGTAATGTATCTTTATATCGCTAATTTTTTTGTGAATAAGGGATTTCATGAACATGCTATTTTTTCAGAATGTTCCTCAAGTCAATAGGTATTGAGTGTTATCCACATAATTTAGCCTCTCTGAGTCAGCTAATGACTAGTAAAATAACCAATCTTGGCTTGTCCGTGTTCAAAGAGGGTTTAACACTAGTAAGTTCCAGGCAGGGGAACAATGAATCACATTTAACTTGCCTTCACACCCAGAGTGCTTACAAAAACTCCAACTGTTATAGCCTTTTCAGCTGTGCACACTCTGCAATCAATTGCCAGAGGCAAAATTAATAGATGTTAATGGCCATTTGTATTTGAGGCAAAGGGGACAAAATTGGCCAGAGAAAGCTATTAATTATATGCAGAGGGACTGAGAAGGGAGGCACAAGAGGGCTGGAGACGGGCTGCTTTGGGGCTCAATGGGTCTGTGCCCTGTGTGGTTCACATGGGTTTCCCGCTGGGTGGATTGTGAAGGCATGAGCAGGGGGGCTTTTGTGTGGCTCCTGAGCCACGATTGTTCCTTCTCAAAAGGGTGACATCTGTCCAGGGTTTCCGAGCTCTGCATCCACCCATTAGCCTCCATCCTCTCTCAACAACTTATTGCGTTTGTAACTGACAAATGAGACAAGGAGAGGCACTCTAGACATGTCAAGCCGAGAGATCAATGCCCCGTTCCCTTGATCTGTGTCTGCTTCATTAAGACACCTTCATAAACTCCTTAACTAGCTCAGATTCCTGAGTTCTCTTGTTATGATGACGATTTATATTTTATTTATCAAATAAAAATAAGGGTTAGATGTTTTAACCATTTGATTATTTCACTAATGTTATTTATGCTCACCCATAAATCAAACAAATATATGAGATAAAAAAAAATATTTTTCTGTACAATTTTCTTTACTTGTAAGGTAGGCTAATAAACTTCTTTAAAGGATATACCTTGAGAAGTATAAGGATGATTTGATAGCGAAAACAACAAATAAAAACCTATAGGCTAAATGCTGCAAATGATATAGCAAATGACAAGGATGCGTGTGGTGTGATTTTAATGATATTTATAATGTAATTGTTATTATTGGAATATTGTATTGATATTAGCCTACAATTATTATTATTATAATTAATTTAGGCTACTTGCTACTTCGATTTTCTTTTTTACACTTGTAGGCTTTATTTCTTACTGGTTTTAGGCTACACATTAAAAAAAATAGGATTTTTGGGTCAAATACATTTTTGTGTATAGCCGGTACATTTTTTCTTTTGTCAAATCAACTTCTTAACTTTAATAACATTTTGATTTTCTGTTGATTAAACCAATCTCCATTGTATTTTGTTTTTCTTAATTGTGTTAAGCAACCATGCAGGTTACTTAGGCTAGGCTACTTTTTAAAAGTTAAACCAACAATATATTTTACAGTGTATAGGCTACCCATAGACGATTCCTGTGTAACGTTAGCCTATAGGCTACACAAGATAAATAGCTAATAGGCTAGATCATACAAGGAAACACTTTCAGAATCTTTAATAATAATAAGAAGAAGATAAAAAATTATTAACGGAAATAAGTAGTCTATTTCTGGGATGTAAGAAGACAAGAAAGTAATAAAAAACTTAATAAAACTTAAATGAATATCGCGACGAATTATGAGGCCGTACATTTAAACTAGCCTAGCAAAACAACCTATGTAAATCTCTTTCCGCCTATTTCGGAAAAAATAGCCTAAATAAATGAAATAATAATGATTAAAAAACAATAATTATTTACAGTGTAAAAAAAAATAAACAAACTGCAACCTGCTGATCAAAGCCATCAGAAAGTTTCTGTTTTGAAGCTTCAAAACATTTTAAATGTTAGCTAGGTAGCTATATAACCCTTCAGTGATTCTGTTCTGACACATCCTCATGTGTTGTTGAACTCTTTCTGGTCAAATTAATTTTCTCATAGGGATTTCTGTACACAACACAAAATGGCTATTGAGCGCGAGTGCGCCTCTCGCCAATCTGCGCATGCGCAGCACACCTCGCTGTCGGAGCTCTGAGAGAGCAGGTATTGAAGTTGTGTCATCATGACAAGCGCTGGCACACAACAAGCTGACGGATCATCGATCACAAGAGCTCGAAGCGATCTGACTACATCGCATACTCGACGTTTTGCTCTCGACAAGGACATGAATGAGATGAGATCTGAATTAGGCTACTTTAAACTCAACTGGTGACAGAGACTCACACGTCTATTTGCAGCTATTGGAAGTGTATTGCAACCCACGAAATTGAAGGAGCCAAAGGAACCTTATGAAGTTATGGATTGTAGAGGGACTATATAAACATTGTCTTTTGACTTTTTTTAGACGTGCGGTTCATCATCGGTTCACCTTCTGTTCGATTTTATTTTGCATTTAATTGACTGAGTATTTTTTTATAGCCCACCACAATGTTTCAGCACAATAAGAAGTGCTTCACTATTGAATCTCTTGTGGGAAAAGACTCCAATTCCTCAAGTGCCTCTGCGGATGAGCCCATCAGACCCACTGCTCTGAGGTTCTCTGAATCCATCCCATCCTTCCCCTTTGGGAGCTGCTTCCAGAACTCAGGCAGGACACTGTACAGCAGCAGCCCAGAGATGATGTTCACAGACCCGGGCACTCATTCAAACAACTCCGGGCTGTCTCTGCGTCACCTCCAGATCCCCACACAGTCCTTCTTTAGCCCTCACCAAAGGGACCCCTCAACTTCTACCCGTGGGTGTTGAGAACAGATATCTGGGACATCGATTTCAAGGTAAAGATCAGTTCTGGGATGTTGAGATGGAGTGAGAGATTGAAGTGGGGCATGAAGTTAAGAAAAGCTTAATAACTAAAACGATGGAAAATATTGTGTGACTTTGAGGTAGTCTTTTTTCCAGCAGCCTTTTGGCCTTATTGATTTAATGTTTAATTAAAAAAATTGTTATAAATGGCAAAGCGCACAGGGCGATGCGATAAATAGCCTCCATTCTATTAACCTATTTTTTTATAAACATATCGATTTAAAAATAAATAAATAAAAAGGACTCACGAGGAAATTATGCCGTGCGACTTGTGTAAGTCTATTAAAAATGTTTTGACGTTAAATTTAAGGAATTTTACCAAATTACCAATAAACGTAAATTGTATTCGTCATAACATTATGAAAGACGCTAATTTATTTTGATCACATAGCCTATATTTATTCAAAGAAGGGAACGTTATTAAAGAAGGGAACATTGTTCGATACGTTTTTTTCTGTTTGTTTTTATATTTCAGCTCTCATTGTGTAGCACATTATAATATAAATAATTTATTATAAAATATAATTAAGATGAAGATAAATAGATAACCTAAAAATTACTGTCACAGTTTTAGAAGCACATTTATATAAATGATCAAATAAATGTAGGCTGTTATGCTAGGCTTTTAGGCTAGCATACTTTCATAATACGTTCCATCGTTTCAGGATAACTTTAATACAATAAATATAGAAGATTTCTTAATAAAGAAACGACATTATTTTATTGTTATTTGAATTATTTGTAGGCCTATTTACATATATCTTCTTAAAGATGCACCGTATTTCTACGTCGTTTCCGTTTTCTGTTTTAAATGTAGGCCTACGATACGTAACCTATTTCAATAATTATATTACACTATTGTGGGTGGACGAATATTTTTATGAGGTAGTCGAAGTGCTTCAACATCATTCTTTTACATGTGTGATTCTTCCACAAAGTAAACACATTTGTTATTATAAGGCTCATACACATTTAAAGCTCTTAAAACTAGCCTACCATAATAATGCAAACACCGTTAATGACATGTTAGCTTTTAAAACAATTATTGCACTTTTATTATTGGATAAAAGCACTTAACCTTTATTTAAACCGCTTTATTTATACCTCTATTTAGCTCTTAAAAAAACAGCCTTGAAATGTTTGTTCCTTTAAGAGCTTTATTTTAATTTGATTCAAATGTTGTACATTTGCAGCGTCTTTGTGAGATGAATGTTTCTTTAAACTTCTTTAATGTATTACTATTATTATAAAAAAAATCAAATACAAAAATATTTGATTGATTTGATAGTCCTCTTTGAGAGTCCTTTAAAAGGTGTAATGGATACTGAGGTCCTATTTACCAGGCAATTTGTTAAAGCTGCTATCAGTAGCTCTGGCCGGTCTGACCTATTGCCTGCTTGATGAGAATCCCAGACACATTTGCTGTTATAGGGTCCTGAGCTGCACCACAGTCCTCGAGGGCATTGCTCAGGTAATTGGTGGAAGTCAGAGGTTGTTGTCACTATTACTCAGATCCGGGGTTCAGATAGAGCCTCTTTGTTTACACACACAGCCGATCCACTCACTGATGGTGTCCAATAACCTAAGAAAACGACTGTTTAGACAAGACTAAATGCAGCCGTGGGGATTGGGTGGGAACGGATCACCTATCGAGGAGAGTGTCAGTGCTAATGTGTCCATGGGTTTTAGCTCTAGCACTTCCTGAATGGGAAAAGAGATGCGTCCATGTCCTCGGATCCGTCATGCGGGACAAGATAAACAGGATCCGCAGACCGTCCTGCTGTTGTACATGAGCAGGCTTTCGTGTTATGGGTACCATTCACAGACTGTGACAGTGGCACTGATGCATTTTTTTCTGAGATTTGTGCGCTCTCAGGTTTCAATAAAAATCTGTGAGTTTGCAGATGCTATAAACAATGTTATGATTGTCTTTCTTTTAGAGGCTGCATTTCAAAGCATAATGCAATATTATGAGAACAATGTAATGGTAATGTAATAATAATAGCAGATAAACATATATATTTAGGGATGTGACAATACCCGTATGTCACAACTCGATACATATAAATATACTAAACTCACGATACAATTTTATTACTTACGATGGTAAACCGTTTACAAAAATGATTTTAGATGAATATGCGTGCACTCTGTCACTGACTAGATATGTTAAAATAGTGTAGGACACTTTTTACTGGTAACATAAGACGTTTGGTATTATCAGGGGACCTACAAATATTCCCCCACTTGGACTAATATAATCATACATTATATTTAACATTATATATAGTAGTTTAATGTTGTACTGGCACTAAAACTCTGTAAACTTGAATTTTTTTTCACACATTTTAATTTTGGGTGCACTATACACAAAACAGATTTTCACTATCCACGATACATACTGTTACTTTTTGTATAGTGATATATAGACACAATATATTGTACAACCATAATATATATATATATATATATATATATATATATATACATACATATACATATATATATATATATATATATATATATATATATATATATATATATATATATATATATATATATATATATATATATATATAAATAAATAAATATATATATATATATATATATATTAGGCCTGTCAAAACGATTAATTATGATTAATCGCATACCAAATAAAAGTGTGTAAATATTATATGTGGGTGCACTGTGTATAATTATTTTGTATATATATAAAACACACACATGCATCTATATTTAAGAAAAAAATATGAATTATATATCAAATATTTATAAATAATATTAATTATATATAAATCTATATACAGTATATACATGAAAATATGTCTTAAATATATACAAGAATGTGTGTGTATTTATATATATATAAAATAATTATACACAGTGCACCCACATATATTATGCACACACAAACTTTTATTTTTAATGCGATTAATTCTACGATTAATCATTTGACAGCCTTAATATATATGTATAAACAGTGATATCAGAAGACTTTTAATACTATTGATAGAATAATTGATTGTCTTTCTTTGGAAGCCTCATTTCAAAGCACAATTAAATGAAAAAAATATTGCAACAATGTAATAATAATGTAACAATATAATATTAGCAGTAAAGTTACACACACATATACAGTGTTATCAGTAGGCTTTTAAAACCTTTGCTAGAATGATTTATTGTCTTTCTTTAGAGGTGCTCATTCCAAAGCTTATATAACAATATAATAATAATGTATTAATATAATAACAATAATAGCAGATAATAACAGTTAAATGTTTTGGATATAAATATATAATAGTTTTATTTCCAAATTGCTTGAAAATATTGAATCAAAATTTCAGGGAGGCGGCTTAACAAGGAACACCAAGAGACCAAAGGGTACAGTCTCTTTCTTTCCCACTATAGGCCACCCTTCTCCCTGCCTCTAATGAGAAGCGCACTGACAAGACGCAAGCTTGTTTGTGCCAAGGGAATGATAGTAAAGCTGATCTGAGTGCCATCTGGTTCCCTTTTCCTCGTGTTTGGGGCTTCTTTGCCGTGGATAGGCCAGTGTGTGTTTGAGTCCAAGTCCCCGAAGGGTCTCCAGCTCTTCAGGAGGCTTGAGTCTCTGTCAGTGTTCTGGCCTGCTACTGAGTCTGATCCACCACCTCTCTCGAGAGACACCGAGGTGATGCCACACATGCTGATGATGCCAGGCCGAGAGCACCGAGCCTATTTCACTTTGATTTTAAAGTTTGGAAAAGTTGCCACTACGACACCGAAGTATTCGGTTTCAGTTGGTTGGCGCTCAGTGCACCTTGAGGAAGGTTTAAGGAGGGGTTTCAACACCTTCCAACTGCGTAGACTCATTATTTACATTCTTCCGCCCTGCTCCCCTCATTTTTGCACGGAGATGTCTCCATTGTTTTTGCCTCTGGTGTTCAAAGCGTTTTCAGCACACCAGCTGAAAGCAGTTGTCAATGACAGTGCTGTGACAGAAAATATGCACCTTTTAGTAAAATAGAAGTAAAGTGCAAACATTATTAGGACCTTTGGGAAGTCTCCGCTAATGGAGGCTTGCAACAGCGACCATTACGGACTAGTCATTCTGTGCATGCAAACAAACATGTTGCAACTGTCAAATGCCTAGAAAAGCATGGCTGCGTTTGAGGCCGAGAGTTGAAGTTGCTCCTCTGTGATGGCTTAATGCTCGTCTGAAAGGAGTCAGTTCAAAGCTATTGTTCTGCAAATAAAGGCTTGGTTCAGAACTTTTAAAAGACTTAAAGTCCGAAAACCGCCTCATGCTAATCCTCTTTTTATCTTCTGGTGATGCCATTAGTGAGCTTCTTTTGTGCTCAGAATTGGTGCATCATTGTGCTTTCTTTGATGATCAGTGTTAAAAAAAAAATGTCAATGGCTTCTGTGCACACTGAACTTTTATGGATTTAGATTGAGTTAGTTTATCTAAATTTGTGGTTTAAAGAATTTAGCCTTTGGAAATGGGTGGCTGGACATATTTCATAACTTCCATTTAATGCATCTTTTAGCAATTGCCACTGACGTTTACAGCAGATTCACGGCCTATGTGTGGGCACGGACCAACGCCGCTTTGCGTGCTCAGGAAAAGTCGTTACTGAAGCAAACACCTATTTGAGACGTTTGCATGTTACCGATGTACATTTGCGGTTGCACACCTGATGCGAACGTTGAAACCTTTTGGTTATTTTTTTCATTGACAAAGATCATGGTCTGTCACTTCTATCCTCCCTGTAACCGCTCCGCGACGATATTTTGTTTATACAGTGATTGCGGTCGTCACCTTTCTGAAGATTCCTTTCAAGCATAGCTCTCCAAACACTAAAGTGGTCACATAAATTACACATCCATTTGTTTATGAAAAATGTTTTGTGTGTTGCAATGAACGGCACACTGTACTTACCCTCCAGATGTCGTCTGGTGTTCAGAGCGAAACATCACGTTTGTCTCTGATACTGATGGGGGGCAAAATTTTACTATATCCTCATGTTGAATGTAATCAGACCAAATGTCTGGGATTTAGATTTGCTTAACTGACAATTAACATATTCATCACAAATGTTTTGCTTCTATTCAACCATGGATGTCTATTTATTTTTCAGCCACCTTGTATTTGTATGAAAATCAGGGTAATGCCATATATTATAAGGGCCGAAGGTTAAAGACTGGTCTTTGAATGCACGGTGATCTGTCTGAGTGTACAGACGTATGAATGATGCGGTGTGAACACACTTTACATCAGTCGATGTACTGGAACTGACCTGGAATTATTCAAATCAGCTCATGTGGCTCAATTAAAGACGTGCAATCCTGTGTATAATGTCAGCATTGCTATGCTATGTAAAGCACGTATTTTGTATAAAAGCACAAAGAGCCTTTGGATAATCGATCTGCTAAATGGAATGGCTGCCATGAACTCTCTTTTCATGAGAATTGTATTTATTCATATCACTTCATTTTGTAATGCCACACCCTTCAAAAAGGAAAAAAGCAATCCGGTGATGTCATTAGGATTTCAACAGCACAATATTTACAGATTTAAACAGTGACATTTTCATGTAAAACATATAGTTCTAAATCTTTAAAATGAACACATTCTTGATTTTCTTTTATTAATTTTAAATCCCACTATAAAAGTATCCACTCGCCTAATCGACACATGATTTTTATTCCCTGCTTCTTGTCTCCAGGTGATGACAGCAGCCCGGAAAACCTGCTGCTACACGGGCCTTTCTCCGCAAGCCCAAGCGCATCCGCACGGCCTTCTCCCGTCGCAGCTGCTCCGGCTGGAACGTGCCTTTGAGAAGAACCATTACGTGGTGGGAGCCGAGCGCAAGCAGTTAGCCAACGGGCTGTGCCTGACAGAGACACAGGTATGAGGCAGAGGCGTGAGGGTCTATCCCTTGGAATGCAGCGCACACACACACCGCTAACGGCATGGGATGTGAACACGCATTTACTCATCTAGTTTCCTCACAGGACGGAAGTAACTCATCATTCGTTGCCTTGGGATAGGCCGTATAAATTCCAAAGCATGTATACAACATGCATTTATTGGTTATTTTCACAATCGGGTTCTCAAACATACACCTACGTACTTGTGTAGGATTGTTGAGCTTGAGCAATGCGTGTTGTGACATACGTTCCAAATTCTGAGACACGAGCTGAAAATCGGGGAATACAAATCTAAACGTGGAAAAAAATGGAATAGTAAAAACTTCAACCAAAAAAATTAATGTTATTAGATAAAATAAGAAACTGCTACACTGTACACATTTGTTTTAGTGAGTTTAATGTCATTTAAGTTGAAGTGACAAGTTTAAGTTGAAACAGGCAAGTTGATTGAACTTAAAAATTTTAGGCAGCAACTTTTTACACACTGTAAAAAATATTGTTGGTTTAACTTAAAAGTAAGTAACCTGGTTGCCTTAAAATTTTAAGTTGATTGAACTGGAAACGGTGAGTTAATACAATGAAGGAGATTGATTTAATCATCAGAAACTCAAAATAATAAGTTTGAATGAACTAAATTAATTTTTTAAGTTGATTTGACAAAAGAAAAAATGTTGTGATAACAAATCTTGAAACATTTTTTACAGTGCAGGTTATATGAATCTTTTTTATTTAAATTTAAAATCTTTTAAATTAGTTATTTTGTTACTTTAATTTTGAATGTTTTAAACACAGTTTTATATGGATACATTTTAAAATTATAAATATAATTTTTTTCAATCATTTTAGTATAAATGTTCAAAAGTTGGGGCCTAAATATATATATATTTTTTAATTTAATTATAAGAATGAAATTTCACTTGTGGTTTTAGACTTTTTGATTAACCTTTTTAATTAGTTATTACGTTTTTGCAGCGACTTTTATTTGGTTTTATTTTTTTTATAATTATTAATTATTACATAATTGTATTCGTATTGCTAATACGTTTTTAAATAAAAACTTTTCATTTTTAATTACAAGTTTCGATGAAATGTTCATACTGATAATATAATTTGTAATGACCTTTATTAAATAATAAAACTGTAAAGCAATTTCTCTAGTGGTTTCAGACTTTTGGACACTTTTTTTATACTGTTTTATCCGTGTCAAGCATAGTTCGAATATGTTTTCACAATCAACAATACATGATTTCCTTACCAGACTGAGAGATTACATCAACAACAATCATATTTCACATAAGCAGCAGGCATAAGCATGTTTTTATATGGCATAATAATGCCGCCAAAGTTTTTTAATAGCAAACGAGGTGTGGGGAAGGTATACTTTATAACTTTCTTTAATAAAATAAAAGGATAAACTTGTTAAAACATGCATTGATAAATATATATATTATTTCTAATACTATCTACAATTATATATGAATTACATATCTAACTATTTGGCTGTGGCTAGACAATCTGATATATTAAAATGGCCTCTCTTTCTCGTTCTTGTTCAGGTGAAAGTCTGGTTCCAGAACAGAAGGACCAAGCACAAGAGACAGAAGCTTGAGGAAGAGTCACCAGAGTCGCAGCAGAAGAGGAAGGGCAGTCAACATGTGAACCGCTGGAGGGTGGCCACGCAACAGGGCAGCTCTGAGGACATTGACGTCATTTCAGAAGACTGATATCGTACGAGCTGCGTTCATCTCGGGTAATAAACATCAGTCATGATGACGGATCTCTGCCACACTAAAAAAAGGACGCTATTTTTCAGACAGAACAGTGTCATGAATTAAACTCGGATGTGTAAACTTAGAGGAATTGAGTCACAGTCGAAAACCGCCACTGACTTCTGATCGCGCACAGCAGAACACAAGGACGATCAGCAGCCGAACTGCTCCGAAAGACTTGACTGTAAAAGGTTTCTGTATGCAAGTACACATGGACACATTCAATCTCAGAGCAATGGAGACTTTTTATAGCTGTTTTTTGTGTGTGTGTGTTGGCTCCAATTGTTATCAAGTCAGAACATTTCCATCATAAAGAAGTAAACTGGATGATCAAAAGTAATAATAAAAGAACACCTTGATGAATAGATTGATCAATGTTTTGTAGTGTTAAATTGATTTAGAGATTCAGATGCCCACAGTCTAACACCAATAGTGTGTACATAGATGCCATAGATGTACTTCTAAAAAAAAGAAAATGGATGTGCAGTATTTTATACAATGTCATCCTTTTAAGAGACCAGGCAAACACGTCAAATTTAAAGTGAGAAATAACAGTCAGATATCCATTTGAAATGGTTGTATTTATTCTGAACGAGTGAACTTTTCTATGCATTTCGAGCTCCAAACCCAAAATTCTATTTTGTGTTTTACATCTGGGTTAAAGCTCACTGAAGATTTTACATGTATTGATATGAGAATTTTTTTCTTTCATGTTAGTTACCACTACGGCTCTTGAACTGAGATCAGATATCAGTGAATTAAGAAGCTTAGAAATTGTTTGAATTTTTTTCTTTACTCAATTAAATACAAGGAAAAAAATGCAGTCTAACCTCTAAGACCCAGAATGGTTTGTAGCACTTCATAGCAGGTTGTTGTTTTTTTTTGTTGGGTTTTCTTTAAGGTGATAAGCACTCACTGTAACCCCATTCGTTTGTCTTCATTGTTCAGGAATATTGTGTGTTTAACTTTTTTTTCTGCAGACTATTAGATAATAAAACCTTAACTTAAAGACTGTTTTGGGAATTATTTATCCTTTAAGCAGCTCATTAGACTTTGCGTTCGCATTCCTGAGGAGCCACAGCTTAATTGGTTGAGTTACATGAAACAGACAGGTGTCATTAGACAGAAATCCTTCCAAAAATAGTGTACTTACATGCTCACTGAACATATAAATGCCTGAAAGTGAACAAACATCTCCACCTTTGGATTTACATGTGCAAACAGTGTCATGCCAAAACCTGTTCAAAACAGTATTAAACACCATTACCTTCACTGGGCTGTGAAAATATTTATAAATGTTTCTGAGTTCATTTAGTTTGTGTTTTGTTTCATTTAACAGTTCAGCTTACAATGTTTGCATCTCATCCGCTGGCTCGTTAAAAGTAATTTTGTATAGATAATGCTAATTTGGCACTCAAGAAACAATTTTTGTGGAAACCATGATACACACAATATATATGTATATATATATATATATATATATATATATAGATAGATAGATAGATAGATAGATAGATAGATAGATAGATAGATAGATAGATAGATAGATAGATAGATAGATAGATAGATAGATAGATAGATAGATAGATAGATAGATAGATAGATAGATAGATAGATAGATAGATAGATAGATAGATAGATAGATAGATAGATAGATAGATAGATAGATAGATAGATAGATAGATTATATATATATATTAGGGCTGTGCAAAAATTAATTGCGAATTAATCGCATCCAAAATAAAAGTCTGTGTTTACATAATATATTTGTGTGTGCTGTATATAATTATTTTGTATATATAAATACACACACATACATGTATATATTTATGAAAATGTGTTATTGACAGGGACGTGCACAGGGGGTTGCTCAGGTAGCCGGGCAACTGCCCACATGCCCTTCTCGACTCAGGTTGCCCTTCAGAGGAAGAAAAAAATCGTACAATGGATGCAGAATTACACGTAGACCTAGATAAAAAATAAAAATAAAAAAAAAAAAATCACAAAGCCTCATTCACTTCCATTCGGGCACTGAAATTAAAAGTCAAACTGTTTACGTGGCTGCAGCGCCGCACGCGACCATGGACTACACGCGGCCGGTGCGTAATCCACCACAAATTACTCAAGGCCGCAGCTTCCATCTAGTGTCAGAGCCAATTAATGTGTACGACGTCCATCACAAAATGAAGCGAAACGTTCCTTCTCAGTCACGAAAAGAGGAAGAAGAAGAAAAAAACAAAAACAAAAATGAGAGTGGATTGCAGGAATAACAATCAGGTAAACTTGTGTTCTCTCCTCTCTTAAGTTTGATGTCAGCAAAGTTTGATGGTTTTCGATCTTGCTAACCTAGCAGGCAGTTTATCTATTGCATCACTTTGTGCCTGACAAAAGTGAGAGTAAATACAATTATTTATTACGTTTGTTTTTGATGAACGACAAAGTGCAATGGTGTTTGTGTTCTGCAGCTCGAGAAACATGACCGCATCGGCGCGTGTTATGGTGCGTTCATATGCGCGTGGACGAAATGAAACTCGCATTTTTCAAGCAGAAATATGTGGAGACCAGAAATACTGTACAATACATGCACGTGAATAATGGCACTCCCAAAGTACACATTATAAAGACACTGATTATTTCAGTCTCAGCGTAGTTAAAAACTCTAAACAACTGCACTAATTATGCAAGATAGAATGCAATGTATTGACAATCCGACATTGATTGACTATTGATTTATAGGCTATAATATTGAATTTAAAATGTTGATTAGCTGGACATACTGGTCAATATGGATGCATTGCACATCCATCATTAAATAATAACTATAAATCAAGATTTACTTAAATATGCATAAAAAAGTCATAGCTACTGATGCCAAAAATAAATACCGATAGAGAGGACCAAAGTTAATCCCAAAAGCCAAAGCTCAGGGTTATACTTTATTATTTTCTTCTTATTAATGTTTGTTAATATTCACTTGTTATCTTAACATTCTATAAAAAATACTTTATTCAGTAAATATTGTTTGTTTGAACCTCATTCTGTTCTATTTTGTTGTACTTATTCTTTGACTGTTTTGTTTTATAGGAGAGGAGGATTGTATTTGGCGGTATTGTGTGGCAATGGCAAATGGTTTACATAGCTCATGGCATCACAGATCAGGTAGAGGGCCCATTAGCAGAATTTTGCTTAGGGCCCAGGGGGAGGTCAGGATAGGCAAAAAAGGATTGTATTTTTTCCAGAAATCGTTTTATTTTTTATTAGAAGCGAGTTTTTCTATTCAATCCAGATTATTTATTTTCAAATAAATAAATTATAATAATTACAAAACAATAAACAATATGAGGAACTCTTTTGCTTATGTGTTTTGTCTCTGACGTTTTGCAATCTTTATAAATAATAATAAGACCATAAGATGAGGCATTGCATTTGGAAAAACATGGCCAGATAAGGCAATTTGGAAGGGGACAAATTCAATTGAATATATTCCTTCATATAGCCTTTATATATATATATATATATATATATATATATATATATATATATATATATATATATTTTATCAGCAAAGATGCATTCAATTAAAAATGCTGGGTTGTTTTAATCCGAATTTGGGTACAATATGGACAAACTCAAACAATGGGTTAAATATGTAATTTAAAAATGTAACCCAATGGCTGGGTTTGTCCATATTTGACCCAAAATTGGTTAAAACAACCCAGCATTTTTCAACTGGACAGTAGTGTCTATTTCAAATAAATGATGTTCTTTTGATCTTCTATTCATTCAATAAAAATTGTTTCCACAAAAATATTAGCCTAAGCTGTATAACTGTTTAAAAATTAATAATAATAATAATAGGAAACTTTTCTTGAGCATTTTAAAATGTATTTAAGTATAATTATTTTAAATGGTAATAGCCTATTTCACATTATTTCAGTTTTATTGTTTTTATCAAATATACAATTTTAACTATTCCATACTTTTGATCGGTAGTATCACACACACACACACACACACACATTTCAGTCAGCTGAATGCATTCACGTCACCTTTATATACTGTAATTTACACCAGCAAATCCTTAAGGGCCTGAGTGACAGAAATGTATTAAATGTGCATCACCTTAGATGTTAATACATAGCCTCATTATCAGTCGCAATGCCTATAAACTGTGAAAGATAATATATGAACAATCTATTGATATTCTCTTTAATTGAAGAAGTTCTCAGTAAACAACACTTCTGAAACATATATATATATAAAAACATATTTTGGCTATAGGCTTACGCCGCAACACTTTAGACAGATATAATATGTTTAATTTAAACACCCACTCCGTTAAAAAAAAAACGAATAGTGTAAACAAATACTTGTTTACATTCAAATTCGGTTCATATGAAGCTAAGTTCTGTAAGCGATCTGGAAACGAAATATAATTGAGAACAACAAATGTATTACCTCCCGATGACGTTTTGCGTGGGTAAACTTCACTAATGTAACATCAGCCACCGAAGTCGCAATGTTTACATGCAAAATTATCACTCTCAGTCTCAGCCTGTATGAGTAATGATCGCACAGACAGCACTGCTATCGGTGTTAACACATGATGATAAATAGATTGAGCTAACATCTGAAGACTACAGTGATTTTATCACAGATATGATGCAACATATGTGAATTACTGACAATCACACAGGCCTAATTCTCAATTATGTGTGTAAACAATTAGATTGACTGATTTCCTCACTGTTGGAGTCCCAACTTTATGATGAAGCAACATCCAGAATATCCTTCCAGTGTCATACGCTCCATTGCTTGAACAAATGCTCATTAATGTTATGAGGACTATGCTAGGCTACTTACAAATGTTTTCGAACTAGCTACCTGCCCCATGTTGTTGCCATGGATATGAAGAGGTGTAAACAAATGAACAGATGGTTGAAAGCATGTAGGTGTAGAAGAGCAGTCTGTGATGTTTCCCAACTATGTTAAGTGAAATAATTCATCTAACTCACAGTAATTTGATCTGGACTGATGCCAAGCGAGAGTGGGCTACTGGTTTGGCTTCATAAAGTTGATCAAAACTAGTGCTGCTTCTTATTTATGCTACAAACCAAGTTTGTCCAATCAATGACAAAGTAGGCCTAACTTTTCGTACATAAATGTTATGTCCTTGTCTGTGAAATGTTGCTACTGATTCAGAACTAAATTCTTTGCTTTGCTAATTCTCTTTCCTATAAATACAACAAAATTGGTCAGTTATTGCAATTTCTATAATTATTTAGATAAATAGGCTCAATGGGCTCTATGCACAGCTCCACTACTTCCTGAACTTTCAGCCAGCTTCTTGTTTCCTGTCTGGCATTATTGGACACATTGATTAATTCAGGTGTGTCTGTATTATTGTTGCCATGACTACTGAGGTCAAGCACACCTGAATTAATCAAATTGTCCAATAATAGCCAGACAGGAAACAAGGAGCTGGCTGAAGTTCAGGAAGAAGTGCAGTGCATATGAGCCCATTTACAGCAGGTAGGCTATATTTATGAATTTGCAGTACTTTTGTTTATTTTCTATAACTTTTTATCATTTATAGCATTTAATAAAACTTATAATTTAAATTATGTTCAAAAGTTTACGGTTAGTACCGATTAAGAAATTTTTTTTTGGTAGAATTCAGGTCTCTTATGCGTTAAAATAATTGTATGATCATTAAAGCTACACTATGGGGCTACACTGAAAAGGTATATGACCATCCAGTGAATATTAGTTTCTGTTCCTCTCAATTTCCGATTTCGTTTTAACTCCAACGGTGGCCAATGTAGTTGAAGGTTAACTATGGCTTCCAGTTCGACCTCTGATCCATGAGTGTTAACTTAAACGTATATGTGAAAGGCAAAGTTTGAATTAACGGGTATGTCCCTCTTTGGCTAATGTACTTTCAAGATGGAGGGGCAACATGGCGACCGACATTAGAACCCTTACCCGTATGTATTTTCAATGGCATATTATACACTCAAGAGAATACTTTATTACTTGAACAAAGTAAATATACATTAATGAGCACATATATTTTTGAAGGAAATGTGTTTTAGCTAAGAATAAATTAAGAGTTACACAGTGTAGCTTTAAGTTATGACAACATATATTTTTAAATTGCTTTAACTCATCCAAAACCTGCTTCAAACATTTCAGTGCTTATGATAACTTTCGTTTACTCTATAAAAAAAACCCACTTCACCAGCAATAGTCTTCAATAGTGCCATAGAAATATACAGAGCATTAAAGTGTTAGTTCAGCCCAAAAATAAAAATTGCAAACTTGCCAGCCTTTAAAAAATTATTAAAGACATTGTTAAAATAGTCCAAGTGACTTCAGTGGCTCAATCTTAACTTTATCAAGTGACGAGAAAACATTTTGTGCGTAAAAAACAACAACAAAAATAACGACTTTATTTCAACTATTCATTTACTTCTCTCTCTGCCTCTAGTCAGTTTAAAACTAAGCTTACTGTATATTGTTACGTAACACGCATCACACACATGACCAGCGTCAGCCAATAGTAAGCCTACGTGTGACTTAGCTCTATGCTATCACACTCACGCTAACTGACTCAGCGGCTCATGGAGAAGGAAGTTGAATAGTTAAAATAAAGTTGTTATTTTTGTTTGTTTTTGCGCACAAAACGTATTCTCATCGTTTGATAGAGTTAAGTTAAGCCACTGAATTAACTTGGACTATTTTAACGAATATATTAATAACTTTTCAAAGGCCAGCAGTTTCAATTCCTCAAGAGCCTATGGACAAGTATGCAGGAGATCCAGCTCTCAGATTAATTAAAAATATCTTAATTTGTGTTCCAAAGATGAACGAAGGTCTTACGGGTTGCGAACAACATGAGGTGAGTGATACTGACCAAATTTTTATTTTGGGTGAAGCTAACACTTAAACGAGACAGTCATTTAATGGCTAACAATGCTTTTAAAATTATTGATTCAAATATGTTTTCTTTATAAGTTCAGATGATTAAAAATCTAGTCTATCTAGTTGTTTATAACAGTGACTCATTTGCCTTATCTGTGGCTGTCAACTGCAGCTGAACAATTACAATGTGTTTAGAGGGTAAGAACATCCAGTACCTCAGTGAGGCTATAAACAATACCAATGTTCAATTAGGTAGGCTTTTTTAACCACAATTATTTAAAATGATACTGAATAACTCTGCAAATGACTAAACTTAACAACCTTTCAGCTATTAGTTTAAGGGTTGCCATGATTATGCTATACAATGGAAAATTCAAATTCAGCGATCCGAACTTCAAGATTTATTACTTTTCAGAGGCAGAATGATGTACAAAAGGCATTCTAAAAAATATTGTACGCCCTTGCTGTGTCCAGGTGACAGGATCAAAATTTGGTATGTCGGTAGGTATGCTGGATTCGGGAATGTTTCAGACTTGAGAAGGGGGAAGTACACGCGTTTGAGTCTACGTTGTCTATTGTGCAACGTGCCAGTGGGAGGGCCATCTCACGCCTATGGAACAATGTCACACACAAATGTGCTGGTTTATGAACCACATTCACAGCTACTCAATTCCAGCTCTGTGTATTGAAACTGAAACCATACATCTTTTTTATCCGTACCATGATCTGCATGTCTTTAATTTTGAACATTTGTTTCTTTTTTTTAGGGGTAGGGGGTAGATGTGTTGCATGAAATTGGTGCAACTTGACGATAACATGACAAGAAGCAGTATGATTTACAACACAAATGATATGATAATCTGTAGGCTGGCAACTTTCAGGAGCTAGTTAGCCAGTTTTATGGACTGGAAGAGCTTGTTTCCTCTGCTGCCACCTGTTTGCGTCTGCAACGATTGGCCGTGGGCACTTGAGAAAAGGAAAGCAGTCACCCAATTATAGGGTATACCGACAGTCAAGTCTGGAAGAGTAATTGATTGGTTTTTGTGAATCAGTGTTAGCAGCTCTAATTAATGGACAATGACTGTTGGCGATTCCAAAATCCTTGAGCTTAAACCAAGAACGCTCATCATTGGTTAAATCGATCTTTCATAAGTAAAATGCTTCTGCACTTTTGCTTGCGCAACAATATTTTTGGCCTGGCTTTGTTTGTGTACCCAAAACAGTCAGTGAGAGTTTTCTGTTTTGATTACAAATATTTGAATTATCGCAGACATGTCGCTTTGCTTCTTTGAAAACATACAAGCTTCTTTTGTGTGTTGTGTGTTTGTTCAACACACAGGCAGAGTAATTACACAGAAACATCAGTTAATAGCGTGTTGAATGGACAAATACAGGCAGTCGAAAGAATCATAACAATCATTCAAGTCTTTGCAGATCTTGTGAAATATGTAAAGAAATATGTAGGCACCTTTGTTAATCTGTCAAAAGCTATGAATGATAATTGCTCATATAATATGCTTAGTATGCATATCCTTTGTATTGATACATGCTCAAAATAATACAGTATTTGACCATAATCTGAATAAGTAGGTGACTTTACTAGCAGGCCTATTTTTCTGCAAAACAAGATACAATTTACAATAGTTGTCCACTATTTTGATTGGCAGAGTAAATATAGATTGTTTTGCAAAGAATAAATGGTAACACTTTACAATAAGGTTAATTTATTAAACATTAGTTCATGCATTAACTAACATGAACTAACCATTTGTTACTGTATTTGTTATTCTTTGTTAACGCTAATTAATACAAATCTAGCTGTTCATTGTTGTTCATGTTAGTTCACAGTGCATTAACTAATGTTAACAAGATTTTAATAAAGTATTAGTAAATGTTAAAATTAACATTACCAAAGATTAACAAATGCTGAAGAAGTATTGTTCATTCTTTGTTAATGTTAACTAATGTAGTAACTAATGAACCTTATTGTAAAGTGTGACCGAATAAATATATAGACTAACCAAAAAAAAAAAAATCTCATAATTTACTCACCTTCAAGACATCCTAGGTGTAGGGCTTTATGACTTTCTTCTTTCAGCCAAACACAATACGAGTTATATTATATATAAATGTCTTCGCTCATCCAAGCTTTAGAATAGGAGTGAATGGAAAAGCCTAAAAAGCGCATCCATCCATCCATCATAAAAGTAATCTATATGGCTCCAGGGAGTTAATACATTTTTACATTTTTACTAATTTGTGTAAAAATCACCAATTTGTGACCGGCTGTGTTTTGTTTTTCTCTATCCTTTGTGCTTCTGTGTTCATCTAATACATCATGCGTCGGGTCAGAGGTAACTCTTTGGCCGGAAGTCAGCGATTATAGTATATAAAGTTATAAATATGGATTTTAAAGGGGTGGTTGATTGCGATTGCACTTTTTTCATTTTAAATAGTGTGTAATGTTGCTGTTGGTGCATGAACAGTATCTGCAAAGTTGGAGCGCTGAAAGTTCAGTGTAAGCAGAGATATCGTCTTTTAAAAATCAGGAAGTATAATTGCCTACAAAACGACTCAATTGGGACTACAGCTGGGTTTTAGATGTCACTAACCCCACACATTTACATTAGACCCCTCCCTCCGGAAATATGCAGAAAATGGCATGATCATATTTCTGCGGCTCGTCTAAGTGAGTTGTTCATCCATCTGTCAGGTCGTCTGTGTTTGGGCTTACCACGGAACACTGTAGTTCGTCAGCAATGGATACAATTTCTGTTTGATTATGTTCCTGAAAATGACAATCGTAATCTAGCTCTCTGTGCTGCGCATTTTACGGAAGACAGCTTCCAGAATCTCCACGAATTCAACACCGGATTCAACAAGAAACTGTTACTAAAACATGAAACAGTTCCAGCTTCAAAACCAGAGGCAGCAGTTGTTGAACACAACCTGTAAGTAGGCTAAGACTTAATCATTTTAAATATATTTGCATGTATAATTTCAGACGTAATGTTTTAGTTTTATCAAATGCTAGCGCTGGCTTTATAGCCACTAACGT
This sequence comes from Hybognathus amarus, assembly GCA_030378365.1. Taxonomy (NCBI): domain Eukaryota; kingdom Metazoa; phylum Chordata; class Actinopteri; order Cypriniformes; family Leuciscidae; genus Hybognathus; species Hybognathus amarus. The sequence goes on along the minus strand of JAQIUQ010004993.1, from coordinate 89,614 downwards.
TAACATTGCTAGTTATGCTATTTTAGTCTTTATGACAAACGCGTGTACAAACATTATGGACCTAAATTTTGTATATGTACTAATGTTGTAATATTTTTCATGTATATATGCTTTATGATGTTATTTTTTTTATTTGATCAAGAACGTAAACCAGTGCCAACGATGTTTGTGTATATAGTAGCCAGTTAGTTCAATGTCTATTCTGTGTAAGACAAACGTGTATAAAGTAAAAAAAAAAAATAGGGCAAATTACCATTCAGAAACGTTTTGTAAGAGCCGTGTGTGGTGAGGTTCTTGCTTGACTCTCTTCATCGTGGCTTTCTGGGTCTGATTCTGGCTCACACTGATACTGCAGTATCGACACCACTATGTACATTTGCACAGGACACACATGCAACTTCGCTCTAAAAGTAATAGGCATGAATTTTCAAACAACCTGTGCACTACAGTTTAGCCAATCACAACACACCGGCCCAACTGTACTCAATCTGAGCTCACTGCCTGTTTCTGAGGGAGTGTTTTCAGTAGACTCAGGAAGTCAACCGAGTCGATTTCATATGAATGCGAGCTTACAATAAAGGTGAAGTTTATGAAAAATTACACTTAAAAAAAAAGGAGAACAAACACAATACATGTTATATTGCACCACCATAAACAATCATGCAAAAAAAAAAGCAGTAAACCAGCCCTTCAAAAGAAAAACACATTGCTTCGCTTCAGAAGGCCTTTATTAACCACTTGGAGCTGTATGGATTACTTTTATGACGGATGGGTGTGCTTTTTGGGCTTCAAAATCTCACTGTTCACAAAGATATTTTTTAATATAACTCTAATTGTGTTTGGCTGAAAACAGAAATTGATATTTTGGGTGAACTAACCCATGAACCTCTCAATTGTTTGAAGCTATTGTATAAAAACTAATTTCACACTCAATCGTGATATGTCTTAAATATTATAATTCTATATCTTTCTCCTGTCCCCATCACTTCCGTCTTGCATTTTTATCATCATTTTAATGGATACACTGTGGGTTTTCTGACATGTGTGAGTTGTTGCTCCTTTGTTTCATGTGGTTCATGTAGAAATTCAATGCTTGATTCCTTGCAAACAGCTTGAGACATTCTGACGTGTGTGTGTGCTAAAAACAGAAAAAGCAGGCCAGCAGATGACTTTGACTGACAGCTGATAGAATGACACTTATGGCTTTTTGCTTATCCCAGGAACAGTTTCACATGGCTTTCATACAGACCTGTGACTAATTAAAGTAAATCGACTTGTGGCCAAAGACGATTGTGCATGCTTAACGTGCTGTAAAATACTGCAATTCTACAGTATCATATCATGCCGGTGATTAATAAACATTGATGAGCGCATTTCTTCCCCTGCCAACGCCTCTCCTCCCAGCTCAGCTATAAAACTGACGTGCCGTCCCCATTGGCACTCACCAGACAGCGCGAATCAACACCCAACAGCAGGTTTTCTCCAATGCGATCACGCATCCCCTATTTGTGTTCTAGCACATTACTATTTAAGGGGCCCAGTCTGGTTCTAGGTGCAGAATTATGATGAAATCAGTGCATCAGCATCACCAGTCATCCGGTGCCGCTGTGACTATATTGACCAGTTCTGATATTTATGGATGAGAGTATAAAAGAGACTGCCCATTGACTGAGAAGTTTACACTGCATCCTTACACTTCTGTCTAGTGGTCATCTTATGCTGATGAAAATCGTAGGCATAGCACCTAATAATACATTAGGCATATATTATTATTATAGCTTATTACAGATGGATATCTTTAGAATTAGAATTAAAACGTTGGTCTCTATCTCCACCTGGTTAAAACATACTTTAAAATGTCACTTGCGGATATTATTTAAATTTTACAGCAGTTGCGTTTTGATACTGCTTGTTTGCGCGAATGAATCCAATATTTGCGGAATCTCCGTTGTGTGATCGCTCAACGACATTCTCATCCTTTAAGTCATATAAAACGCTATATGACAAAATGGCGATATACTACACACATGGCACCCGTTATTGTTAATACAGCACGCGCTGTGATGGGTAGGTGTAGGTGTGGGGTAGGGTAGGTCTCATATTACGTCTAAAGGATTTATGACACCTTGGGGTTCAACGTGTTATATTAATGATGAAGGGTGCCATGTGCGTAGTATAGTGCCGTTTTGTCATAGCGTTCTATGTGATGCTAAAGGATGAGAGCGGCCGGATCGCTTTATATGGGGTGGATCTGTTGTGTTGCACAGCAAAAAATTCCATTAAGGTAAAAAGAAAAAGACACCTGAGCAAGTAAGTATGGCAAGTCTGTCGTTGTGGTTCAGATTTTATTGCACGGATTGGTATATATTCTATTTTTGAATACTCAGTTCTCAGGTTGTTGTATTTTTTCCAAAAGGGTGATTCACCAAAGACCAGTGAAGGTTTATGTTAGCTGTCCATGTATACTATATAGTTCAAACAACACTAGTTATTGTAGCAACAGGCTACAACCCATACATAGTAGGCCTGGGTATAGCTTGAACCTTCTTGTGTTTATCGGACATGACCTGAAACACGCAGTATTTACCGCAAAATCCGATCTACATGGAAACCTTTCACACATAATGACACACATTCTCTGTGAATATTTGGCCACGTTCACACAGCAACAGAATACAGTTGCTCATTTGAGTCCTAAAATGCGCGGTACAGAGTGACAATCGCATTCTTTAACCAAACTCACATCCATGTATTTTCAGGACGCACAATCGTATTCTCTGAAAAACCTGTGATTTGAACTGAACTGGAATGGACAAATAGGCTCTGTTTACACATGGTATTATGCTTTTTGGTTGATTGGAGCATAGGAAGATGATGCTAAATACAGGTGTAAACGGAGTCTAAAACTTTTGAACTTGTCCACTTTTGACCACTTCTAAAGATAGTCGAAAAGCCGCATTGCCCCGATCATTTTGTTTTGCCTTTAGAACATTACTGGCCCAATCATAGGCGCGGAAGGGGGGTGCTTGCTGGGGGCTGCAGCCCCCCTCGTCATAGCATCAGCCTGGTGAGGGGCTGTGGTGGACTATAATAAATATTATACTTAAAAACGTGAGAAAAAATGTAGAAATGGACAAAAGATTACGGTGTTTGATATGGGATAAAAAATAATGGGCAGTGTATAAGATATAGACTTAATGATTAATTATTTTAATATTTCGTGAATCGAATATAGGCTACTACGCCTGTGGCGCCTCCTCCTCAGTTGCTTCCGTAACCTGACACTCGTTTGAATCTCTCTTGGTCGGACCTGGAGATTTGTCAGAAACACACCAGAACGCAAGGCCATGTTTCGTGCACTTTAAATAGAGGTAAGAATTGGTTTTAAATCCCTTATAGGCCTACTGCCACCAAGCATTTTAGCTTTATTTATTTCTGTATTCTGTTGCCTATTCATCGACATCCTGAGCTAACATTGGGCAGCCCATCACTAAATAATATGCATTTATAGTGATTAAATATGACATTAGTTACATTTTTATTTTTCAGATAATTTCTGAAAATAAAAATGCAACTGTGCATATTATTAGTTACTGTTAACAGTATATTTATTTCTATTAGATATATTTTCACGGACGACAACCGTGATTCCGAAAACCCCTGATATGAAAACCCGTGATACGCACTACTACTGGCCCAATGCATAAACATTAAGGTAAGCGCGCTAGCAGATGGGATGTAAACTTTCTTTGGCTGAAGGTCCAAGTTTGATTTGAAGACGAAAAATGTACCAAGCACAATGTTTTCTTACCATTCCAGCTTCAAACACTCATTTACAGCGTTCAGCGTGATCTTGCGGCTGTCAGAGCAGAAACAAAAACTGATGCTCCCAGTGTGTTTTTCCATCATCTCCTTTCACGCTCATATGTATATGTACGAGCTTATTTTGTCCATTTGATGCAAAGATTCTGAAGAAATTCATACATTTACCTGCCCATAGCCCCTCCCCTTAAAGAAATCAGGACAGAAGTGGTTGAAGAGGACAAAAGAGATGGATTAATGCTGCCCTCAGTCTCATCAGAATTATCATAAATATGAGTTTCCTAGTTGAAAATTGGACAAGAATGCCCACTCAAGTCGTATTTACCACTGAGAAGTTCAACCACAACGACCACAGCCTTTTCAGTTATGTCCCATCTTTTTAGCGACCAGAGCCAGCTGATAAGTTACACTTTTGCAGGAATCGTGTAAGAAGGCCGAAATGGACAAATGCCTTGATTGCAGTTCTCTGTTTGTCTATTAAAATGAATGCACTGTCGATTTATTTAACAACAGCGACAGCGGAATCTGTACATCTCAATTCTCCAGCTGCAGTCATCTCTGAAGAATCCAATTCAGCACGCTTTGATCACGTGATGATTACGTTCCTGAAGATCATCTGTCCATCATCGTATAAAGCCCACCCTGGCAATTTGATTGGCCCGAACATTCTTTGCCTGATCATAATTACTCCTCAATGGATCGAGATCCAAAACCAAACTTTCTGACCAGAAAAATGTTGTGCGGCGGAGCTGGCATCCAGGCTAATTTTTGATACCCAAGTTACCAAGAAGGGTTATAAACTTTGGGATTTGTGATTGAGGGGAGAATTGTTCTTCTTTTATTCATTTTTTTTCCACAACTGCTACATCACCATGTCTCATCGTTAAAGTAATGCATATTTATGTGATCATTGATGTGTGTATTATACACAGGAAAAATAGCCTGTATTCGAACTTGAAATTCCACAATCGTCAGCAATCTGATTATAGCGTAGTGACTGTTGGCCAATGAATGGCTTTAATACGATTTTTCCAATTTATAGGCAAGATTAAAGCCAGTGTCCTCCATGTACTGTTCAACAAAGATCTTGAATGTGACGAGTAATCGACTTCAGAAGTGGTAAGAAGGAAATTTCCACTTGAAGGAAGCATAAAACACCAGATGTAAAGGGGTATGTGTCTGCTGATCGACCAACGGAAATATCCATCTTGCAACTTCTGAAGTCGATTACTAGCTTGTCACATTCAAGATCGTTGTTGTCAATACATGGTCACAATGTGAATATATATTTCATCATTTTGGGCATAGAAATTTTTCCTTTCTCAAAAATGAGCTGAAAAAATTTATGAAATTAATTGCAGTTAGTTATTTTAATTTATTGCTTATATACACATATATATATTTTATATCTTATATTTTCATTTTTAGCTGTAGCAAAATCAAAAACTTTTGCAAGCTAACACTGAAAAAGGGTCCTGAAAAGCATCAGATGACTGAGTGCTGGTCCGTGTGCTTAAAAATTTCTTTCAGGCCACACTGTGTGGGATGATAACATCATTTTTTTGCCATTGGTTATAGGCCTGCCTGAATTAAAACTTTAGATTTATTGCCATAGTTTTCAGTGGAAAATGTATGGTCCCTCCAAGATGAAACGGCAACTATGATAAGCATTAGCCTCAAGTGGGTATTCAAAGTGTTAAACTCAGAGGTATCGTGTGAGAGACTTTTGAGTATCTAACACTTGTTTCACAACGCTCTTTAATTGCTGCTTTAAGCGCAGAAGAACGTTTTAATATCAGGCCTCGGGTTAAGACTACGTTCCTCTTACACTTCATGAAAAGACATGGTATTTCCCTATTATCTGCTCTGTCTTGAATGTCACAGTAAAACTCCTCCTCATAGTTTTTAATAAGCTGCAGTTAGCGCGTCTTGTCTCCTGAAAATAAGGCTTAAACATGGTAATCCCAGGAAGGAAAATTGAGACGGGCAGAGTGAGGATCATGTAAATTTAGCCTCAAATGGAGACTAAACATGAGGAGGGGAAGAAAACTGGTAAATATGCTTTTTGAACTCGACCTTGTGACTATTCAGTGCGTATGTGCCCACAATTAAATGTCTGAATGAACCTCTGATAACACAAAGATTAATGCTGATTAACAGACTTTACTAAATAGAGATAAGAAATGAGCACCTTTGAGTCAAATCTGCATTATGGTATATTTTCACCATCTCTGTTCAAAGGTGTCAACGTTTACTCCAGTGTTGCTGAATTAATTTCCTCCCAAACAGGGATAGTTTTATTCAAATGAGCCAATCCCTTCATTAGCACACCTGTGCTCTGCTTCTCATTAAAATTGGAATCCTGTAAATTTTTACATCCGCAGGACAGTGGCTCTGTTACCAAATATTGAGCAAGGTAGCACTGTGTTAATTAATGTTATAGCGAGTCGGTGAGTCAACGAGGACTGATTTGCATAACCTGTGCAAAAACAAAATCTGCCTACGAGTTGCTCCTTGCGATTGTAGGAGGTCTCTTCATAAGACATATTGCGTTGTGTTATTTTCTACCCTCTGGCCTACTAACACACTCACTGACACCCTGTAGAGAAACTGTGGGAAATATCAAAGAAACAATGGTTCATTAAAATGCACTTCATAAGTCACACAATGTCAGATGGGGAAATTGATATATGTTTTTTTTTTGTAAGCACTATCAGTGTTTCACTGCATTATGTATGGAGGTACTTAATATCCATGCAACAATCCATTAATCCGTTATTGCCATGGGCATGTCAGCAGTGCCTTGATTCAACGGAAGCAGCTTCTGAAATCTGAAAATGTTCTAATTAAACTGAAATGAAAAAAAATATATTCTGATATAAAAATAGACAAAAAGAGACAGGGTTTGAAAGGAGTGTATAGGATGGGGGAGATGCCCCACTTCAGAATGATGTGGATTTACTTTTAAATTGTAACATATTTAGATATAAGTTTACCATATGCAGGATGATGACACACCAGACAATGTGGTATTATAGAAAATAAATAGAAAAATTGCTAATTTAGTTGTCACAGCACAAAATGTAAAATATAGAATATAGAGCATCTTAAGGTCCCTTGTGAAAGACAAAATTATTAGTAATGGAGTGTTATCTGTATATTAATTGATAATGTGTATAATGGTGTGTCTAAAGTGTTATTAGACAACTGACAATCAGGATAATGCACTTTATCTCTCTTTTTGTATTCAACACAATCATTGTTATCATTGTCATTCTTATGAGTGCATAAGGGTACAGTAGATATTATATTTTAATATACATTCACCGGATTAAGTTACCCACGAATAGTGTACCTTGAGGCAACGAGTTACTGTCTTGAGGCCATGAGTCTACTATCTTGAGGCCACAAGTTACTATCTTGAGGCCACGAGTTCCTATCTTGAGGCCACGAGTTACTATCTTGAGGCCACGAGATCATGATCTTGAGGCCACGAGTTACTATCTTGAGGCCACGAGGATATGATCTTGAGGCCACGAGTTACTGATCTTGAGGCCACGAGTTACTATCTTGTAGGCCGCCGAGTTACTATCTCGAGGCCACGAGTTACTATCTTGAGGCCACGAGATACTATCTTGAGGCCACGAGATAGTATCTCTGAGGCCCCTCGAAGTTACTATCTTGAGGCCACGAGTTACTATCTTGAGGCCCGAGTTACAATCTTGAGGCCCGAATGATGATCTCTTGAGTCCACGAGGTACTATCTTGAGGCCATGAAATAGTATCTCAGGCCCGAGTTAGATTGTGGTCCTGAGCCCACCAATCCCCCTTGAGTCCACAAGTCACCACCAGGTGCGACAAGAGCTGGACCATCTTAGGCCCGAGCTTAGTATCTTGAGGCCACCAAGATAGCACCCCCAGCCCCTCAGTTAGTATCTCTAGGCCGAGTTAGTACTCAGGTCCTCAGCTTAGTATCTTAGGCCTCGAGTTAAGCACCCCTCGAGGCCCCAGTTACATCTCTCAGGCCTCAGTTAATCTTGAGGCCCCGAGTTAGATCTCAGGCCCCGAGTTAGTACCCTCTAGGTCCTCAGCTTAGTATCTTGAGGCCCGAGTTACCACCCCCTTGAGTCCACGAGGTATGATCTTGAGGCCATGAAATAGTATCTTGAGGCCCGAGTTAGTATCTTGAGGCCCGAGTTACTATCTTGAGTCCACAAGTTACTATCTTGAGGCCACAAGTTTCTATCTCTGAGGCCTCGAGTTAGTATCTTGAGGTCCTCGAGTTAGTATCTTGAGGCCCGGAGTTACTACTCTTGAGTCCACGAGTTACGTATCTTGAGGCCATGAAATAGTATCTTGAGTCCACGAGTTACTGTCTTGAGTGCCACGAGTTACTACTTGAGGCCACGAGTTACTATCTTGAGACCAAAAGTTACTATCTTGAGGCCACAAGTTACTATCTTGAGGCCATGAGGTCAAGAATCAAATTTTCTTTTTGCCAAAGTGGGACTAGGGGGCTCTCGGAATCAGGGGCCGTTTCATTAAGGAGGTTCAACCAACTCTGAAGTTAAAACTTGAATTCTGAGTTGACTTACCCTGGGAAGCTCTGAGTTTTCAGTTAAAGCTGAAATGAGTTAGTTTAATCAAACTCTAAGTTGACTGACTCTGCACCACAACTATAAAAATCCATTATCAATGGAGCACAGATATTATGAGTCACCATGGCAACAGCGCCAGACAAAAAGAAGTCTGCATATTTCCCACCAGCAGAACTGTTTTAGCTTGGAAGAAAATAAGTGCTGGATTCAATTCTTAAGTTTACATTTGAATTACTGTTCTACAGTGTTGGGTGTAATTAATTACCAAGTAATCGAAATACTGTAATTCAATTAAAGGGATTACTCTTAATTCTTCTGTAATTTAAAGTAAAATCTGATTTAATTGCATTAAATACTTCATAGACAATAGAACAATTGTGTTTAAAACAATAGTGGATTAAACATACATTTTTAAAATGTATATTTTTTAATGTTTCCTTCTCCCTCTACACACTCTGTTTAATTCAAAAATAATTCATGCAATTGTATATTGTTAATTTGAAAGCATTAAAAGTGCAGTTTCTTGTCTCTCCTTGTATTGTTCAAGTGGTCAATGTTGATATGAGATTTACAAATTAGTAATAAGTAGACCAATACATTCTTGAGATAGAAATTATTACATTAATCTAATTTTACTATTGAAGATGTCATTTCTTAGTTAGTCAATTAATAAGAGAATATTAGAGGTGAAACTGAAGAACACAGTGTGTTATTCTACCTAATTTTAATTTTCATGTAGGTGCAATCCTGCAGGCATTAGAAGAACGTGGCAGCAGCTGCAAAATGAAATATAAAAACATAATTCAGTCAGGTAAGGCTTGAGCATGTCATGGCTATCTCACTGGCATTATTGACATAGGTCTAATTCTGTTTTCACACAATTAATTTGACTCATTTGACTCAAAGGAGGAGATGGAGATGCAGAGGAGATAGAGAGGAGATGGAGATGCAGGTGAGATGCAGTTGAAGATGGAGAGAAGATGGAGATGCAGGTGAGACAGAGATGGAGATGCAGGTGAGATGGAGAGGATATGGAGATAGAGATGGAGATGCAGGTGAGATGAAGAGAGGATGGAGATGCAGGTGAGATGGAGATGGAGAGGAAATGGCGCTGCAGATGCAGTTGAGATGGAGAGGAGATGGGATGGAGGTACAGAGGAGATGCAGATGGAGAGGAGATGGAGATGCAGATGAGATGGAGAGGAGATGGAGTTCGAGAGGATATGAGGAAATAGAGCTGCAGATGCAGAGGAGTTGCAGAGGAGATGAGATGGAGATACAGCGGACATGGAGATGGAGATGGAGAGATGGAGATGGAGATTCAGATGAGATAGAGATAAAGATGCAAAGGGCATGAAGATGGAGATGGAGAGAGATGGAGAAGAGATGCAGAGGAGATGGAGATGGAGTGGAGATGGAGATAGAAGAGGAGATGGAGATACAGAGGAGATGGAGATAAAGATGCAGAGGATATGAAGATGCAGAGGGCATGGAGGAGATAAAGATGGAGGGAGATGGAGATAGAGATTCAGATGAGATGGAGATAAAGATGCAGAGGAGATGCAGATTGCATGGGGAGACTGGAGAGGAGATTTAGATGAAGATGGAGATGGAGAGGAGAAAATGGAAAAGAGATGCAGAGGAGATGGAGATACAGAGGAGATGGAGATGCAGAGGGCATGGAGCTGGAGATGGAGAGGACGATTGAAGATGGAGAGGAGATGGGATGGAGAGTACAGAGGAGTCGGAGATGGAGAGGAGACAGATGGAGAGGAGATGGAGAGGAGATGGAGATGGGGAGGAGATGTGTTCCGAACCCCGCTTTTAAAGTGCTCGTCAGGAGAGGGGGTCAGTGACATAAAGACATGGACTACAAAATGTACCAATTTACCAGTTTATTTGTAGTACATAACTCATGTGTGCAACGGCAACAATAGCTGATAACAGAACATTAACAACCATAAACCCACAAAACATTCAGCATATTAAAGCACAGTTTAGCAGCGGCAGGTGGAAACATCATGACGTGCATAGGGCTCTCTCACTCCAATGCACGCCAAACTCTTGACAGAGCTAAAACAGTGATCAATACGCATCACGCCGCGATAGGAACGGGACCAGTGATCAGCCTCCGCTCCTTCCTGACTGTGACCTCCTCTGTACAGGTGTGTGACACACGTGTGTGACTCTCGTGCGTTCCTCCCGTGCGTCCGCGCCTCTGATTCTATCCCCAGCCCAGAGTTTCACTATACAGGCTGCAGGTGTGCAGAGCAGAGGCAAAGCCTAATCAAAGAGAAGAGAATCAAATCAGCCATAGCAGGACACATACATTAACAAAAGGCTCAGGCCGTAACAGATGTAGAGCAGATGAAGAGGAGATAGAGATGCTAAGGAGATGGAGATGGAGAGGAGATTGAGATGGAGATGCAGATGAGATGGAGATGGAGAGGAAATGGCGCTGCAGATGCAGTTGAGAGTGGACAGGAGATGGGGATGGAGATACAGAGGAGATGGATAAAGATGGAGATGGAGATGGAGAGGAGATGCAGAGGAGATGGAGTGGAGATGGAGATGAGATGCAGTGGAGATGGAGTGGAGATGGAGATGGAGAGGAGATGCAGAGGGGATGGAGTGGAGATGGAGAGAGAGATGGAGAAAGATGGAGATAAAGAGGAGATGGAGAGGAGACAGAGATTGAGATGAGATGCAGAGGAGATGGAGATGCAAATGAGATGGAGAGGAGATTGAGATGGAGATGCAGATGCAAAGAAGATGGAGATGGAGAGGAAATGGCGCTACAGATGCAGTTGAGATGGACAGGAGATAGGATGGAGATACAGAGGAGATGCAGATGAGATGGAGTGGAGATGGAGATACAGAGGAGATGCAGATGAGATGGAGTGGAGATGGAGATACAGAGGAGATGGAGATAAAGAAGCAGAGGATATGAAGATGCAGAGAAGATGGAGATGAAGAGGAAATGGCACTGCAGATGCAGTTGAGATGGAGAGGAGATGGGATGGAGATACAGACGAGATGCAGAGGAGATTGATAAAGATGGAGATGGAGAGGAGATGCAGAGGAGATGGAATGGAGATGGAGAGGAGATGCAGAGGAGATGAAGTGGAGATGAGAGGAGATGCAGAAGGAGATGGAGTGGAGATGGAGATGGAGAGGAGACAGAGATGGAGAGGATGAGAGATGGATAAGGAGATGGAGATGGAGAAAGATGGAGATAAAGAGGAGATGGAGATGGAGAGGAGACAGAGATTGAGATGAGATGCAGAGGAGATGGAGATGCAGAGGAGATGGAGATGGAGATGCAGAGGAGATGGCCCTGATTCTGAATGCTGAAAGGCCAATGGCTCGAGGAAATTTCAGGGAGTGACTACATCGGAGCCAAGCCACTCACCAAGATTCAATGGCCTTCATAAGTATTAAATAATCTTACAAAGTTTACTCAATTAAACATCTTTCACAGGACGATGGGACATATTCTGCCACAAGAGAGGCATGTGCATCAAACAATCTGTCTATATTTCCTTTTCTATATATATGACAAGAGTACATGAATATTTACTTATTTAATTGCCCATATTTTAATTGAAATACGTAACACTATGAATGCAAATTGAATGATTTAATGCAAAGATGTACATAATTAATGGCAATATTGAATTATAACCCCATTCATTAAATATAATTACATTTAAAAAGTAACAATAGTAACAACATGTTACTAATTTGCATTCTATATCCTATTTATATACACACTAAATAAGTAAATATATTAGTAAGTATGCCGTACATCAAATATATACAGTTTTTATTATAACATCCAATTTTTTAAATATATACAATTATATTACACAACTGTAGATATTTTCGATTTTTGACTGTGCATACATAATTATGTGGTGTCAGAAATGCTTTTCCAGTGCCTAATCTGTTTCACTGTCCTGTCGAATAAATATTTCATGTCCATTGTGTTTACTTCTTAGGGTAAGTGAAAAAAACCTTTGAAGGTGATACAAGAGTCCTCTCTGTTGTATTCGGGAACCATTTTGAGTTTCTTCTGCCATAATAACTAGCTCAACTGGATATCCCTTATGTGTTACTGAAAGAAGAAAGATGGCTTGGTTATCTCTGGAATACCTCAGATCATTCGCCATGGCATCACAGATGTCGAGCTTTCATCAGGCGTCTTTTTCACTTCACTCTAATGGTGAGACCAATTCGTGCTGGCGTTGTCTAATATTGGCCATTTGGACATGGGTTCTTTATTGGTTATTTGTTTAAAATGGACTGCAGGCAAAGATCAAGCTTCTCTCCTTGCTTTTAAATGATTCTTTGTGTGATTGTCTGCCTGGGTGCACTCTTCACTCATGCATCCAAGTGGGGTGTGGTGCCCACGTCCCTGGAATTGAGCAGGCCTATTTCCATCCAAAAGTTTGGACAGCTTAGACCGAGCCACTTACACAGCTGAGCTAAAGAGGCCACTGCTGTTGGACAGAGGCTGCTCTCTCAATTCAAAACCAGTTGACTTACGTTCTACAACTAGGGATTACCCAAATAGTTTTACCATGCTCTGTTAAGTTTTGCTCATGTAACCACGAGGCAGGATTGGCTGCGGAGGACTTGTTTATTGTCACAGAGTACCATCGATGCTCGCTCAAGGCGGTTCGATTAAGGTGCGCTCCTCATTGTTTTCCCTGCTGCACAGGTCGGAATAAAGGGAAGGTTTGACAGATGCATCAGCAAAGGAAGCACATACGTCGTTACAAGTGACCTTTGTGAGGGAACATCAGAAGCGAAAGTCCACAGCGGATACAGAAGCGCCATTGCTATATATATCTCCCCGCGTGCTAAAAAGTTTGGCAGCAAATGATTCATCATATGTTACTGTTAATGGGAAATTAAATGGGCGAGGTCTCTGCCCGCAGGAGTTGGGTTGCACAGAAATCTCAGCACCAACACCAACTCGATGTTGATGAGTAACAATAAAAATGCACTTAAAGTTGTAGGTAACAAGCATATCTCACCAGCAGATTCTGTCGTGCTCTATTCCAGCCCAGCTAATCACCAAAAGCAAAATTTTACGTACGTCCTGCCTATTCAGAATTCTGGAAAAAGCTTCACAGGTAAATGATTCATGAGCACTTGCTAATGCTCACTGTCAGATTGTCTGATTCACGCATCATTAAAAGCATAATTCTGATGATTACACATTCTCAGCTTTTTTTAAATGAGCAAGAAATCCACGCCAACAAGGAAGCGAGGAAGGGTGTGCCTGCAGCCAAATTTACTCAGGTGAACCAGATGCCAGGAGACAAGAGCCGAGGAGCACAGGAGGAAGCCCGGGTTAGGTGAGGTCGCTAGCGGCTCGACACGCTAACCCAATTCAGATATCAGCGATAGCACCTCAAGTGGCAATCCCAACCAAAAGAACGTTGACTCGTGTTTGTAAGTGATGGATAATTAAAGATGACTGTAAATAATATGTGTTGAAGATTCGAATTAACAAAGTCACACCACAACTGTAGAGGAAAGGCTGATTTGTTTCATTCAGGAAACATTTTCAGAGTTTTGCACGCGTACGCGGTATGTATTTACAGGAAATATTGGTGTAAATGACAGTTCTATCTCTTTGTATTTATGTCATCAGAAAATGTGCTGGTGTGAGAAGACCCACACATGTCCTGGTGACTGCTTCCAAATGGATTATTCCACTCTCAGCATAGATTCAATTCCTCTGCACTCATCAAAGGTGTGAATGGGTGAACATAGCTCTATCCCTCTTTTCCCTTATATGATGCAGCACTGCATAAAGTGAGAACTCACGGGGGTTGTGCAGGCGAGATGCAGCTTGCATATCACGGCTGGTGTTGCTGTGCTTCCCATCAGCAGCCCAATGGGGTTAAATACAACACTGATTCTACCTAATAAACGACACAATTACAGGCCTGTTACAGATGTGCACCTTCGTCTGATGCTCTGGAAGTGAACGATTAAGTTCTTCCTTCTCATGCTGCTTGATGCAGTGATTAGATCAATATCCACCTTCTAAAGTGTCTAATGAGAAGTCTGTTGACACACCTGTGTTGCGCCTTGATGAACTTCACGTAATTCAACCTGAGATAAAATGCCATTGTATTTGCTTTCACACCTGATTGGAAGGTAAAGAAGCTTGCTCACCTTAGGTGTAGGGAACGGATGTCGACTCTCTTTGTGTGTGAATGTCAATGTTGTTGTGTATGTGTTAAAGTGGATTTGTTTCTGTGTGTGTGTGTGGCACTTTCATTTTGGGTAGGTTTCTTACCTAAACTTGACAAAGAACAAACTTTTACAAATTTCTTAAGTGCAGAAGTGCATACCACAGAAACAAAGTAAGTGAATTTTTCTCATTAAGAAGTTTTACACTGAATGAAATTAATACTTTATAATTAATAATAAAAAAACATGCACACTCATGATGACAAGAACATTTTTTTGCTAGTAGGCTATGGCTTTATGATAGCCCGGATGCCAAGCCCGAACCCCGCCCACAACATTTTTTGGTTCGGAAGTTGAGGTATAAACTTGAACTATAATTAAGGAGATTAATTATGATCAGTCAAAAATTATATTAGCCAATCAGAATTGCCACAGGGGCTTTATTACGATGATGGACAGATGGTTTGCATGACATAATCATTCACGTTACCAAAGAGCGCCTAACTGGTTTTCCTCAGAAATGACTGCAGCTGGAGAATTGACGATGTATAATTCCGCTGTCGCCATATTGTTGTAAAATAAATCGACAGCAACATTAATTTTAATAGCGAGCAAGAGCGTGCAGTTAAGGCATTTGTCGATGGGAAAGATGTTTTTGCTGTCCTTCCTACATGATTCGGCAAAAGTGTGAACTTATCAGCTGGCTCCGATGGTCGCTAAGAAGATGGGACATAATGAAAAGCCTGTGGTTCGTTGTGGTTTCTCCTTTGGTCGCACTCATGAACCAAGTAAAAGAGAAGCAACACTCGTTATTTTACTTCTAAATAGGTAAGTTCTGTTGTTGACAACTGTGTTATGCAAAGTACTGACTTTGTACTGCAAAGTACTGCTCTGATTGGTTATAGGTTATTTCAATTGAGTGCAGAGGTTTCGGCTGCAGACACGCCTCATAATAAAAGTCCTATGGAGCATTCAGTTGACGTTCTGACTAGAATATGAGTATGAACGAAGTCAGGCTGAACTTTATGATGCTCCTTAGCATGTTTAATGATGTTCAATAAGCACTGTTGAGCTTCTTCTCCTGCTCTGTCAAACAGTGGCTGTGGGTTTTGTTTCGTGTTAAATATAGTTTATTCTACCCATCCTTCAATAGCACCCTCTTTGCAAGCCTGTTTCAATTAGTCAGATAAAACAATCCAGGCTGAAATGTGCTGCACAAACTGTTAATATCAGTTGAATGATCATTGGTTACATGGTCTTGAATATTGTTAAAGAGTGACTTACTTTGACTCTTAGCTTTCAGTCTAGTCTTGAATAGTTTTCCACATTATTTTTCACATGTTTTACATTGTTGCAACATCTCTTTCCATGTTTGCTAGTCCTTTTCAGTTAATGTTTCTTCTGAAGCCCCTTCTTCCAAAATACTGACTCTCTTCCTATATCAGACAATGGCTGAATTCGAATCTCCCTATACCCTATATCAGGGGGACAGCCATTTGGTGTCTGGAAAACCATTGACGTCCTTGAGCACTCATTCTATGCCAGCATTGCACCACAATCACACGTGTTCAGCTGAACTGTACACTCAATGCTGCCCAATATTACTCACTCATCATTGCGAACTGTAGTGGACTAACATATAGCAGATAGTGATTAATGGTTTAAAAATAAACGAGCTTTGGTGAGAACAAAGCAAATATTTAATGATTAGTAATTTCTCAATAGAAATGACATCAGACATGGAAGAACGTCAAAAATGTACATTAAAAACTGACCCACCAACAGCAACTTTCAATTTTTTAGCTTAGCTGTCGCAGAATGGAAAGCACAGAATTGTGGGATATCAAAAGCAAAGAAGGCTACATCTATGATGCCTTCAAAAATTTAGTCAGATGAAGGTTGATGACTTGGGAATGTAATGGTTACTTTACTGAAATGAGGCAGCCTCAATGACCTATGCGGCCGAAAATGCGAACCTCCAGAGGATGCAGTCTCTGAAAATGAGACACGGCTTCCTTACCAAGTCAACCAGGCCTCACCTCATTTTTTGGCTTTGGGTGGCTTGTTATTAAAATTAGGAATGTTCATTCCCAGATCACAACAGAAGACTATGGGCGTGTTTGAGGAAGTACCAGAAACAGTGTGCACGCACTAATATCAGAGAATTGAAGTGACTTTGTTCTGGTTACTTTCCAGACCTTTTTCATGCTCAGAACAGCAACATTTACACACTAAAGAAGGTTGACTAATGCATATTAAATCATCTTTAATAACCAAAGTAATAAAGAATTAAGCAATTGAAGATGTCTACTGGCAAACCTCTTCAATCCTGTGTACATGATCATTGCTATTATTTTTTTTCTTTTAGTTAAGTCTCTCCACTGCACATGAACCTGTTCACTGGGCTCTTTGGTACTAGTGGTCTGACTCATTCTTTTGGAGTAATATGTAAATCTGTTGCATGTGCTTCAAATGTCTGATTTTTGAGTGTGTGATTTTCGTATCTGCAATTCTTGAGCTTAGGTCTGGTTACTCCAATTATGAGCATAATCACATTAACATAATCACTGTATTCTGTTTTTGTTTCAGTGGAATTTTCTGATCAGACCGATCTCATATCTATGAAAGGATTAGTTAAAAATGTTCAAAATTTCCTGATAATGTACTCACCCATGTCATTTTGAGACATGTTTGTCTATTTTCTTCAGTCGAAAAGAAATTAAGGTTTTTGAGGGAAAAAATCAAGGATTTTTCTACCATAGTGGACTTGCAACGGAAACCAACTTTGACAATCCAAATTGCAATTTTAATGCAGCTTCAAAGGGCTCAACACGAATGCCAGCCGAGGAATAAGGGTCTTATCTAGCCAAACGATCGTCTTTTGAGCAAAAGTGCAAGACGAGCATTTGTGGCTAAAAAGTACATTGTTTTTTTTTTTGAAAATGACGGATGGTTTCGATTTACGCTATGACGTGGGGTGAGTAAATTATCAGGAAATTTTAATTTTGAAGTGAACTAATTATTTTACATAGACAGTAATGTATTAGTTTGTAATATTAGGTGTTTACTTTCAATAAATGCACTTTTTAGAATATTCAATTCAATAAAATTCAAATGCTTTTGTATAGCTCATTTCACAATACATATTGTTTCGAAGTAGCTTTACAGAAAGTGCATTTTAGAAATGTGCATAGAAAAAGTGCAGTTCGGTTAATCATGTTATTCATTTTAGGGCATAATATATGGCCGATGTCTGAGTCGTCTCTTCACAGGCTTCATGTCATCGCAGGTGTTGGGGCATCTGAAGTCTCTATAGCCCCTTTTCCACCAAAGCATTTTGAGAACCGTCATTCGGAGCTCGGTGCCTGCACGCGAACCATTTCTTTGTGTTTTGGCAGCCAAAGAACCGGTTCTCGCCCAGGAGAACTGGTTCCAAAGCGGCACCAACTCTTTGCTGGACTAGAACTGTTCTTTACCACGTCATGCTTACGTCGAGGGCTGGGGCTGGGTTTAATGTGTTCTAAACATCTTTTCTGACCATAATATAGGATCGCAAAGCCAGGAGAAACATTTGCAGAAACAAGATGGAGTCCGCCTTTGTAATTGTTATGCTTGAAGTTTTTTTATTATTGAAAACATTATAAGCAAAGAAGAAAACAGTCACAATATAGAACAAATAAATGGAAAGAAAAAAAGACAAGACCGGGTACATAACTTATCAGAAATGATTACATATCAAACGAAAAGATTAAAAGACTTACATATTTCAATTGTACTTGCAAGCATTTCTAGCTGAGGCGTATGGCGACGTACACAGTGACGTGCACGACGAGCGTTCCCTAGGCAGCTCTAGTCAGTGGAAAAACAAACAGGTTCTGAACGGGTTCGCAGTTGAACCAACTCTGAACCAACTTTGAACCAGCTGTGTACCAGTTCTTTTTGGTGGAAAAGGGGTAAGCAAACTGGATACAAACTGGAGCTGACGACGCTATTTACCTCAGGACTAGCATTCAAAAGATAACAGCAGAAAAGCAGATGGGAAATAATTAGCATAGCTATCATAACATTAATGCATTCGATCTGATTCAACAGTGGTATAAAAGGTAAGCATTATGTGAATGCTTGACTAAAGAATGCGCCTTTAATCTAGTTTTAAACTGGGACAGCGAGTCTGAGCCTCGAACAATATCAGGAAGGATATTCCAGAGTTTAGGGGCTTAATGCGAGAAATGGACTTAGATATCCTGGGAATGACCAGAAGCCTCAAATTTAGTGATCTTAAAGAATGCGATGAATTGTAGGGTGATAGAAGGTCCATTAAATACACAGGAGCTACACCATTTAGTGCTTTATAGGTCAGTAGTAATACTTTGTAATTGATACGGAACTTAATGGGTAACCAGTGTAGAGATAGAGATGATAAAATTGGAGTTATATGATCATATTTTCTTAGACCTAGTAAGAACTCTGGCAGCTGCATTTTGCACTAACTGTAGCTTGTTTATTGAGGATGCAGGACAACCAGCTACTAAAGCATTACAGTAATCTAACTTTTCTTCATCAGAAACAGATAGCATGTTTTGTAGCTTAGCAATGTTTCTAAGGTGGAAAAGGCTGTTCTTGTAATTATGAGATATGATTTTTGAAAGACAAGTTGTGGTCTAGTATAACACCCAGGTCTTTTACTGTAGTGGATAGTACCAGGACAACCTTTTATATTAAAGTTGAATTGTAAGAGGTTTTATGGGTGGTTTTTTTTTTTTCTTTTTTTGGACCAAGAAGTAACATCTCCTAATATAGCAGAAAATTACACGTCATCCAGCATTTTATACCTTTAAGACACTCTGTAGAAAAGAATAAAAAAGTCTTTTGGGTTAGAAGTGGCCAATGCGACATGACAGAATGGTTAGGAGTGGAACAGAAATGGAAAAGTCTGAAGGAGCAAACTTTAGAAGTTTTAGCATGTGTCTCTCTCGCCTGAGCTGTGATTTAAGCACCTTACTGTCAGCTGGAAGACCCTGAGGGTGACGGTGGGAAGTAAAGGTTGACTGGGTTGCTATAGTAACACATGTTTCTGAGTAGAGGATCCTGATAACTGGAGTCATTTCAGTGGTCCAGTTCAGTACACCTCAGTCTAATTTTAAAACACTTTTCACGTAACCTTAGGGTAATTTTACACAACAATGTACTAAAAATGGAAGTATTTCTTTTGCGTTTTTCGTGGACAGGCGACAACCTTGTCAAAACAACGGATCCGTGAAAATGACCAAAATCACTGTATTATTAACGCCAGGCCAGGCCATGACACTTTGTAAAGAGACACATTACCCACTTATTATAGACTGAACACAGAATTTGCATTAGGCATGACATCACCATTTTCGCAATTTCACATTTTGGCAACACTTTAGTTCGATACTCCACTTTTGACATTCTACTAACTATAAGTAACTTTTCAACTACATGTCAACGAACTGTCATTAGAGTATTAGTAGACTGTCAGCTTAATATCTGCTAACACTTTATTTTTCAGTCCCCCAAAAGACATTCAACTGATTATAAGTAACTTGGTGACTACTACTAAATTGATTCTAGTAACCCAAAGCCTAACACCTAACCATAACCTAACAGTCTATTGACAGTCCACTATAATATACTAATACTCTAATGACAGTTAGTTGACATGTAGTTGAAAAGTTACTTATAATTAGTAGAACATCTAAAGTGACTATCGAAATAAAGTGTAACCAACATTTTTGTAGTTTACAAAACGTTCTTCTAGTACATACAGTTTTTGTTATGTTGGTTGAGTCTTCACATCCTGACTGCAATCACTAAGTTAAGTGGGCTAAATTTACTTATATGAATTTATAATATTATTACCTAAATAGTAAACACAGTATACCATAAAACGTTTGTCCAATCATTGCATTCGGTCAGTGCTCTTTAAGTTGGTCATGTTCATTATTAATGTATTGTGGAGCCCGTTCTCATCCTTTGGCGTCATATAGGTGACACCATATGTCATTTCGTCGAAATACTACGCACATGGTACCCTTTAGTGTCAATATAACGCGCAGAACCCAAGACATCATAAAGGTGACTGGCATCCTATAGCGTCAATATGAGACGCAGACCCTACCCCAGACCTAAACCTACCCATAACATTGCGTGTTATATTGACGCTAAAGGGTGCCATGTGTGTAGTATTTCGACGAAATGTAAAGATATCATATATGACGCTATATGACAAAACGGCGAAATACTACGCACATGGCACCCGTTATCGTTAATATAACACGCAAACTCCAAGGCGTCATAAATCCTTATTAGCGTAATATGAGACTACCCCTACCCCACACTGAAACCTGACCATCACAGGCGCGTGTTATGTTAATGATAACGGGTGCCATGTGCGTAGTATTTCGCCGTTTTGTTATATAGCGTCATATATGACAATAAAGGATGAGAATGCGTTGAAATGTCATATGGCGTGCACCTATATGAAGCCAAAGGATGGGAATGTGTTTTATTGTTATGTGCTTTGGGACATGAGGTACTTTAACGCCATTTCTCATACCGTGACTCTTTGCCGAACAGCGATCATGTGTTTTGAAGGAGGCGTGGCTTTGGAGACGCTCTGAAGTAAGGTTGGGATCTCATGCTTTAAAGCTAACCCAGTATTAGCCTCTCTGAAAATAACCTCCCCTACCTTTAATACATAGGTTATCTCTGCATATTTTTGTTTGGCTAAACACGTTTTTTAATGTCCAGAAATGACAGACTGGCTACATAGACATTTTTCACAACTTCCGTATTGTGACCGAAAATACGCAATTGTCGTGGTATTCTTCTTCTGCTCCGGTCAGAATAGAGAGCGCAGGCAACTAGTAAGAGTTGTTGTGTACGGTCTTTCCAGAAGCAGCCATATCTGTCGTTTTCATTCCTTTCCTCGTCTGTTTTCCGTTTAACAATTCCGTTTTATTTTTATCAAGTATATTGATGCCCTATAATGACACTTCCAGTGCAGTGTAACAGGATTTCCTTAACTATTAACAACACTTAATATGCAGGTGATAATCACTGACTACATAATGAGCTCCTTCCCAGTTCCTCTTTTGCACTTAAGATAAATCATTTACACTCATTATATCTTTTGAAGTAATTGATGTCACCCCTAAAAGTTCATGCTCCATTCAGTGGGTGATTCGTGTACAACAGAAAGGGGTGAGACATTTCAAACGCTCTCTAAAAACCCTCAGTACCGGGGCTGCTGCTGCTGACACAATGTGGGCTGGCTGCAGACTCACGCATTGCCGCAGCTACAGATGGCAAACGCTTGTCCAGCCCTGAATCCTCGAGTACAAGATGGCTGGATTGGCTCACATCTCTCTATCGCCGTCTGCACACATTAAAGGCGGCCAGCTATACTCAGCACATCCCGGCGCAGCAAACAAACCGGAGCCCACGTAAAGAAGGTCTCTTGATGTACGGTGTCACTACAGCGGATCTGCGTTCATCTGTAATGCTTGGGCTTTAAGTGCTGGAGGCACTTTGTTGGCATGGCTGAAGCTCTGTGTTGAGACCAGGAGGCCCACAGCTTTCGGTGACTGACAGACAATGATGATGTCATTGAGTGTGAGGGACTCTGACCTGAACAGAAGAGGGAGGCTGGTGCCTGTGACTCTCCCAGCTGAGGTGCCTGGCGGTGCAGATGGGACAGGGGCTGGGTGTGGGTCTCTCGTGTGGGAGAGAGGAGAGCTGGGAACAGTACAGGACTGGAGCCATGCTTCAGTCCTCACTCACCTCATGAAGATTTCTCTATGTTTTTTTTTTAATGTTCTCTCAGGAAATGATGCCATCTGTTTTGAAAAAAAAATAATTTAAAAGATTAATGCTGAACTTCAGAGAAGTCATATTTTCACACCACAGACACATGCAGTCGTTGGGGATCACCCTAATGGGACATGACCCCTCCAATATCCATATTTATTTGTTTGTCAAGTCACATTATTTATAAAGTGCTTTATACAGTACATATTTTTTTCATAAACAGGAAATAAGTTG
This sequence comes from Hybognathus amarus, assembly GCA_030378365.1. NCBI lineage: Eukaryota > Metazoa > Chordata > Actinopteri > Cypriniformes > Leuciscidae > Hybognathus > Hybognathus amarus. The sequence goes on along the minus strand of JAQIUQ010004993.1, from coordinate 66,914 downwards.
TAAACTTATGAAACAAATTACATTTAAAACAATAGTGTCATTATTCCGTTCAATTTATTTCAGTGTTGTTTCAATTCAGTTCAATAACTGTGTTGCTGTCACAGATCGCACCACCGTGGCTCTCTCCGATCATCGAGGAGGACACCGTCACTGGAGCATTGAACTTCCATTTCCCATCGAGCCCCGTACCTAGGTATAATCACCTGCACAGGTGCATCCACTTATCCTCTCTATATAAATGGGCTATACATAGTTCCCACAGGCGAATTAATGTCACGTGACCTCCCCGGAGACGCCATCTTTGAGGGCAAAACCGCTGTGTTTACCATAGGTTTTTACAAAGTTTTATCAGAGAATGTCGTTTTACAAACAAATATTTATTTCTGTTTATATTATTATGCAAATCATGAAAAGACAAAGTGAAATAGATTATAAAGAGACTATTAAAACAAGACAGAGAGAGGTACAATGCGAAAATTTCATTCATAAATGGTGTGGATCCGTATGCAGTAATGAAGGAAGCACCGAGCAATGATTATGCAGCTTTGCCTCAGATACAGTATTTTCATGTGTACCATTATCTGGTATTGGTGAGAGTTTTTACACATTGTGAGCAATTCCGAGTCTGGAAATCACTGGAGGCGTACGAATCTGCTTGCCGTGGGCTGGTTCGGTGACGTTTGCTTAAGTGCAATCAATGGAAAAGTAACTTATCATAGCGAAGTAGCATGATGCTAATCTGTCTAATAAAAAGCCATAGCCTGCACAACTTAATTCTATGTTCCCCTTAAAACAGTCACCGGTGCTTTCTGTGATATGCTTATGTACTTGTGGGCGTCATGGTTCGGTGCATGAATATAAAAATAAATAACTCGTGTGCAATTTAATTCATGTAACGTTAATGCGGAACTACATTATACGCGGGTATAGGGACATAATCTGAGATTGCAATGCTAGAATGTGAGATCAAACAGTGGAAACAATGTTGTTTTGTATGTTTTTAATACCTCGTCATTTTGTTCGTACAGGACATTATTCAAACTGCAATGTGTTAGCTTATATTTGTTTACACTCGCAATAAAACACAACATTGTGCTTTTGTCAAACAAATTCTTGCGTGTTTTGAGTAAGTTTCTTTCCTTTTATCCTCGCCAGCCATAATCTCCGTCGTTGTTCGGACAAAAGCTTAGCCTTCTCACATCCATGGAGTCTAATGACGGGTATAGTGTAAAATCCTGATTTAACTGAACCTCCGGCACGGTTTTATCATCCATTGACCCAGCAGGAGATGACCATTTTCACTTTATAGCACGAAACTCATTTCACTTCGTTCAACTCGTATTGTTTCTTCTAATGTTTTGCCCGCAGCAATGGCACCGGGTCGGGCAAATGCCCGTATGTCGTGCACGCATAAGTTTCGCATTTGAGGGACTTCATTTTCCGTTGGGGAGATTTAAAGCGGAGGAAAGCGGGATTATGGCAGAGTCTTCAAAAGGTATTGTCCTCCCATCTTTGAAACGAACTTTAGTACATTTAGATGTTGGTTTTATTTATTTGATATAATAAACAAATAAGCATAAACAAAATGAGGGGTGGCTGTTTTGTGACTAACGTTACTTTAGTATAGCCAAAGAGTATAGAAGCCAGTATAAATTCTTGGTAATCCAGAATCCAGACTGCCGTGCATAAAGCCTATTGCCTCCAAACTCTTAGACATTGCGAAGCTTGTTTTGCTTTGGCTAACATTTAAATTAATTGTATTCAAATAATTTACTTAATTAAAATGATTAACAAAATTAAGATGTATATTGAAATCACACATCTTACATTCTCCTCAACAACACTCCCAGGTTCTGTTAATTCAAATTTGTCCCTAAAATGTTTGGAACCACTGCTTTATTAAACAATACGAATGAGTGAGGATAACAACATCATAAGCCAAACTCAAACTCAAATCCCAAAGCACTTTTACACCTTTGCTAAGTCCCAATACAGAGGCTGCATCCTTCAAAGGCAGATTTGCGTCACAATGGTGCGACGAAGGCTGTCCAAATTGCAACGTCTCCTTCAAATGCGACCTTAAATTGCATCCTTCTTTCCAGGCAAAACACAGCGCATTGTATCCTGGGAAATTGCTGGAAATATTGCCTGATGATGCCTTCTGTGTGACGCGAAACACGACCTGGGATTGATACCGGCATCGATGCCGGGTTGGGGACCTCAGTAACATTGCCGGAATCAGTCCCGAAAGGCGTGTTGTGTGAACAAAAGCCAGGACCATTGCCGTAAGGGGTGTGTCAGTGATGAATGCTCGTGCCTTTCGTGCGAACTCTGTTGCTCAGAATAAAGTTTGTGTTCATCAACAAAGAAAGAACGAACAAATGTCTGCAAACTGGACTGAAGCAGAGACCAGGAGCTCCTTACTATCCGCGCTGATGCTGAGATCGTCTCACCAGCTTTGTGGAACGGTATGCGCATGTACATGTTTTCGATGCGTACGCTACACGTCTCATCCTGACGTCATGTGTATTTCTGGGATCTTTTCGAGTTGTGTGTGAACGCACTCACAGATCCCGGCAAATCATTGGCAGTGTGATTGAACCGAAATCAAACAACCGGGACAAATGCCTGGGTCGCATTATCCGTGTATTTTCTGGAATCTCTGTGTGAAAGGGACTAAGGATACTACGGATGGATGGCCTATCCCAGAATTTACTGCACGCCAGTGCAATAAATAACTTTTATTACACTGTAAGATTTGGGTATCAAGTCAAATATCTGTAATGATACAAATATAACAATAACCAAAAAAATACTCAAATGTTGACTTATATCTAACTAATATATGATTTTACTCTTTATTAAAACACTGTGACATCAATTAGGAAGTGAACAAGATACATGTGTTTGACTGCATTGACAACATGAATGCCAAAGTGGTGAAGAACATAACATCCACCACAATAAAGGAATATGTACAGAGATTTCATGTCAGTGGTTAGTATTTTTTGATTGTTTATAAATCACATCTGGCACCTCATGGCAAGAGACCTTTCGGTTTCACTATATTTGGATGGTCCCTTTAACACATTCAGTTGACTATAACATTACTACTAAATCTCACTAGAGTGTTAGTAAACTGGTAGGGTTAGGGATAGAATAAGTTGTCAAGTTGTTGCAAAGTTACTTATAGTCAGTAGATTGTCTGTTGTAGGACCATCACAATAAAGAGTTGGCAGATATTAAGCAGACAGTCTACTGATACTCTAATGAGAGTTAGTTTACATGTAGTAATAGTCAGACCGTATGTTCAAAAGGGACCATCAAAATAAAGTGTTACCATCCTTTCTGAGGAATGCATTGAAAACCCTTGAGCTTTAATGATGACGACTGGTGCCACATTTCTGAAGCTATGATTACCATTCCTCATTCTTTTGATAGATAACAAGATAACCGCAAACAGTGGTTGATTTCTACTGTGGAGCAATTACAAATATGAGCTCAGAACAAAGGCAGCCTTTGCCTCTGTTGACTGATACGAGTTTTTAGAAGCGACTTTTAATTACTTCAAAACATTTATTCTTTGTTGGTTTCCCAAAACAGGAGAAATTAACCACAAAAATCTAACACAATGAGTAAAACAAGTCAAGAAAGTACTGTGTGTTGTGCAAGAACTCACCCACTATCTGAAGATAATAACATGGATCTCTTTCCAGATAAAAACTCATAATTGCTCTCATAAATCATTCGAGAACTTCTCAGATGTTTTAAACAGTGATCAATTAACACTGTTGCACAGGGAATGAACAACAAACAATTCCCTTTGAAAGTGCTTGCTGAAATGCCAATATGTTGCTATCTTTCTATGCAATTTTCATGTCTAAGGAAGCACTGTGCAGTCCACGAGGACATGAGTGAAACTTCCATGCTGGAGCAAAAATCTGAGACTGGAACAGTGTTTATTGTCATGGATCATGCACAAATTTAAGAGAGACAGAAAAGCAAAATGAGCGTTTAGCCGCGAGTGTGAATTGCCTTGCGCACCAGACAGATTTTCTGATCCCATTATGGCTCCAGCTTAGCGTTTTTAGTGCAAATTTCGCAGTGCTTGTGTGGATTGCACATGCTCCCGATGCCTAATGAGGAGCATTAGCCAAGGGAGAAGCAGTAATTAGAGCAAGCGTCAGAGCTGAGGACAGAATGGCATGTAAAGACAAGTCTTTTCCATCAGACTTATTGTCCTTCTTCTATGAGGGATGTAAGAAACAGCAGCTTTGTTTTCCGGCTCAAAGTACTTTGATACATTAATTACAAAACAGTTTATTTTGAGAAGCTAAAAAGAAGATTTAACATCACGATTCTCATGAAAACTAATCTTTTTTTTGTATTGTTGTTTTTTATAAGCACAAGAAGTTTTCTAGATCCACTGAAATCGTTTTCTGCAGTTTGAAGAACAAGCTTATAATCCTACTAACATTTTAAATAGGTATTATGTATGTACAGATGTATGTATGTATGTATATATATATATATATATATATATATATATATAAAAAGATTTTATAAAGCTCATTTCCCATTTGTCCAAACAAACAAAAATCCTAACCAAAATATATTTCAAGTAATGACATATATATATTACAATTAAGTCTGTGTTCGGTGTCTTGCCTTAGTGGGGATAGGAGTCTTTTTTTTTCTTTTTTTCAGAATTCATAAAGGCTGATGTGATTATTTAGTTTTGACTGTACATAATTAGCTTGAGATTATGGCATAATTTAATGTGTTTTATTAGTGTATTGTTTATGGTAATTTATTGTTCATGTACTCAAATATTGCTAGAGACGTTCTGCATTTGTCAATGGCACATTTGGGTCTCTAATTAGGTTGCATGGAGTTGCGAAGAAAATTGTGCGAAGATGATGACAGGCCTATCAACATATCTTTGAGGTTTATGGGTAACTTACAGTGTGAGAATGTGACTTGGATGACAAACACAATGTGATGTGCCCTGTTTATGCAACTCAGCGTGTATTAACATTCGTGCACGTGCTGCTTCCGCAAGCTGTTTTTATGGCAGTGAGGATTCAACACACACACACATGCACTCGCACATACACAAACGACTAACAACATGACTGTAAGGACTGCTTCTGTTTGGATCAGAGCTAAATTATTGGTTTAACTTGATAATCAATATTCGCACAAGCACTTTGGGTTTCTCTTATTACTCTCGTTCACACAGGTTCAGGTGCCGGTTGTGAAGGTGTTATATGGGATGTGTGAAATCAGGCACATTAGTCAAGGAGGCCCAGCACTATCCCACCGGATGCCATGCTTTAGGGAATTCTGTCTGATTCACACATAACATCCCTCCATCTGAAGTCACTGAATCAGCACTATGCAGATTTAAAGGACCCTCACTCCTCAAAAGAGGCCTGACAGCTTGGGCTTTCATAGAAGTATAATGTGGCATTCCTGTGTCGTATTTTGTTTATTTTCTCTTCCTTTATGTCGGGACTCTCCTGCCGCTGTCGGTCCAGGCTACACACCTGCAGCGCCCCAGGGGAAGTGTACAGCTCAGACCCCACACCCCTGACACTCAACATGAGAGGAAACGAGGAACACTTAGACCCGAAGAACCTTTCAGAGATCACAGAGTCAGGAGTTATTGCCCGGCCGTTACAAAAACACTGTCGCTGCAGTTCCTCTGCTCCACCTCAACCAACGTCAACCAAACCTATCATCTCAAGCCAATTATCAACAAAGACAAATTGGCAGGATTATGGTAGCAGGTTGTGTGCCACACATAAAATAAGGGAATGATGTTTAGTCTACAATCCAAATTAATGTCTCAGTGTTTTTACTCTGCAGTCGTCTCCATATCAAATGAGCTTTAGGGTTAAATGGGATTATTCATTGTTTTTGGAATAACAGTAGGCCTATCTGTAGCTGTATGAACATACCGATACTGTTCTGTTTGCGTATTACAAGTATGAGCACAATAACTTTGCAGGTGAGTTTTCCAGTATGCATTAGAGCTCTGTAGAAACTGGGACAACAGTTTATATTGCGCCTTTTCCTCTCGCAATTCTGAGGAAAAAAGCAAAACATCAAGAAGGGTGGTGGATACAAGCTTACATACATTTCAATACGTAAAACAAAATGTGTTTTCTATATGCAAAATATAAGTTGCAAACAGCATGCCTTATAACTAAAGTGGTCACACTTTAGATTAGCGTACATCACTCACCTAAAAGATTATCAAACACCTGTTCAATTTCAATTGTTCAATTCAATTGTTCAATTGTTTAATTTTGAAAAGGGAAAAAACATTGCAGTGTGCGGCAACTTGACTGAAATAACCACTTGTTACAACAGAGGTATGCAGCAACATTTGTGAACCACAACATGCACAACCTGAGGCAGATGAGCTACAACAGCAGAAGATCCACCGGTACCAGCTCATCTCCGCTACAAATAGGAGAAAGAGGCTACCATTTGCAAGAGCTCACCAAAATTGACAGTTGAAGACTGGAAAAATGTTGCCTGGTCTGATGAGTCTCGATTTCTGTTGAGACGGTAGTCAGAATCAGAATTTGGCGTAAACAGAATGAGAACATGGATCCATCATGCCTTGTTACCACTGTGCAGGCTGGTGGTGGTGGTGTAATGGTGTGAGGGATGTTTTCTTGGCACACTTTAGGCCCCTTAGTGCCAATTGGGCATCGTTTAAATGCCACGGTCTATCTGAGCATTGTTTCAGACCATGTCCATCCCTTTATGGCCACCATCCTCTGATGGCTACTTCCAGAAGGATAATGCACCATGTCACAAAGCTTGAATCATTTCAAATTGGTTTCTTGAAAACATGACAATGAGTTCACTGTACTGAAAATGGACAGAATTAAGACAGGGGGTCAAACACAGTATTAGTATGGTGTTCCTAATAATCCTAAGTGTATATATATATAGAGGCCATTTTGGCTTTGTATATATAAATATAGAGGCCATTATTGAGGCCATTTTGGCTTGATTTAAATAAATTATTACACACTAACATTTTGAATTAATTTTTTTTTGAGAATGATGTACAATGCAAATGAACGGCTAAATGTTTTGTCTCCTTGCCTGTGTGCGTATCAAATGAGCTCGATAGTTATGTGATGATTCATTGTTTTTGGAAAAACAGTATCTGTAGCTGTGTGTACATGCTGGTCTGTTTGTGTATGTGCGTTTGAGGGCAATAACTTTACATGTTACTTTTTGCGCAAGCATGTGCAATCTGCAGCACCTGGGACACCAAGCACACCAGGAACGGTCCCTTTTCCCAGAGTGCCGAGCAGCAGTGCCCGCCTAGCTTTGGCACCTCAGCTGTCAGCCCGTTCTGCTGATGAGGAGAAGGTGTGGGGTGATGAAGCCGATAATGAAGGTACCATCTTGTTGTCACGACAGATTGTTTGCTCTGGGCTTTCCGAGGTGCCGGCAAGCTCCACCAAACTACACGCCCCTCTGCCTCGGGGCTTGGCACCTCTGCCAGGGAGAGGAAGGTATTTTTACCAAGCATGCAACTTTCTTCACTCCTGCTCAGAGCAGCCATGTTAATATTTTGCCTAATGACTTCTCTATTTTGTAGATGTGCATGTTTTTTTTTTGTCTCTATCGGTATTAATAAACTGTGAGCGCACACTCAAATCATTTTACAGAGATTTGTTTTTAACATCATTTAACATTAAACTCGTTTCTTTTCCCACCTGAGATTCAGATTTACTCTGTAAAGTGCTGAAATGGTTTCATGTGGGTTTTTTTTTTGCTCTCTCTGAGAAGCTTTACAACTGAAGACTCTGAATGGCAGTATCTGAGTGAGCCAAGACTTCAAAAGGGTGCTTTGTGAAATCTGTCAAGGATTTACTTCTAATGAGAGTTTGCCCACTTGATGAGGGACGCCCACTTCCTCTACTATAAATGCCATATTCATTACCTGCTTGTCTCTGACATTGTGCTCTTTGTCTCTGACTTGTTGTATTCTTTATTATCTGCCACTCCAGATCAAAGTGATCTGATCTTTATGTCTCTCTAAACACATAAGGATCCTTACAGAAGTGGAAACAGAGAGAAGGCTAACTAACTAACTCACTAACCAACTAACTAACTTAGTAACTAACTAACTAACTAACTAACTAACTAACTAACTAACTAACGACTATAAAAACTATAGCTAAAAACTAATAAAACATATGTAGACCTTGACAGAAAGGGTCAAAAGTAAACTGGGGAAAACTAACTAGTGAGATAATGTCTGTGCTTGATAAACAGATCCCTCACAAAAGTGTAAATGGGAAATAAAATAACTAACTAAATAACTAATTATCAAACTAGTGATCTGATCTTGGTATATGGGCCCTGGCTGAGGTAGTAAAGCAGAGGAAAGATTAATTAAAACTTTTAAAACAATCACACTAGATTTGGGTTGAATTCTACTATTGAGGTACAATATCAATTCTTTTAACTATTAAATAGGGGAAGAACCTAACACATTTTGGTTTTAGCTCAATTAATTAAAAAATAATTAGGTTAAATGAATACTTTTTTTAACACAAGCAACATACATATCTCTGCTACAAATGACCACTTAAAGTTTTTTTCTAGGACCTACCATTTTCGTACAGTGGCACTGAAAGTGACAGAAGTGCAAATGTTACAACTTACCCCATATACGGGATTAATTGTAACAGACAGAGGGGTTAGTTGTAACACTTGTGTGTAACACACATAATTCAGTATTATTTTATTTGTATAGTTTAATGTTGTTTGTGCAGCCATCTGTACAGATCGATATCCATACATCCATCCCTCTTCCAATCATCCTTCTATTATGGATCAATATCATGGATAGAGACATAGAAAAGGCTGCAGAGTTTTGCAATAAATAATAATTAATAAAATTATAAATATTGTAATTGGAATTAAATTAGATCTGTGTGTGGCAGCTGCATGTACAATTATTATTATTAATAATAATAACAGTAATAATACAAATGAGCTTAAAAGAAAAATTGAAAGGGTTTATTGCATGTAAATAACAGGCCATATTTTTATATAAATCAACAAGTTATCATTCATAGTACACTAAATTTTAAACATTTTAAATTCCAACATTGTTTGTGAAAGTCTAACAAAGTTAAATGTATAAATAAATACTCAAACCTGAAAAGTTGTGTGGCTCCATTTTCATTTGATTATCATTGTACACTTGGCGGCTGTAACACTGTGTTACAACTAACCCCGCTGTGTATTACATATTTTAAGCCTAGCTAACAGTCGACTAGGAATTGCTGACATGTTTCAAAACGGTGCTATGTTTGAGTCAACAAGACAGTGATTAAGGCAATATAAAGTTAGATTTGGAAACGTATACACCCAACTCAGAAACCGAAAAAAAAACTATGATGAAAAAAAATTACTTTTATGGTGTCAAAACACTCTTTGTCCAGTATCTTCACGAAATATAATCAAAACTTTCCGCAAATTTGCGTGAGACCGTCTTCTGGCAGCAAGAGAAAAATAGCGGAAAGACAGCCTGCTTGATCCTGACGAACTATGTAAACGGTCCGTGTTACATTTAACCCCGCGTTAGGTTGTGCCCCGCGCTCCCCTATGACTTTTGCCTCCGTAAACTTCTAATTACTGCCTATTTAATTTAGTAAGGTAATTGTTGAGTTTAGGTATTGTGTACGATAAAGGGATGTAGAATATGGTCATGTAGAATAAGGAATTTATATGTGCTTTATAAGTAAACAGCCAATATCATATAATATGCATGCTAATAAGCAACTTAATAGTGAGAATTGTACCCTAATCTAATGTGTTACCAATAAAACATAGACCCTAAGGTGAGATGATGTCTCAATAAACACATACGTGTAGATGCAGAAAAAAAACAACTAAAAATAAATTAATAATGAGCTGATGTTTATTTTTGACCCTGATAGAATGATCAAAACAAAGCAAAGCTAACTTAACTGACTTGCTAACAATTTAATTATATAGGGTAAACACATAGGGATCCTAAATAAAGAGTAGAATAGTGGAATGGATGAGCTAACTAACTAACTCTGAAAGTAAACACATAGACCTTGGCAGAAGGGTAAGCAAAGGATAAATAGTTAGCTAACTAAATTAAAGGCTATAGCTAGCTAGGTAACTACCTGATTTGAACTTCATTCTTGGTAAACACAAAGCCACCTTAAAGGGTTAGTTCACCCAAAAATGAAAATTAAGTCATTAATTACTCATCCCCATGCTGTACCAACCTCTAAGACCTCTGTTCGTCTTCAAACACAAATGAAGATATTTTTGATTAAATTTGAGAGGTGGATCACTGCTACATAGGCTCCTAAGGAATGGAACTTGGCGGCCCAGAAAGTCAATGAAGAAAATGTTTAAATATTCCATGTGACAACAGTGGCTCAAGTATGAGTTTATCAAATGACGAGAATACTTTTTGTGCGAAAAAAACAAACAAACAAAAATAATGACTTTATTCGACTATTCCTTTTCTTCCTCGTAGGCCTGAGACGAGAGTTCAAGAGATTTCCATGACACATGCGCGAGAACTGAACAAGAAGTAGTAGAAGAAGATTGCAATTCTCGCGCATGCGTCGTGGTAATCTCTTGAACTCTCGTCTCAGGCCTACAAGGAAGAAATGATAAACTCGTCACTTGATAAAATTATACTTGAGCCACTGTAGTCACATGGAATAATTAAACATTTTCTTCATTGACTTTCTGGGCCGTCAAGTTTCTATCCCTTAGGGACCCTATGTAGGATTAGACCCACCTCTCAAATTTAATAAAAAATGTCTTCATTTGTGTTCTGAAGACAAAACGAAAGGTCTGGAGTAATTAATGACTTAATTTTCATTTTTGGGTGAACTAACCCTTTAAGTTAAGGGTATAGGAAGAACTAACCAAGTAAATATATCCTTATAACTTTTAGGGCATTAATCCCACTAATGAAATGAATCATTTGAAGAAAACCATATGCAGAAGCATCTGCTTTCTGTGACTCTTAAACTTGCTGAAAAGTCCAAACTATCTCCAGAGTCTCTTGCAGCACACCAAACACTGTTTTCAAATGGAAGGGCCATCTGTCCTCCGCTCTTCCCTCGCGAGGGCTTTTCTTGGCACACAGGGATGCTCTACCTCCACCGCCGACACTCTGAAATAACTCTCTCCAGACAACTCCCAAAAGTGTTGGGATATGGACTGTGATTGGACGTTCCGTGTGTGTGAATCCGCTGAAAGTATTTGGAGAAGCATAGCTCTCACACTAAATGTCACACTTAAGTGAACTGCCAACATATGACTTGAAGTAAATATTTTCTCAGGCATAAATTCATGTGACCAATTAACTCCCAATCTGTTTCAGCTTTTTATGCGATAAAAGAGAGAAAAATCTTAGAATCTTCTTAAATATCTTAATTTCCTGAATCCTTTTGTCCATTCCACCTGTCACAAAAGTGAATCATCAAAGCCCTGGGGCTTTCAGAGGAAGACAGGCTTATGTAGGGACAGCTAAAGGAAAGCTTTAATCTGTGTTCTTTTCAGGTCCTGAATGGTTGTGAGCTAAAGAGGCCTGTGGCAATAGGATGCATGAATTGGATTGTATTGGACGGTCAAACCCTCTGGGCACAGTTTTTAAATTAGACAAATTTTAGGTAAAAAAAGTAATGAGCTATTAGCAGTCAGTCATGATTAATTTATTCAGTGAGCAATAGTGTCCAATAACAGGAAGGTTTATTAAGTAAGCCATATTTGTCTGGCCATGTCATCATGTCAGCCCCTAATGATACCATTTAAGTATTTATTCATATTTTGACTTAGCTTTTATTTTTATTTTTGCAGTTTTCATTTTTAGCACAAGTTTGACTAATTTTATGGGGTTTTTTATCTTTTATTTGAGTTATTTTCGAACAAACTTATTTCAATCATGACTCTCTAAATAGTTTTAGCACATTATTGAATATGGCAATGTTACTTTTTTTGGTCTTGCGGAACTAGATCTGCTGCTGTTGATTATTGATGCTGAAGTATGGACTTGCTACTGCCAATAGATATACAGACCCACATCTGTGAGCATGTAAGATATGCTGCTGCATAATTAGATATACATAAATTATGTATCAGATCTAGGCAGGTGGAGCTGGGGGAGGTCAGGGGTTTCAGGAAGATAGACGCGCTACAGGACTAGCTAGCAAACACTGAACCAGAATATTTAAATGTTGAGACAAGGAATCTCATTGGCTGCCAATCCGCATATGCCATGTGATAATAATGTGATTACTTGCAATCCAATCCACTTTATTTCTATAGCACATTTTACAAACACAAAGTTACCAAAGTGCTGCATTGAAGACTCAAAACACACCATGTTCTCACGCAGTGAAAAATACATTGCAGAGAGGAGACTGACAACATGCTGACAGACAGGACAGACCAGGTTACTTTTCGGTTACGTTTCATATTAAACATATTAAACAAAGTCTCACCTTTCAAATTTGGTCATATTTAAAAGAAAAATGTAAACAATAAATACTGTTTTGTGGCTCTTTAATCTGTTGTGACAGATTAGAGCTTGTGATGCGAATCATCTCGTCCTTCTAGTTCATTTATAGCATCAAATAAACAAGAATGAACATAAGAAGGAATGTTGCTTTAACCGCGAAAGGTGTCATTACATTCCGTTTTATAAGTTCCTCCAGACGCTACCCTCACGACCAATTCGGTACGAGTGATTAAAAAGTGGCTAATTCGTACTAATTCAGTACGACCTCACTCGTGACGAATTTACATCTTCGAAACACACGTGATGGGTAGGTTTAGGGGCGGGGTCAGGGGTAGGTCATTCGTAATCAATTCATACGAATTGGCCAATTCGTAAAATATGTACGATTTAGCAAAAATCGTGCTAAATTCGTACAAATGAGGTCATACAAACTGTTACGAATTAGCTACCTTGTAAAATTCGTACGAATTTCCCGTAAGATTGGGTTGGTTCCTCTCATGTTAATCTACCAACTCTCCTGAATGCTTTGTCGGACAAAATGGCGAATGACGAAGTATGATTGGTCAGATCACCTGTCAATCAAGCTCCATGCGAAGGGTCAATTAGATATATGTTGGGGCCAGTCCATTCACAGCCTTAAAAACAAACAATAAAATCTTAAAATCAATCCTAATACGAACATGAAGCCAGTGCAATGAGGCAATAATTGGCTCTTTTTGGTTCCTGTTAAAACATGTGCTGCAGAATTTTGGCGTGAAAGTGCATTGTGATTTATACTGATATAAAGTGCATTACAATAGTCAAAACGAGAAGAAATAAAGAATGTATAGCTTGTTCGAATCTGTTAAGAGACAAAAACGGTTTAACTTTTGGCTAAAAGGCGAAGATGATAAAAAAGATTTCACAACTGCGTTTGTAGATTGCATGTAAAGGAAAAAGCTATTTAATTTCAATTAGTTGCCAAGAAAACATTAAGGTATTTATACTTTACTTTAACAGTGCAGTTTTAGTTTTAATAAACAATAGCAAAGTGACACGAACCATATCAAATAAATATTTAATTAAGACTTCTTCATCTCGTGTGACTGAGTGTACACTATACTAAAGTATCATTCATTTTATGTTAAAACGAGGACGATAAATGTGATACGCAATACATACTAAGTGCACCTTTAACTAGTCTTTCAGGCCAGGCATGTTTTCATATCACACCACATGCCATGAAAGCGATGACCAGATGAAAGGCCACTCCAACGCAGGAATGCCCTCTCACCGCAGAGCTGAAGCCTAGGAAGTGATCACTAATCACTCGTGATAATACAGCGAGCTCCATTCCTGCCGCTCGTAATGAGGGAGTTGTTTTGGGACCCTGGGATGACGGCGGCTCCTGCAGGTGTCTATTGTATTCGCTCCCCATGAGAGGTTTAGGAGTGGGAGGAGTGGCGGCTAGTTTGAAAACGACCACTAGAAAAGGACCAGGCATGGATTAGCTTGTTCCCAGCAGTATGGGGCTATTTTGGAGGTAACATCATTAGATGGCATTAAACCGATTCACTTTTTTCCCCTTTATGCCCGAGTCTCTCCACAATAAGGGAGGATTAGAGTAAAAGCAGCTTTAATTGACAAACCACAATCATTATTGATTTGCCTTTAAAATAACATTATCTTCCACCGCTCTTCAGTGATACCCCATATGAAAGTTTAGCATGAAATCCGACTCGGTTAGGAGAGAAAACAAAGCGCATTGAATACATGATGCAACAGCTTTTGCTGTTATGAAACCAATCGTGAATTTCTTAAATAACCACCGTGTTTGATTGTGTTTAGGAAAAGTCGGACGTGTTTAAAAATCAACCTGAAATTAGTTCAACACTCAAAGTAGCATTGTGCCAAAATGTCAGGTTGTTTCGTATAATGGCTCCTACTTTAAACGTTATTACCTGTCTGAAAAATTATGATTAGCCATTAGAACTGAGCCATTTTGCTCAATTGAAGCAACTTTACCGTTCGCATAGCAGGAACAAGCAGCGCTGCACTAATGTAGCCCTTCATCTCCCTAGAGCCGCGCTGTAATTAAAGCATGATTAAGAGGCCGGGTCTGATGAATGCGTTTTCTAAGTGCCACATGCTGTGCTGCTGTTGGGCCCAGCATGGCCATTTTAATTGATTCAGGCTAATCAGTGAGCAGAATTAAAACAGTCACAGTTGTTTGGAAGAACAAGAGAGCAGGTCTGGGCACCAGGATGAGTGCAACCAGCAGAAGGCCTGATCCACGCTGGAACGGCTTTCAGCCCCGCATAAATTACAGCGGGGAGGCGCACCATTGCGCCTAGCAGTTTGGTGAGACAAATGCGAGCTGCTATTGTTTATTGTCCGTATGCAGAATTGCTCAGCAGAGAGAATGTTCTGCCTCATTTTTATTCTCAGTTATGTCAATGTGTTGTCAATGTGCGTCTGGACAATTTTTTTTAGAGTCGGAAACACAATGGAAATGAATTGCGCTTAAGTTGGCAACGGACGTGATTGATTTATTAGCATGATTGCTTTGGAAATAATGTCTTATGGAGACATTTTAAAGGGTTAGTTCACACAAAAATGAAAATTCTGTCAGTATTTACTCACCCTCATGTTGTCCCAACCCTGTAGGACCTTCGTTCATCTTCGAACACGAATTAAGATATTTTTGATTAAATCTGAGAGCTGGATCCCTCCTGCATACTAGTCCATAGGCTTCTTGAGGAATTGAAACTTGCCAGCCTCGGAAAGTTATTAAAGACATCGTTAAAATAGTCCAAGTGACTTCAGTGGCTCAATCTTAACTTTATCAAATGACGAGAACACTTTTGTGCGCAAAAAACAACAAAAAATAACTACTTTATTTCAACTATTAATTTACTTTCTCTCTCTGCCTTCGAGTCAGGTTACTAGTTTAATACATAGACAGTATAAGAAGTGGACAGAGCGATCTCATTGGAACTCCATTGGCGTTTTTGGCGATTTTTCAAAAAGAGCTTGACGACGTAGATGTGACGAGAGCAAGATAGCGGCAATAGCGTAAGCTTCTGATATTGTGCGTCACACGCATCACACACATGACCAGCGTCAGCCAATAGTGAGCCTACGTAGCTCTACGCTATCACACTACGTTAACTGACTAGAGGCTCATAGAGAAGGAAGTGAATATAAAAGTTGAATATTGAAATAAAAATATTGAAATAAAGTCGCTATTTTTGTTGTTTTTTTGGACACAAAACGTATTCTCGTCGTTTGATAAAGTTAAGATTGAGCCACTGAAGTAACTTGGACTATTTTAACGATGTCTTTAATTACTTTTCGTAATTAAACTGGACTAGTATGCAGGAGTGATCCAGCTCTCAGATTTCATCACAAATATCTTAATTTGTGTTCCGAAGATGAACAAAGGTCTTATGGGGTTGGAACAACATGAGGGTGAGTAAATACTGACAGAATTTTCATTTTTGGGTGAACAAACCTTTTAAACATTTTCTAACGATTGCAGCAGGGTTGCAGAATGTCAAGCTGAAGGAGTCTATAAGCTCAAACCTGACACTCTGAGGAGTCTTTAGTTGGTTTAACCCCCCTGTTGTGGCTGTAGTGTTGGCAGGGGGGCCCTGATGCTCAAGAAGAGGAAGTCCTGATGATGTCCGTGACAGCGGCCCTCAGGGCCTGGACTGGAGCCAGAGCGTCCATAATGACATGCAGTCAGATGGACCAATGACTTCACGGTACTTAAATTACAATGTTAAATCACTCAAAGGTCAACTGGGTGGGGAAAACACCACATCATTCAGATCAAGTTATTTGGGTTGATATGATGAAATTATCTTATTAACATTTAAAACATGGGTACCATTTACCAGGATATTTCACTCAAAAGTGATAACTTATCTACATGTTGTTCCAAACCTGTACGACGTTCTTTCTTCTGCACTGTAAAAAAGGCAACTACTTTAACTATACAGTTTAAAAAAACATTTGAGTCGCAAATATTCGCTGTAAAAATGAATGCACTTTTACAGATTACAAGCAATGTTATTAATTCAATTTTACAAATTAGAAATTGAGTAATAATTAATCAAATTAATTCCGTAAAAGTTAACCATTT
The DNA here is from genome assembly GCA_030378365.1 of Hybognathus amarus. Lineage (NCBI taxonomy): Eukaryota > Metazoa > Chordata > Actinopteri > Cypriniformes > Leuciscidae > Hybognathus > Hybognathus amarus. The sequence goes on along the minus strand of JAQIUQ010004993.1, from coordinate 50,223 downwards.
AAAATGAGTAAAACCTTTTTTTTAAGTAAATTGAAGTCACCATTATGGTGATCAGTGTTTGTTTTAGGTTTGATTTCAAATGACGGTTTCTCCTTCAGTGATTCTGCTTGTTAACATCAGGTGTCTTCAATGTTGGCAATATAAAATAAAGAGTTCTTAATTAATCTTTGATGTCTGTCTGTTATTCAGATATTTTTGTTTATTTTTTTGGGTGTAAACTTTACTCATTTTAAATGGTTAACTTTTAAGGAATAATTTGATTCATTATTACTCAGTTCTAATTTGTTAAATTTAATTAATAATATTGCTTGTAATCTGTTGCCACAATTTTATTGATTAGATATAACTATATTCATTTTTACAGTGTACATAAAACCAACAGAGTTCCCGTAAATGTTGCCCAGTCAAACACCCTTGTCTGAACAAATAAATTCACATTGAACAATATTGCTGAAATATTTTAAGTTTGTAAGTTCTCGCAGCATGCATTGCAGATTTGTGTTTCAGGTGTTGTGGGCTATGTACATTTTACAACTATTGATATGTCCTGGTTACCTTTGTTATGAGGATTGCTCTTTTACAAATACAGATAGCATAGTTCAGTTCAGATATTCAGTGTCAACAAGAAATCTGTAGTTACCAAATCTAGTCAAGAAATGCAATTTGCCAAAACAAAGTCAGCGTTATTTAGGACAACTTTAAAGAGAATTGTTAAGAGAACTTAAAAATCTGGATGCTTGCCTAAATTATTTTACAGTGTGTGGAACATAATATATATATATATATATATATATATGAAGAGTTCAGATGCAAAAGCCTCTAAGTGCCATTTGAAATTTTCTTCTAAAATGACCATTTTTATCAAGCTTGTATATTTAAGTTCAGTAATTTCACTTAAATGGCAATGAAGATTACCTATTAATTGTCATTTAAGTGAAATTACTGAACTTAAATATACTGTACAAGCTTGATAAAAAATGGTCATTTTAAAAGAAAATTTCAAATGGCATTTAGAGGCTTTTGCATACTGAACTCTTCATATATATATATATATATATATATATATATATATATATATATAGTATAAATAAGATATTTTAGTGGCCAATGACTTTCATTGAATGGACCAATACATATATGTATATATATATGTGTGTGTGTATATATATATATATATATATATATATATATATATATATATATATATATATATATATATATATATATATATATATATATATATATATATATATATATATATATATATATATGTATATTGGTCCATTCAATGAAAGTCATTGGCCACTAAAATATCTTATTTATACTCCACAGAAGAACAAAACTCATGAGGGTGAGTAATATGCTTTTTAAGTGAACTAGACAGTCCTTTAAGTGTCCCCATGTACTCACTCTCAAGTTGTTCAAAACTTGAATGAATTTCAATGTTTCTGCTGAACACAAAATAAGACATTTTGAATAATGTCGGTAAGCAAACAGTTTACGTACCCAATTGGCTTCCATAGTATTTTTCCCCATTAATTATGGAAAGTTAATGGTCCATTAACTGTTTGGTTACCCATATTCTTTTGTGTAATAAATTCATATTGGTTTGCACCAACTTAAGGGTTATTAATAATGACAGAATTTTAATTTTTGGGCGAAACAGCACCAAATATCTTTGCCTAATTTTGAATTTGCTCTATTTGTGTCTGCAGACCAGCTTGCATTTTACAGTAAAGACAGATGTTTTGGCTGTGAACATGTCGTCTGCAATAGATGATGGTGATCTAATGAGAGAAGCCAAGCTGGCTGTACAGATGGCCGTCCTGAGGTGGCTAACATTTCCAGTAAGAAAGATGTCATAAGATCTGCCTCCAAGGCCCCTGTTAGAGGAATCATACAATTAAACACCGTTTAGAAACTCACTGGTACACATGAACTAGCTGTGTGGCAGTTAAACCCCAATAAATGCTACTATAATACATGTGTAGGTCATCTAAAGGTTATTCAAAATATGTTTTCTGCACAAAAATCAATTCAAATACATCCCAAAAGACTAATCAGATTTCTGGTGGAAATTGTAGAGGGAACTCGTGATTATATTTCAGCTTTGTCAGGAGGAGATTTGGTGTATATAATTTAGTGTATTATGCATATTGAAGTAAAATTTTGAAATGATTGAAGTCAATGTCAATTGCCAGTTTGCAACATAATTTACCTCTGTAATGTGGTGTAGTGAAACAGGATATTAAATGAGAAAACATGCAGGTTGGGACTTGATTTAGATCCATCGGGAATTGGTTGAGGAAAAGGGTGTTACAAACAGAATTTGCTAAATTAGCACATTGGTTAACATTATCTGTCAGCCCACATGGTTTATGTGACATCATTGGAAAAGGTTACTAGGCTACAAGTAGTTATATGTAACATTAATCAGATTTTATTTAATTTTATGAAAGAATACATATACGCTACATTCGTAAATCTGTTGTTTTAAATTCACTTAAAAGGGGAGAGCCTCGAATTTTTAGATTTCAAATAAGCACAACTTCTCTCTGCAGTGTTGTTTTTTTAACCCTCTGAGACCTAAGGGTATTTTTACAATAAATTTTCCGTCTGGTGTCATTTACTAAAAAAGCTTGTAAAACATCAACCCTTTGGTGCACAGACAATTGACACACCTCTTTTTTTTCAGGACAAATTGAACTTTCAGCATATTTGTGTTGCATTGATGTCACCTGAATGTAAAATAAGTTATGGGACCATAAAGACAAATGAAAAAATAAATCGGAAATTGAATTACTCAAATATTTATTGAAATCACACACAAATAAATAAAAGCTAAGCAAATTTCCTCTGGAAAATAGTTTGTTCATGTCTTTGGAGTCCTGGAGACACAGGAATAGACGGTAACACTTTACAATACGTGTGCACTAATATGCATTAATTCACACTTAACTAATGCACAGATAATAATGAGTTAATGTATAACTAATAAAGAACTAAATCATTAATTAATGATTACTGCATCAGCAACTAATAAAGAGTCTATATGATTAATAGATTAAGTAATACATGAATTGCTATTAATTCAATGTGTCATTGTGTATTAATTCCTTAATAACATATTTTATTAACTAATAGTGTAAATTAATGTGTTAATTACCACAATTAGTCAAAGCTATGCACTTCAACTACCAGTTGTCTGCCTTAATTAATCATTAGCTAATGATTTGCAAAGGTATCATTATGTTATGACTTTACTTGTTGGGGCACATCATTATTAACTAGTCATTTAGTAATTGTAGTAATTTGCACATGAATTTGCATTAACAATTAATTAATTAATCATGTTTTAATGCATATTAGTGTACCTGTCATATTATCTGGAAGTTGAAATACAAGGCTTTGGCTCATTCTGGTAATTAACATATTAATTAACACAATTAGTTAAAAAATGAGTTATTATGGAATTAATCCACAATTACATATTTAATTAATAACAATTCATGTATGAACTAATACATTAACCTTACAGACTCTTAATTAGTTCCTAATGTGGTAATCATTAATGAATAGCTTAGATAATCATTAGTTACACATTAATTCAGTATTATCTGTGCATTAGTTAAGCATGAATTAATGCTTATTAGTGCACACGTATTGTAAAGTGTTACCGAATAAACATTATAACTTGTACAGAACAAAAACTATTGACATTTTTCCAAAAGAAGTCCAGGCGTTTGGGGCCTAATGAAATTCACTGGTGCCAAACCTCAAAACAGTTCCTCTCAGCAATCACACTGAGGGCCACATCACAGGTTTTGCATTTCTATTTTGTTTATTATTTTATGTATTATATTACTTTTATTCTTTTATAATACATTTATACTACTATAATACTTTTTGCAGTAAATAAATAAATGGCACTTCAGCTGGGTCTATCCTGGTAATCTAGTTCCTCATCTGTCAAAAAGCTCTGTTCTCCTGAAAATCCATCATCCTGCAATGCACCAAAATAGACCAGCGCTTTATTTATGTCTATTTCTTTGCGTTTTTCGCGTTGTGAATCGCGGGTCTGCGTGCGTCTCTATCTCTCTTTTTGTTTTTGTTTTGTTTTTATTAACAAACTTCAAATAACAACAGATGACAGCATGAGAAACCAGACAATTACAACAAGTTGGAATACAAGTACAATAAAGATACATAAAAAAATAAAAAATAAATAAAAAGAGAAACCAGAGGAAGTGATTTAAATTACATATCGCTCAACATATTTTTCACAAATTTGGCACATTTTTGTTATTAATTCTTTTTAGTGTGTTAATAAAATAATTAAATTCACAGAGAAAAACATTTAATTTGGGTACTCTTAAAGAATATTTGCATTTATGAATAAAATATTTTGCTAATAAAATAAAAATATTTCCTATATATTCTGTTCTATGATTACAATTCGAAAAATAACAAATTACATCTCTCAATTTTAGTTCAAATTCCACTTTTAGCTTTGAAGCTAAGAGTTTTGACAGATCAATCCAAAATTCTTTAACAATGGAACACCCAAAGAAAAGATGATCAATTGACTCGGTACAATTTTTACAGAAATTACAATTCAGATGAACATTACCAAATTAATGTGTGATCTCATTCGTGGAGTATATTGTGCAACCGTTTTAAGTGTAGTTCTTTCACCTTATTGGGGATACAATATTTATAAGGTAAGATCCATGCTTTTTTCCAATTAATATTCTCTATCAAGGAATTCCAAAAGAATTTTCCTCTCGGGGTAATTCGTTTTCTAGACTGAAACACATTTCTTATAGTTTTATTGCTACATTTTGGATCGTAAATACTTTTGCCTTCAATCAGACATTTATTTTCACTCTTTACAATCACTTCATACGATAAATGACACTTCATTAAATGAACAAGACCATTTGGTATAGCTTTTACCATGGTAAGAAATTCTTTATGAATAACTGGGAAATCATATTTAGACATGAAATCATAATAAGAATAAACATTCCCTTTTGAGTCTAACATATCACAAAGATAATCAATACCTTTTTTATGCCAATTCTTAAGAAACAATGACTTGTTCTTTGCAAGAATATTTTCATTGTTCCATAACTTTACTTTATGAGGGGAGAAGTTGTGGACAAAGCAAAGTTTCCATGCTAAAAGTGCCTGTTCGTGGAATTTAGAGAGTTTAATAGAGATCTTAGAAGGGGAGAAATTACAAGTTAACAGAAACTTAAGCCCTCCCACTTTATTATATATATTATGTGGGATAAAATACCAAATAGACTCTGGTGAATTGACACAATTCTTTACCCAGTTTACTTTGAAAGTATTATTAACATAAAAAAAATCCAACATGTCAAAACCTCCAAACTCTTTTTTACCACATAAAACATGTTTCTTCAGATGCTGATGTTTGTTTTTCCAAAAAAACTTAAACAATAAACTATTGATTTGTTTACAGGTATTATCATGGACAAATAGTGAGAATGATGGATATATAAGTCGAGACTAGACCTTCAGCTTTAATTAAAAGAACTCTACCAAGGAAAGACAAATCTCTTTGAAGCCAATTATTAAATATTTGTTTAGCTTTTTTGATTTTAGGGAGAAAATTCATATCTTGTCTAAAAGATATTCTTTTGGAGATATGAATTCCAAGATATTTCACATTATCTTTGATGGGTATATTTTCCACAGAGGTTTCCATAGTTTCATATAAGCAAAGAATTTCACACTTAGGAATATGTAAATTTAGACCAGAAAGCCATCGAAAAGGAATTAATTGTTTCAAAAGCCTTGCCAACCTGATTAGTATTCTCTAAAAACAGGGTTGTGTCATCCGCAAGTTGTGAAATTTGTATCTCTCGGTCAAAAATTGACACCCCTTTAATATCAGGATGGTTACGAATACTCAGAGAGAGCAATTCCACAACTAACAGAAACAGAAAAGGGGAGATTCCACAACCTTGCCTCACTCCCCTATTAATAGGAAATCTATTAGAGGTATCAAATTGTAAAAGAGCCGAGCTATTAATATTCTTATATAACATATTAACTACTTATTTTGGTAAATTTCTCCCAAATCCAAATAACTCTAGTGTCAAAAATAGAAAATTGTGTTCAATGGTGTCGAACGCTTTATAAAAATCTAGAAACAATATTATTGCGTCCGAGTTAATATGATGTGCATAATCTATGAGATCTAAAATTAACCTAATATTACAGCTTATATGTCGCTTAGGCATAAAGCCTGTTTGCGATTTCATTAATTATCTCAGACAAAGCCTGTTTTTAATCTTTTGGCCAAAACTAAAGATATAATTTTGTAGTCCAAATTTAGTAATGTGATTAGGTCTCCACCAGTTATCAAGTGAGAGAAGATCTTTGTCAGGTTTTGGTATCAAGGTTATGAGTCCCTGTTTCATGGAAGTACTTAATTCGTCATTAGTAATACATTCGTTATACATTCTAAGTAGTGGTTTCTTAATAGTTTCCCAAAAGTATGTGTAAAACTCAATAGTTAGGCCATCTGAGCCAAGCCATTTACCCTTCTTCATAGAGTGCATTGCCTTGGTAAGTTCAGATAAAGTGAGGTCATTTTCACAAATTGTTTTAAATTCATTTGAAATTACTGGAATGTACGGTTTGACTTTTTGTAGAAATGCATTAGCATAATTTACATTATAATTTGAACTATATAATTTATTAAAAGCGTCTCTATCTCTCTCCAGCGCTTGGTTCAAGCGTCTTTACGCACACCAATGTTTCCGATGGATCACGTGATATCCAGAATGGCCGCTAGCGGCAAAAATTACGGAATATTTATGAATTATGGACTGTATCAAAGTTCGACATAAAGCGTTTGGATTTATTGCTGAAAACCTCTGAAAGGAAGCACAAGTTCCAGGCTGGATAGAAAACCTTCGGTAAAGGCTAGAAAGACACCAGAGACACCCCGTGATGGCTAGCTCGCTAGCTCGTTAGCTTTCTGCTGGAAAAAACGGTAAGAAAATCGATAAATCTGTCATTGAGTTATGTAAACATTTATCGGAGGTGACGTGTGGCATCGTCGACGATGCCGTCGGGTCTCAGAGGGTTTAAAAGTATTTTCCCAAAATGTTGGTTTAAAAAGGGTATTGTTTTAGTTTATCATTTGTTTAACTCTTAAGGATACCTTATGACATTTTATGAGTTTCTTTTTCACTTTAATGTTCCTGTGACTCCCAAGGAGTTTGCTCTTGTATTTTCTGCAATCAATTCTGGAATAATTTTCTTAATGTAGAGCTGTGTTGTCATTAGTTGATGTGCCCATAATTAACCCAACTGACACAGTATGTGGTCAAATTTATTTTGTACAGTCCAAAAGCAACAAGTACTATCATTTATTGAAAGGAGGTTGGAGAATGTTATCTAATTTTTGAAGGAGGTTGTCACATTAGACTGAATGATTGGGAACGTGTTTGGTTTTTGCCTCATACGTTTTTTGTTACAAATAAGGTCAAAGAAATCTCCTTCAGGATATTTCACAAATTCTACCCTGTCAAACATTTCCTTAGTAAGGAAAGATATTGTATGTGAGTTGCTCTTTATACTCTTTATACTCTTACTATTCAATCTAGTACTAATGCAAAAGCTGATAAGACTGTACAGTTTGTGTACTGTCTTCAAAATCTTTGATTGATACAAGGTCATATCTGTGTGTGTGTGTGTGTGTGTTATTTTTATTTGTATTTTACTTTTTATGTAAATGCTTGGTCATTGCTCCCCTGGCTCTAAAGTGTATGTTGTATTTTTTATTTTATTTTTATTATTTTGCAAAAAATAAAATAAATAAATAGAATAAAAATAAAGTAATTATTTTTAACCCTTTAAATCCATAAATGTTTTGACAATCATTACATATCCGGGTCTTTAGTGACCCAAATCTATGACTAACACGGATGGATGTTGCAATGATATAAACCTCTTATTAGAGTAAGAATTACAGAAGAAGCATATATTACAGCATATTTTGTTAAATTTTGAGCTTGTAAGGGTCCAGTTTTGATGAGGACAGTGATGATAGATAGTATAAAACATATGTTTTATACTATCTATCATCACTGTCCTCATCAAAACTTATTTTTGCCAGTACATTCAGCATCTGGTTCATATTCAGCATCTCTAATACATTCTCAATACTATATATCTTCAAAATCAATTTTTTGATCGCTGACAGCTTTTTCTCCAGATCCACCATCAAATAACTATATGATACTAACATTTGATTGTGCGTTCAGTACTTGCTCTGCAGTAAATCACTGAGCCATTTCAAGTTTTGCTGATGATACTTCCTATTCTTTTGTTTTCTGCCTGCGGTAACTATGAGTGAAACGTCATTTCATCATTGTGTATCAGACATTGCCACCTTGTGGAATAAAGGTGAATTGCACTTATTCAGTCATCAAAGATTCAATTATTGTTGTGCTGAAAATATATTACACCGTCACACACCTCGGGTCGTTCACGACCCTATACAAGTTTTACAAAGAATTAAAGGGAAAACAGGCATTCTTTTATAGTTTTATAATTTTTTCTTGTTATATTGTTTATAATGATTTGATTTAGGAATACTGAGAACGAAGGTCTATTGCAGAGAAGGAATATGCACAGAAGACCTGAGCGTTTGCGTTTTACATTTAAGGTGTACATGTTTGGAATAACATGTACTCATGAAGCGTGCACATTCATCAGGGCTGTAGTCAATTAAAAGAAATCCTCTAGTCGAGCAAGGTCTTGTCCTGTGCAACGATTAAGTCGACTAAAAAAAAGCGGAAACTTTGATTGAACATTTTTTAAAACAGAATTGTCATATGAGATTTATAAAACAACGAAAAAACATAAAAAACAATAAAAACTATTATAATAATACAATTCTTTGAAAATGAATTCTTTGATTAGTGAGGAGCTCTGTCCTAGGTCTATGGTGACAGCCATAATCGCGCACCTGATTACACCAAATGCTACAAAAAATATAACTGCTATCTGCCACATAATAAAACATCTTAACAAAAGCTCTCATTTATACAGGCTGTATTCTTCTTTACCTACAAAGCTATGGGTTACCTTTTGTCCAGCCGATCTAGCCATCTTTTAAAACAACACACAAAAACAAAAACAAAATAGCCTAAAATACAATCTGAAAAAAGGATGTATGTTAAGAAGGCATATGGGTTTCGTTTTGTTAAAGCCACACTGTGGAATTCTTCAACCTTTATAATATATTACCAAAACCGATTGAGAAGTTACATCGACTTACAATAGGTTGAATGAGCATGTCTGCCGTAGCCTGAAGGTGTCTGTATCGCTTTTACTAGCACTTTGTAACTTCGGGTTTCAGGTAGGAACCCGAGCACAAAAAGTACTACAAAATTTGACCGCTTTACGGCATACGTCACTTCCCCCACCACCCACAACTTCCTCAGATTCTGACGTTACTAGTGCTTAACTCGCGTTTGATTGCCGTCTGTATGTTTTCGTCATGGCCGAACAACAGCTACAAGGAAGAAGGCAACGGTTTTATCAGAGGAAACTAAAAAAAAGAAAAGGAGAGAGTGACAAATTAAAAGCCAGGACGAGGATTAACACATTGGTCTAGCTTTCGCTTCGCTCGCTGGCATGAGCTAAAGAAGGAGGAGGGGTGCTCGACCGATATGGACGCTTGCCTGAACACAAATGCCGTTTTCAAGGTAACCCAGATAAATTCATATAAGCAGTGTAGTATTTTCTGGTATTCCGGCCACAGGCGATGGTGTTATGAGTGTAATAAAATGCCCACAGCCCAGTGTTCATTTCTACACACAAACACAGCCCACATCAGTGCAGGGCTCGCACTAATAAAATCGCCTCATGTCAAATGTAACGTTACATTAAATGTAGTGAACGTGCCCATGACTCAGTAGTACCCACATACACTAACGTTATACACCACATTTCCCACGGTTTCTGTAAAAATAAACCAACACACATACATTCAGCTCAGACCGACGATGTTTTCAGTGCAGTGAATGCGCCCGCTGTCCCACGTCCACATTCACTCACAGACATGATAAGCTCCACAGGGCTCACCCCACTCGCTCTCTCTCAGTCGACTGCTATAAGGGAATCGAGCGTGGCAAGGCTGCCTGCCTCAAACACTGCAAGCACACACAATCTAAAGACACGGGAGGCTGACCGGTTAACTGTTTGTTGACTTTAATTTGCGACAGTGTTGCGGCGCTTGAGGCCTCTAGGGACGCTAGAAGTGAAAGTTACAGGTCGAGACGCCATCTAGTGACCAAGAAAGTTCCGCAGTGTGCCTTTAAATTATTTAGGCTATTTTCAAATGCGTCAAGTGTAGCCTACAAATAAAAACGAAAACATATTAAGAAAACACAATCTATTGAGTCCGCATGATAAAGCCGTTAAAGGACTGCTCACGTCTTTTGCGCGTTCAAGTTCGATTTCAAATGTAGGCGCGCGATGTGCGCGCTCATAATGGAGCAACGCCGTCGCGTCGCCTACCTCCACAAAAATGTAGCCAGACAAAAGATTTAGATTTCTTGGACATTTTGTCGACTAAACAAGTAGTGTGAACTGAATGAATACAGCAAAACCACCTACCGGTAGGCTACATCCCTTACTGAGCCGCGAGCAGCAGTGCAGCCAGCCACAGGTGCGGTTCCCGAGTGTATGCGCTAAACTGTGGCACAGTTACAAAAAATAGCTAGCCTAAATTAAAGCATTTAAAGTTGGGGATAAAGCATAGGCTAATTATATTTAGAATACAGTAATAAATAACTGCTTTATAAAGGAATAAATATCAAGGAGTAAATCATTGAAAATATATTTCTATTGGTAAAAAAAGTCGACTAAACGACTAAAGTTGACAGCCCTACACATTCACAACAAAAAAATGAATATGTGTGTAAAAAGCTCAATTTTGATTCTAAGATTGTACACATGATCAAGACAGATGATCAAAATCACAATGGCAGTCGTCTTGCAGCAAAATATGTATTTATGCCCCCCCCCCACCACACACACATTCTCACACCTGAACACATACACACACACAACCACACACTCCTCACCTTCTCAGTAGGTCTGTGCACTGTAAATAATAGGCACACCTGGAGACGCTCGAGTGCTCCTTGTGTGAAGCCTGCATTATGCTAATTGTGACCCACGGGCGCTGTGTGAAGGCTTGGTATAATTATCCGTGTAATTGTCTCGTATTTTGTAAAGTGCCAGATCGTTTAATTCAGGATTAACATTTCTTCACCTCCAACGGCCAAATACTTTACTTTGACGACCCCCCTCCCTCCCGTCTCCTGTGAGGAACTTCTCAGTATTCGTACGTTTGATTTTCACTAGCTCTCCTTTTGTTTAGTGGGCATGAATTTATATTTAGTGCTTATAAAACAAGGGATAAATCGTTTCTCTGTTTGCCCTGCAATTGTCAGAGAGATGACAGAACCGCTTACATTTAAGGCAGCATCTGTTTTCACATGCTTGATGCCTTAATCCCTCAACTGTTTTCTGGTGTGGCTGTTCAGGGAGAGTTTTCTCTCACAGCCACTGTTCCCAACATGACCAGAGAAGCAACCACAAATTGAAGCATCATTAGTCACTAGCATTGTGGTTTGTTACCAAAGCCAAATTACATTAACAATTGCACTGACACTAAATGACGTTTAGCAGAATGTCACCTTTTACTATTTGTTTTTTACAGATCGTTTGCATGTTGCATCAGAAATAAGTCATGTTTCATGTTTCATTTCATTTTTCACTTCCAGTCTGTTTCTGTGATACTGAAAGGTGTGGCTTAAGCTGTTCATATAAAAGTTTGGTGTGTGGCCAAGGCCTTGTTTCTTAAAAATTAGCTGTGTCTATCTGTGACATATAACAGCTTTTTCATAATCTTTCAAACAAGGCATGGCACCAACTCTATTCTTTGAGTTAAAGACCTCACATTCCATTAATTTCTCATCAATGTCCCTTCAGGCGCAGATTGATTGATTCTTTCAAGTCTAATTATACGGTGAACAATTATAGTCTATAAACCCATATGTCTGGGCCATTCCCATCACATGTATACATGAGTAACCTCAGATTCAGCAAGAAAAAAAGGTCTAAGGGAACTGTTTTGTTAACTTTAAATTCACCATAAAAGTCAACCTATATATTTTCTAAATGTATGTAATTGATCTTATTGTGTCCATGCATGTCTATAAATTAAGATGACACAATAATTGGATTTTCCTTAGCCTGGGAAAACCCAGACAACTTCCGGCAAATTTAACGTTGGGCGGGCTTTACACAATGAAAACAGCGCTGGGATTTTGAAGCAGATTTTGTCAGCGTATATTACAATGGATGTCGCCGACGAACATCGCTCGTTCGAATCAGCTATCGCGTCTGTTTTAAGCGATTTGAACGTTTCTTTTTTTTGTCAAAAACCGAGCAAAGAACAACACTCGCTAAAGCAACTAGCTAGTCACGACTCTTTCCCGAAACCCATTGTTGCAAAGTATCGTTCAACCACGTTGGTTTCGCACGTGGTGGAGTAATAACTACTTTTAATGAAACTGCTAGATTTGTTAATATAAATTACAGACATATCATCTGAGGACTATTTCAAATGGTTCTCAGTTATTTTGCTTTATTACCAGACTCAATATTTGGCGCGTTCTTACATAGGTAGAGCACGTTCGCACATGCGCAGTCTTCAAACACGTTACTTTAAATCTTTTGACAAACTAAAAGACGTAAATTACATTTGTATGTATTCTAAATAAAAGGCACCGGTTGTACTGAATGTCAGCTTGCTTATTTTGCTCAAGATAAGGATTTATTACGTCCAAATGTCATGCAATATAGAAACGATGCCTCTAACCACAGGTCGAGAGCTGTCGTTCAGACCACACACTTTGCGATGCTGTTTGCGAATGTTCATTGGAACGATGAGTTTCAGGGAAACACAGACTCGATTGAACTATGCTGATAACTACGGAACTTGCGACCATAGTTGGCTAACAATGCTTTCGGGAACGCACCCAGATTGATTTTAGGTCTATCCGGCGACGTCCGTTGGTCACGCCCCTCTGGAAATGAGTCTATATGACGCTTTTAACCATAGATGTTCCTGTGAATTGATCAACTACTCTCTGGTGGCCTATATGGTGGACTTCAATCATTAGTCTACATAAACCCTGCCACTTTCTTACAATCGACTGCCTTCATCCAAATAAGAACCGATGCTTGGCACCAAATCTTGATTTCTTTTTTTTTTTTTGTCTTTTGGATAATCTGTATTACTCCGATGTTCGTTACAATATGGAAGAAAAGATCGCTTGCTGAATACTTCTATTTCACCATGACAGACTAATATAAATTAAATATTTGGAAAATATTTGGTATTTAATTCCATTGCCAATTAGATAATTACAATAAATACATTTGAATACAATTCTGGCAAACTGTGTGTTTACACTGACTTTTTAATGTATTTTTAGAGCATAAATGCAATTTGACAACTGGCCTTATTTAGTAACAATCCTTAATCTTTTTGAAAAAAATATATATGATAAAATCACACAAACAAAAAATTTTATAATATATTTCATTCATTAGTATTTATTGTCTTTAACTACACATTTCACCCTGTAAATTCAGTAGCAGTGTTTGCGGAGCCACTAAACAAGTAAAGTTATGTCAGAACCTTTTAGTTGGTATTGTTTTGCTTTTGCTTTAGAGGGATACTCCACTTTTTTGGAAATAGGCTCATTTTGCAACTCCTAATTAAAACAGTTGGGTTTTACCGTTTTCGAATTATTCAGCCGATTTTCTGATATTTAGAAGAATATCAGTAACCAAACAGTTTCTGGTCTCATTGACTACCATAGTATACATTTTTTCCTACTATGGAAGTCAATGAGACCAGAAACTGGTTACTGATATTCTTCTAAATATCTGAAAATCGGCTAAATGGATTTGAAAACGGTAAAACTCAACTGTTTAACTCTGAGCGAGTTGTAAAATGAGCCTATTTCCAAAAAAAAAGTGGTGTATCCCTTTGACAAAATAACGGACATGCAAGAATTGCCAAACCAACCAAAAGTCATTTATCTCCTTAAAACTGTAAAAAATTGACTTTTTCTCCCTATTGTGATGTATATCCCAGTAAAACTGCTTCTCAAACAAGAAAAAAATGTAGGTCAGGACTTGATTTCAGGAATTGTGTGGTTTGTCTATTGGTGGATCTCATGTCACTGACAGGTTGCCCCGCCCTCATGCCAGTAAATATGTCATCAGAAGAGGGAGGGAAATACATTTAAAAATAATGACGTGCATTCATTAATCATGCTGCAATAATCCATTACCAAAACAAGAGTTGACTTGAAAGTTCAATCATTTAACACTATTAGCATTTGTTTTTTACATTACTAGCAGTTATAAAATATAAGTACAATTCTGTTTGTTAATAACATCTGACATTCCAAATGAGTTATGAAATGCATCATGACAACCAAAAATACATTACTGGAATATACTTGGGAAGGTGACAGGAAAAAATCATGTAAAAAAAAAAAATAGCATTTTATTTCAACTAATCTGACAAATGAGCAGTCCAAAATGATTAGGCCTCAAGCAATACGAGTCAGACTGTGGTGTCTCAGGTGACAGGCATTGAAGCACCTGACATTGAAGAGTTTTTAATTCAAACCTTTCTAAGGTAAACAGTCTATTCTTTGCTGATGAAGGGTTACATTATTCAAGTTTGGACTTGAAACATGAACATTTACTTGTATTGGTCTTAAAGTGACTCAGCTCCCCTTGGCATGGTGAGTTTTCACATTTCCCAAAATCCATGGGAAGATTTCGGTAATAGTCATTTGTCACCATGATTTACAGTGATTTGCAAGCATTAAGAGATACTTGATCTTGTCAGTCTGTACTGAGCACACAAGAACGCTGTCTGAAGTCCTGACATACTTGAAGGTGAGAGGAAGCAAAGTTGAAGAATTTTCCCATTCATTGAGAAACGATGGCACACAAATTGCTTGACTGAACATGTCAATATTTAAAAAAAGCCAGACACCACATAAGACTACTGATCTCTGATATCTCTAGGATGTTCTTCCAGATTTTACATCTTAAACCTGTTGTACCTTCTGTATGCTGTGACTGCCAAGTCATCCTACAGAAGAAGAAAAACATTCCTCATGCTGTGTAAGAGATGAATCTTGGGTTTATGAAACTTCGCTGTATCAATTAGCGGTTACATGATATTCTGCATGTCAATATCTTTGAATCATCCATGTTTTTCTATTTGCGTTGGGACGCGTTCCAACATCAAACAAATGCTCTTTGTCAGTGTTTATGACACGGTGTGTTTTTGTTTCTTCCTGAATGGTGACTGACAAGCAGGTTTCCATCTGCACTGCGTGTTTCTTACACTCCAGTGACGCAAACGGCATCCTGCTGCAGTCAAATCAACTGGCATTACTACTCGGTCAAACTTATAGATGTCGGTAAAAGTGGCACATGCAGTACATCAAAATATTAGTGGTTCAAACTTAAATTAAGTGCTTTCTAAATGGTCATGTTTCAGCACTTTATTTTGTAGTGGATAACAACCATGATGGACAACTTTCAAAGAAATATTTTCAAGGGAAAATTTCAGAAATACACTCAGACCGCCTCTGTGACTAATACAATGATTGCAGACCATGTTGGAGCCAGACTTGCTTTAATGCCAAATCACTTCCCTTCAAGTACTTTCATTGCGTGTTCACATACTAACATGTCATTATATTCAGGCGAGACAGGAACTTGTTGCTAGGTGTTGGTCAATTACACATCAAGCTGTTTCTTAAAATAAAAGTATAAAAAGTATAACAAAATATATATATGACTTATACAAAATATTGAAGGAGTTGTTTACTGAATTTACTCACCACCATGTCATCCAATATGTCCATGTCTTTCTTCTTTAGTTGAAAAGAAATTAAGGTTTTTGATGAAAACATTTCAGGATTTTTTCTCCATGTAATGGACTTCTAATGGGAACCAAACGGTTCAAGGTCCAAATGAGAGTTTCAGTGCAGCTTCAAAGGGCTTTAAACGACACCAGATGATGAAAACTTGAAAAAGATTTGAGAGTCACAAACACTCATCACAGAACAGAGCAAGCCCAAGTATTGCTTATAAAATTTAAACTTTTTTTTTTTTTAAATGAGCGATCGTTTTGCTAGATAAGACCCTTATTCATCTTCTGGTGTCGTTTAAAGCTCTTTGAAGCTGCACTGAAACTCTCATTTGGAGCTCTGAACTGTTTGGTTCCATTGAAGTCCATTACATGGAGAAAAATCCTGAATGTTTTCAACAAAAACCTTAATTTCTTTTCAACTAAAGAAAGAAAGACATGGACATCTTGAAATGACATGGGGTGAGTAAATTTATCAGCAAAAGTTTTTTTTTAAAAGTGAACTACTCCTTTAACATAAATGTAAAAGGAAACATAGAAACATAATGGTGACACTTTACAATAAGGTGCAGTAGTTAATGTAACTAACCATTATAAATAAATAAAAATAAAAACATACACTAAGATAAAATGATAATTAAATGAAATTAAATTGTGGATTGGGAATTACTGTTTGGTTAATGAACTAACCATGAGCACTGTAGCAGAGATTGACGTGTTGGGTGTGGCCGCCCCAGGGCCCTGTGCCAATTCAGGGGCCCCTCAAACGACGCTGATCTTGCGTCACTAGCTGCGTTTCCATTACCTTTCAATTTGCTTAAATTGAAATTGCGAAATGAAAATACACTCAATGGAAACATTTTCGTCAATTTCGCAAAACTCCCCTTTATCCCGTAAGTTTTTACGCTCGCATTTTCAGGCAATTCTAAAAAATTTATTCGCAAAACTGCAATGGAAATGGGTTTTCTGCATTTACAGTCACCTGACTTAGAAGACGGAGTGTGTTTTGGGTCCGTGTTCGCAAATAATAATAATTATTATCATTAGCCCATTATAACATTTATTAGGCTGGAAGACGCTTTATCCAAAAAAGTAACAAAGCAATTCGTCACATTTTATTCATAGTACAGGTTGGACAATAATAATAATAAGGCTAATATTATTATCACAAATAAACACACGATTTTTGACGAATATCCAAGTGTTTGTACGGACGGAATGTTGAGCGCGCACTGGATGGCAGACAGGTGCGGGCGCGCCTTGAACACTTGCATTTTCCTATCAACAACTTAAAAATACTCTATCATTTCTTGTTATACATAAAATAATAATACATTACTTGCAACTACTTTTATTTGTGTAATGTCACAATAACAAGAACACGTTGTGCTTTTGTAAAATAAAATAAAACAATCAGGTGCGCTTTCATGCATCTCCGTGAACTGAAGCGCTGAGAACTGAAACAATAGCCTTTGTAGACTAAAGCTTTAAATGTCCACTTTAACCGCTTAACTGTCACCGTCCTGGTACCAGGATGCCTAAATTTACTTCACTATATTTCTATTAAATCCTAATCTAATTTTGACAAATTATATATTGTTGGAAAGGTCTAAGACTTCTAAATAGATAGTCTTTACCCCTGTTTTGTGTTACAAGTTATGTAGGAAGAGTAATTGATGAATTTATGACAAGAGTGCACCTCAAAAAAATCTGCATCATAACAGGAGGTCTGACCTTTGTCACACAAAGTCGATGCACCCACTTTTAATCATTGAAACTTCTGTTTTTATGCTAAAAGTTCATAATAAAACATAATCTAGTATTTTTCAATAATAATAAAAATATAGTATAATATTATCCTCTAAAATTATAATATATATATATATATATATATATATATATATATATATATATATATATATATATATATATTATCCTCTAAAATATAATATATTTTTTAACGCTTTTTTTATTATATCACATATTTTAGTAGTTATCATAAATTAGGTATCATTTGAAAGCTTATAAACTCAGAATTAATCCTGTGAAAACCGTTTTATAATTGAACGTTGCTGTTACCATAGAAACGGTACTTATTTTATCAGGCTCCTTCCCTTTTTGGCATCATTATTTTCATAATTTATGATCAAAACCTTTTCTAATCTTGACAAAACACATATTGTCAGAAAGGTCTGAGTCTCAAGGTTCCAAATTTTGTGACAAAATTGATATTTGGACAGAAATGTATTAATTTGTAAAGGCAGAATGTACAACTAAATTCAATGGAATTCAATTCAATGGAGGGGTTAAACCGTGACGTTAAACCGTAAATCTACACGTTTTCCAAAGTGGACCAACGTGATTATTTCACGTCTTGTCGTGATACCAGGTTGGACCGTTTGGACATAATACCAGACAGAGTTCTTTATTAAATTCATTTAAAAAAACAAAAAAAAAAAAAAACAATAATTACAGGAATAGCCTACTGGACTCTAAACCTCAAAGAAATGCCACAATCAAGACATTGAAGCAGAAATAAGGGAGAAACACCAAGGAACTTGTGTCTTTCATTACAATGCACCATTAATGCTTGGATAACACATCACATCTCCTTCCATTAATAATAATAATGTTGAGTGTGGTGCTTGGCAGTCCGTTGTCATGATTTTTGGAATGACATTCAGCAACTGAGAGACGACTTTCTGACAATTAGCCTACATTTTTTAATATGCTATATGCAATTATATAATGTGTGGCACTGATTGAGCACACTTGGCCTGTTCAGCACCATCAATGTCAAAAAGATATTGCTGTCTGTGTTGCTGAAACTTTTTTACTAGACTGGCAAACTGTTTTCTTTGTTTGTCAATACAAACTTGTAAACAAATGTGGCTTTTCTTTGTGTTTTATTTAACATACAAGATTACTCGGCTCAACAAGTGACACATTCTTCTTACATATGCATTCATCAAATATTTTACGTTTTTTTTTTTTTTTTTACAGTTTTAATTTTAAAATGACTTGGTAGCAGAGGGCCCCATGATGAAGCTCCGCCCCCACTGTACTGAGAGTCTAGCTTCGCCCCTGCATGAGCAGCAATACATTTGTTACTGTATTTATTAATCTTTTTTAATGTTAGTTAATAAAAATAAAGCATGTTCATTGTTTGTTCATGTTAGTTCACAGTGCATAAACTAATGTTAAATAAGATTTTGTAACACTTTATTTTTACATAGACCATATGCATCTACTATAGTAACAATAGTAAATTATGCATAATTACATGCAACTAACCTTCCACCAAATCCTAATCCTATAACCTATAGTAAGTACATGCAGTTGCTTAGCATTATTCAGTACGCAAATATATAAATACCCTGAAACAATGACACCTTAAAATAAAGTGTATACACCCAAGATTCTGATATTCAACATTACTTTTATTAACATGAACAGAGTTTAATAAATGCCCAATTAAGTGCAGTTCATTATTCATAATAATATCTTAAACTTGATTAAAATAAAATAAAATATATATATTTTTTAAAGTCAGTTCTCTACTGGCATTCACCAAGTTATGAAAAAGAAAGCCAATGGAGTTCAAAGTTGTAATCCAACAGTGGAGAAAACACTCACCTGCCAATAAACAGGCTAAATAACAAAATAATATACACTCACCGGCCACTTTATTAGGTACACCTGTCCAACTGCTCGTTAACACTTAATTTCTAAGCAGCCAATCACATGGCGGCAACTCAGTGCATTTCAGGCATGTAGACATGGTCAAGACAATCTCCTGCAGTTCAGAACCGAGCATCAGTATGGGGAAGAAAGGTGATTTGAGTGACTTTGAACGTGGCATGATTGTTGGTGCCAGAAGGGCTGGTCTGAGTATTTCAGAAACTGCTAATCTACTGGGATTTTCACGCACAACCATCTCTGAGGGTTTACAGAGAATGGTCCGAAAAAGAAAAAACATCCAGTGAGCGGCAGTTCTGTGGGCGGAAATGCCTTGTTGATGCCAGAGGTCAGAGGAGAATGGCCAGACTGGTTCGAGCTGATAGAAGGGCAACAGTGACTCAAATAACCACCCGTTACAACCAAGGTGGGCAGAAGAGCATCTCTGAACGCACAGTACGTCGAACTTTGAGGCAGATGGGCTACAGCAGCAGAAGACCACACCGGGTGCCACTCCTTTCAGCTAAGAACAGGAAACTGAGGCTACAATTTGCACAAGCTCATCGAAATTGGACAATAGAAGATTGGAAAAACGTTGCCTGGTCTGATGAGTCTCGATTTCTGCTGCGACATTCGGATGGTAGGGTCAGAATTTGGCGTCTACAACATGAAAGCATGGATCCATCCTGCCTTGTATCAACGGTTCAGGCTGGTGGTGGTGGTGTCATGGTGTGGGGAATATTTTCTTGGCACTCTTTGGGCCCCTTGGTACCAATTGAGCATCGTTGCAACGCCACAGCCTACCTGAGTATTGTTGCTGACCATGTCCATCCCTTTATGACCACAATGTACCCAACTTCTGATGGCTACTTTCAGCAGGATAATGCGCCATGTCATAAAGCTGGAATCATCTCAGACTGGTTTCTTGAACATGACAATGAGTTCGCTGTACTCAAATGGCCTCCACAGTCACCAGATCTCAATCCAAGAGCATCTTTGGGATGTGGTGGAACGGGAGATTCGCATCATGGATGTGCAGCCGACAAATCTGCGGCAACTGTGTGATGCCATCATGTCAATATGGACCAAACTCCCTGAGGAATGCTTCCAGCACCTTGTTGAATCTATGCCACGAAGAATTGAGGCAGTTCTGAAGGCAAAAGGGGTCCAACCCGTTACTAGCATGGGGTACCTAATAAAGTGGCCGGTGAGTGTATATACCTTTTTTTGGTATATGACAATTAAAACATGTGACAACTTACAAATGACACCAACCTACAAAACCACAGCATTTGTTTAATTGAACTTATGATGCAAAACCTTACAGTATAGTCTTGAAATAGCTTTCATCACAAACTCTCCGTGTGACAACTAGCCCTGGTCTCCCCTCAATAGGGAGTGTGCTAAACGTATAATTACTTTCTCAATTCATTCCTGTAGTGAATCTCTGCCACACTGGCCCTGAAGGAGGGGTGGAGGGACGTCAGAGTGGCTTATCTGATCCAGACCAGACACCTTTAGAATTTTCAAAGATAAATTACCACCTAAGTAGCCATAAAAAAAAAACAATAAAAAAAGATTTACTGGCATACAGCTGCGATCCTGACAGCTGGAAGCTTCGCTGCAACACTCCTAAACTAATAATAATGAAAAAGTTACAAACTGATAAATATCAATAAAACTTACTCACAAATTACATACAGGCTGTTTCAAGCTAGACTTTATTTTGTCGAAAAGTTTGAGTCAACAGATCACACAGACCCCATTAGTATTGTGCCCAAGGACTTAAGAACACTGATCCATCGCTGTCAAGTAAGGCCTTTCAGTTGCTTACCTGCTGGCCCTGGTTGAAAGGTAGTTTATTTGACACCTAATGTGTTGACAGGTGTCAAGGTAGGGTGCCTCTCCTTTGTAAAGGGGAGATGGTCTAAGGGGAGGAGGGGGGTGTCTCCGTTGCCCCTGGGGTCTTCCTGTGGTGGCGTATGTTTCCAGTGAAATCCCTAAAGGTGACGGGGCTTTAAATAGAGACTTTAACCAGCCCAAACGGCTCCCTGGTGTGCACAATTAAGCCTTTGTACATCTCTGTTTGTTTTCCTGTTTTCATGTTAATGCATTGTTTGTTTTAGCGTTACGTTGTGTTCTTACGACGTCTGCTTCATTCAGATCTTTCGTTCTGATGTTTGAAAGGTGTAATCTTTGAACTGGGCATTGTTTTTTTCCATTTAATGCTTTAATACAAGGGAAAATTCACCCAAACATTTATATTCTGTCATTTATTAACCCGCATGTTGTTCCAATATGGTTAAAACATATCTTCTGTGGAAATGTTTTCGCTCTTATAAATAAAGTTACTAGGGTCCCAAATAACATTGCACCCCATTGACTTTCATTGTGTGGCAAAAAGAAAAATAAATAAAAAATACACTGAGACAAAATGATAATTAAATTGGGAATTACTGTTTGGCAGTTTTTTTACAGTTAATGTCTCTATTTCTCTGGTAATAAAATGTTGTTGTTGTTTTTGTTTGTTTTTTCAACTTAAAAAAGCCTTTAACTTTTATGTTTAGTCAACTTGAAATGGGAAATAACCATTTGAATGAAATTGTTGACTAAACATTTAGAGTTGACTAGACGTAACATTTTAAGGCAGTGGGTAATAATAATAATACAAATATATATATATATATATATATATATATATATATATATATATATATATATATATATATATATATATATATATATATATATATATATATATATATATATATATAGATATAGCTGCGAGCAGCGATTCGCGGGCCCAAGCCGGTGGCACCGCAATCCCGGTGCCTTAGTTACCTAGAGGCACCGGGATGGCGGTACCCGCCGGCTTCGGCCCTCATCGCTGCTCGCAGCTATATTTCATATATATATATATATATATATATATATATATATATATATATATATATATATATAAAGCCGGTGGCACCGCCACCTTGGTGCCTTTAGGGTTATTCTGCACGACGTGCAGAAACGTAACCCCTGCTTTGGAATACATACTAGTATGTATTCCACAATTGGAATACATACTAACATACTAGTCAGAACTGAATAGTTGATATCTGAATGACAGATCACCATAGAAGTCAATGGAAAAAATGTGACTAGTAACAAAAGAATAGTTACTAGTCACCATTGAAATAAGTACTAGTGTCTAATGAATAAGTACTAGTATCTATTTAATAGGTACTAGTATCTAATGAATAAGTAGTAGTAACTAATTAATAAGCATTGGTATGTAATGAATAAGGACTAGCATCTAATGAATAAGTACTAGTATCTAATAAATAAGGACTAGTTTCTAATGAATAAGTACTAGTATCTTTAAAAAGGTACTAGTACCTAAAGAATAAACACTAGTATCTAAAGAAAAGGCACTAGTATCTAAAGAATAAGCACTAGTAGCTAATGAATAAGTACTAGTACTTAATGGAATAGATACTAGTATCTAAAAAATAAGTACTAGTAGCATGAAAATAGAGACTAGTAGGTTAAAATGATTAAATGTTAAAACGGTTTGCCATACTCTATCTGTCGTTTCGACTAGTCACAATTACGTTACAGATATCTTAAATGATAATACAAACTATCCAAAATGTAATTACGACTAGAAAGACGTTGTTGATATCTACAATGTTAATTACGAATAGTCAAACTTAGCTTTTAAATGTTAAAAGGGCTTGCCATACAGAAGTGTAGGCTCAGAGAGACACTCAACATTTTCAAACCAAAATATCTGACTTTCTGTGGGTCCTAGCTCATGAGTGTAAATTAGAAAGTTGTCCGGCTTGAGGAGAATATATGAATATATGAAACGATGAGATCAACATGTGTACTGAGTTTCATATTATTACATGCAAGCGTGTTTGATTTATGGACCAAGTTTTTGGACCCCGTTCCAGGGGGCGCTGTCTAGCCCCCTTGCCACACCCGGGTACCATCTTCAGCCCGGCTCTGATGGCTGTGGGATCTGACCTGTGTGCAAAGTTTCAAGAGTTTTCAAACCCATTAAGGGCCCCAAAAGCCGCTAAGAGACTCAAAATCATCAAAAAAAAGGAATGTTAAAGTTTGATGCGTTGCTATGGCAACATTATCTTAGATATTGAATAATGCTTTCACAGCTCTTCATCTGGCGTGTGTTTACATTTGAAGCAAATCGGGTAAAAGTAAGAGTGCGATTTCAAAGCATTTTGAAAGTGAAACACTTTCTGCTGCCAGTTGGTGGCGCTATATATTTGACTCACATCTATGTGATCGACCTCTTACAACGAACACACTGCTGAAGTTTCATCAAGATCAGTTAATGTATGCAGAAGTTTTAACACACTTCCTTTTTGATTTATTTACTTACTTTTTGATTTATGGACCAAGTTAATTTAATTAATACACTAATTATATAAAACTATTGTCAATGCACTACAATTAAACAGGTTATATGCCTTTACTTATAAAAAAAATAAAAATAAAAACTTATGTAAAAAATACCAGGCTTAAGAAATGTATTTACTTAGCAGGCCAGACACACAGTGAAATGATTAAGCCCCCTCCCCCTACACACACACACACACACACAGACTGTGTGACAGGCCTAGGTTTAGAAAGAGCATGATCATATTCAAACTACAATATCTGACTTTCTGTGGGTTTGAGCTTATTATTGTTAATTAGAAAGTTGTTTGGCTTGAATAGAACAATATACACGGCAAGTTTTGTAACTGTCAGTAAAACTAACCAAGTTATAACACACTATATGTGTCCTTTTTTAGTCAAAAAAATCCGCCACGGCCAAACCGTTCGAGATATCAAAAATCCGTCCGGAATATAGCATCCTCAATGTCTTGACTTCATGCACACCGAGTTTGGTGGTGATTGGTAACAGCATGGGTTGTAATTTGATGTTTTTCTAGGACAATTATTTAAAAAAAAAAAACATAATTCCCGACTTCCGTTTGAACTGTCGTAAAACTTAGAGCACGAAAGTTGTTTGGCCTGATGTGATCTATGAGTGTACCGAGTTTCATATTAATCCATGCACGTGTGTTTTGATTTATGGACAAATGTTCGAATCCCTAAAAGAATGCATCCTAAAAGAATGGTAAAGTTTGATGCGTCGCCACGGCAACAGTTTCAAAGATATCAAGAATCCATTCATAGGTCTTCATCTGCCGTGTATGTACATTATACAGATGAAGTTTGAAGCAAATCGGGTAAAAATAAGAGGGTGATTTCAAAGCATTTTGAAAGTGACACACTTCCTGCTGCCAGTTGGTGGCGCTATAACTTTGACTCACAATAGTCACATCCATGTGATCGTCCTCTTACAGCGAACGCACTGCTGAAGTTTCATCCAGATCAGTTAATGTATGCTGAAGTTATGACACACTTCCTGTTTCACGTTTCTCGCCATAGTTTCGTTTCCTCGCCACGGCCAAACCGTTCGAGATATCAAAAATCCCCACACAAACTTTCATCCTCAATGTCTTGACTTCACGCTGACCGAGTTTCGTCGAATTTGGATCAGAGCTCTAGGAGGAGTATTTAAAAGTTCATTGCGTGTGTTTTACAAAAAAACCTCAATAGCCAACTTCCTGTTGGGCTGGGGTAAAAAGTAAGAACGCGAGGTATAGATGAAATTCTGCTATCGACATGTGTACCGAGTTTCATATTATTACATGCAAGTGTGTTTGAGTTATGGACCAGGTGTTCGGACCCCATTCCAGGGGGCGCTGACGAGCCGCCCTGCCACGCCCGGGTACCAGCTTCAGCCCGGCTCTGATGGCCGCGGGTTCTGACCCGTGTGCAAAGTTTCAAGAGTTTTCGAGCATGTTAAGGGCCTCAAAAGTGCCCGAATAGTCGCTAAGAAAAAAAAAAAAAAAAAAAAAAAAAAAAAAATAATCGGAAGGAAAACAATAGGGCTCTGCGCCCTTCAGGGCTTGGGCCCTAATAACTTTTTACACTGAATCATTGAATACAAAGAAATTCAATGGGGTCCAAAAACAACACATTGACTTTCATTGTAGAGACATAAATAGTACATTTGGAATTATTGTTTGGCAAAACATGTTTGAACATCAATTTCTGTATTATATTTGAATGACATTGTTGACTAAACGTTTAGAGTTGACTAAACGTAACATTTTAAGGCAGTGGGTAAAAAAAAATTTATATATGAAAGAGTTCAGATGCAAAAGCCTCTAAGTGCCATTTGATTTTTCTTCTAAAATGATAATTTTTATCAAGCTTGTATATTTAAGTTCAGTAATTTCACTTAAATGGCAATGAAGATTACCTATTAATTGTCATTTAAGTGAAATTACTGAACTTAAATATACAAGCTTGATAAAAATGGTCATTTTAGAAGAAAATTTCAAATGGCATTTAGAGGCTTTTGCATCTGAACTCTTCATATATATATATATATATATATATATATATATAACTTTTTACACTGAGTCATTGAATACAAAGAAAGTCAATGGGGTCCAAAAACAACACATTGACTTGCATTGTAGAGAGAAAAAAAAATCTTCCAAATATCTCTATTTGTGTTCCACAAAAATAAAATACCATAAATAGGACATTTAGAATT
The DNA here is from genome assembly GCA_030378365.1 of Hybognathus amarus. NCBI lineage: Eukaryota > Metazoa > Chordata > Actinopteri > Cypriniformes > Leuciscidae > Hybognathus > Hybognathus amarus. Next base: position 23,875 of record JAQIUQ010004993.1, on the reverse strand, counting down.
ATTGTTTGGCAAAACATGTTTGATCATGAATTCTCTATTATACACGCCAAGTCATGACTACAAAGTCATAATGTTGATTTAGACCCTATTGACTTTCATTGTACGGGAAATACACTGAGACATTGTTTAAAATATCTTTTAATATTCCACTGCAGGAAAATCATACAGGTTTTTAAGGACATGAGGGTGAGTAAAATGTCAGAAGTTTAATTTTTGGGTGCAAAAATAAGCACAATTATTATTCTATCTCAATTATATAGCTATAAGCTTTTTGCTTTTAACTAAATGACTCTGAATGACTCATAAAGTGCGAACAGGTTGATGGATGAAGGCAGGAAGCGTCTGATCAGAGTAGAATCCTTGCTGATGATTGACTTCAAATTTGTTTCTTCTTTCAAATGAGAGAGAGAGAGAGAGAGAGAGAACTTGCGTATGGAAAGAATGTAGCTAAGCTGCATCTCTTGTCCATCACCCAGCACTGATGTAAGGCACATGTCAGTCACTCACGTTACTTCCTGCTCTCAGTCGCCGCAGGTGCAATCCTTGCCTAATACCGGCACCAATATCAAATCCAATGTGGTTCGTATGGTGCCCACAGTTGCAGAGCTATAAGATGACAACAAGCCATTAATCCTGGAAAATATTGTTAATATAAATAGGTTGAGTCCATGTGTGTCGTTAAACACAAGAGGGAACAATCAGTGATCACTATACCACAATGCTCTGCAACCTCAAACACTGGTCTATTGTAAAAAAAAAAAAACCCTCATGAGGAAGATCCCTGGTGGCAGTTTCATAAAGCACACAGACTTCCTGGTCTAAGTAATTAGTCAGCCTGTATCGACCAAGAACAGACTCATTCAGGGAGTCACCTTTCAAGAGCACACCAGTGTCCTTGAACCCATGGGCAGCATTTAGCACTAATATGTGATAGCTGTTTTAGCCTATGTGGTGTCAGTTTCACGTCCAACTTTGTCTAGGGGCAGTACAGTAGTCAGCGTTTAAATTATAATTTATGTTTTGTTCCTTAGGACAGTTTGCTTCAGGGTTGGTGTACCATTAACTAAACTGAATCTCCTTTGCATGTTTTCACCTGTATGAGTTATTCAAAAAATGCCATAACTCACCATATATCTTTGGGCAAGTTTCTGAAGACCTTGAGCACATATTTTCAAAGAGACAGAAACAGACTCATTCACTACCTCATCTAAGCTGTCAGTCTGTGCTCTGTCTAAATTTGGGATATTTGAAACCAGTAATTGGCAATTAATGAATTTGTTCATAGATGAAAGGAAAAACAAGCATAGTGCATTTAGTGTATACACAAAGTGTGCTACAAATTAGGCCCATATATATATATATATATATATATATATATATATATATATATATATATATATATATATATATATATATATTTGGTAACACTTTACAATAAGGTTCATTAGTTAACATTAGTTAATGTATTTACTAACATGAATGAGCAATACATTTGTTACTGCATTTGTTCATCTTTGTTAATGTTAGTTCATGAAAATACAGCTGTTCATTGTTTGTTCATGTTAGTTCATGGTGCATTAACTAATGTTAACAAGTTTTTTATCAAGTATTAGTAAATGTTGAAAAGAACATTAACAAAGATTAACAAATGCTGTATATGTGCTATTCATTATTAGTTCATATTACCTAATGTACTTAACTAATGTTAACTAACGAACCTTATTGTGTTACCATATATATATATATATATATATATATATATATACATAATTTGGGGATGAGTTCACTTGTTTTATCTAAAAGGGGGTATTCGTCTTCAGCTCTACGCGTCAAATCTCTTGATTTATTAACCAACCAGACACATGGCGCTATCATCCCGACAAATTAGACGAGTAGTCAGTGCAAACATGTTGTATCTTATCTGATCTGATTCTGAACCATGGGAATGAAGCCAGCGATAGGAGGGTCACATGACTGCAGCACAGAGCGCTCTAGTGGTGACTGTGGTGGCGTTACACTCATGAGCACGAGTACGCACAAAACTTCCATTTCGGAAGTCTATGGCCTGAATTCACGGACAGGGTTTAGATTAAAGCAAGGATTTGGCCTTATTCAATTAGGATATTTAAGTAGCTTTTATAAACATGACTTGGAAAAGAAACATTAGGCTACTTGGTGTGCATCTTGTGACAAAACAATGGCACTGACTAATTTTAAGATAAGGCAATGTCAGTGCAAGTTATAGGCTACTTTAGTAAACAGTTCAAACATGCATTTTAGTCTGGGTACTAGCTTAAAGGGATAATTCACCCCAAAAATAAAAATAAAAATTCTGTCACCATTTACTCACCCTCAAGTTGTTGAAAAATATAAGTTTCTTTCTTCTGCTGAAAAAAGGGTATTTTGAAGAATCTGTTATACAGTCTGATGGAACCCCTTGACTTCCATAGCTAATTGTTTTCCAGAATTTTCATTTTTAAGCCTTGTCTGTGAAACCAGGAGTACAAGGGAGTAAAAAGGCTAATTTCTTTGTGAGTTAACAACTGTCTTTTCGGGGAGGTTATGCATGATTTTTTTTTTTGTCCTATAAGGAATTATGAAGATTAGGCTATGGTCCGAAAACATGGAACAACGACAAATATAAGAATACAAAATAATAATAGCCCAATAATAATAAAAAATTGTGTAACTTGTAATAGTTTAAAACAAACATTCATAGAAAAATAAATAAATAAATAAATAAATAGGCTATATAATAAAAAAGCATTTAATGAGATAGATAATGACTCGATGTCAAGCGGTGTAACCATAAAGACTTACGATGCTTTACTTGCACTTTAAACGTGAAATGCAAGGCTCCTGAAATAGCCTAGGCTACAGTATATTAATATATGTGCAACGTATTTTTAAACAATGATGAGCCTATAATATGATACAAGAACAATATTTTTTAACCAAAACTGCTTGTAAAAAACAAAAAAAGCCATCAACAGAAAAACTTGCCATGTTATTATGCTAACTTTTTTACTTTTATTTATTTCATTTTGAGACACTTTTTTCGTTTCTTAATAAGCACACACTTTTCTTCATTTATGTGCAGTAGACCCTTATCGTCTCTGATAAGGGTCTACTGCACATCAAAATGAAGAAAGTGTTCACGAGTGAGCGAAGGATGGATCGGGAGGTTGACGGACGGATTGGTGCAGCTGTAATGCGTCTGTTGTGGTAATAAAGGCAAAGCTCTCGATTTACGGGTCAATCTACGTTCCTAGAACTTCCTACTCTCTCCCTATGGTCATGAGCTTTGGGTATTGACCGAAAGGACAAGATCCTAAGATACAGGCGGTCGAATGAGCTTTCTGCGCAGGGTGGCTAGGCGATACCCCTTAAGTCCCGTTCAGAGATGGGGTGAGAAGCTCAGAGTCGAGCTCGCTGCTCCTCTCCACATCGAGAGGAGTCAGCTTAGGTGGCTCGGACATCTGTTCCGGTCCGGATGCCTCTTGGACGCCTTCCCGGGAAGGTGTTCCGGGCACGTCCCACTGGGAGGAGACCCGGGAAAGACCTAGGCTAGGACACATCTATTAATTTTATTTGACTTGAAACGTGAAAGCGTTATTATAGCCTATAACATGCAAGACGCATGAAGCGTCTAACGAATTACATAGATCGTAGCCTTTTGTTTGTGAAATGATCCACTGGTCTAAATCCGATCAATCGTGTTTAAAATATCATGCTGCTGTACTGAAACAGGAGTTAAAGAAATCAAGCTGATTATGGTGTGTAAAAAGTGGGGTGATAACCAGCCCCACACCTTTTAATCAAAGCTGTTTTCTCCAGGGTGCAATTTTCACCTTTTTTTTGTTCTAAGTCAAAGT